>OX451738.1:123832014-124310925 GCA_948472305.1 Vicia faba
GTGCCCATGCCTTGGATAATGGATTTTGGAAGAAAAAGAGGCCCATTAGCATTTTTAAAACTTTTGAAGCAATGTTGACTTTTCAAAATATCCAAAATTTTCCCAACTTCCACAAGGCATATCTTGCTCAATTTTTAAGATTTGCTCATGTTCTTGGACATTTTGGAAAGGTCTTTGAGTCCTCTAACCAATATCTTTGGTCCCATGTCATTTTGATTTACCAATCTCAAGTTATGGCCTTTGACTTAAAGTCCTTTTTTGTTGACTTTTGAAAATGACCTATAATGTTGAAATTGATAACTTTTTGTGGGAGAATTTCTTGGACTTGAAGTGTGAAGAGGAGTTGTAGGAAATGTCTTTATCTTCAAAATGAGCTTTGGATGGAAATTTTCTGATAATCCATGTGAAAGTTATGCCTTGGTCAAGTTATAGTTGACTTTTTCAACTGTCCAAATATGGAAACTTTTGCATCTTGAGACTTTTTGAGCCAAGCTTTGAGAATCATGATCAAGCATTGATCAAATGATGTTTGTGGCTTCAAAATGAGATGTTGACCAAAAATTTGAACTTTTGACTGTCAAATGACCATTTTGCCCCTACAGTTGACTGTAGTGCAATTAGGGTTTTTGACTGTGCAATTTTGTGCTGTAAGTCTTGAAACTTGGTATGAGGATGCTTGACCATGTTTATAGGCATGTGGGATTTGATTGGACCCTTGGAAACTTCATTTACTTTGTCAGAACCAAAACCCTAATTTTTGACTGTTAGGAGGCCCTTGAACTGTGCAACCCTTGGGGAATTTCTGAAGCATGACTTGGCAAATCTTGAAGAATATGGGAGGGCAAATATTGGGGTACAACAAACGTTATCTTGTATCCTTGCCTTTGTGCCATAATAATAATTCAAAGAGTAAAAATTTGAGTAGTGGTAAGAAGAGAAATGAACGTTGGAATGGAGAATTTGGTGTGAAGTTATAAATAATGAGTGATACTTATTGTAGTAGTTGAAAAAGGGGGTTGAACGAAATAATGGTGAATAAATGAGTGTTGGTGCTGATAAATGTATAACATTATTATGGTCAAAGGAAGACAAAGGCTGGAAGTATGAAGACAAAGGCTAGTGGGGGTGACATGGGATAGTGGCAGGTGCGCATGCATGCATTCATTATGTGGTTTAGGCGACTTAGAATAGTGTGGCGTGTATGTGAGAGGAGCCACAAAAAGAAGTGTGGTGGGTGCCACACTGGGAATTGGTCGGCGCCACATGCATGGATGAAAGGTGGCAAACGCCACATGCATGAGTAGCAGGCACCACATGCATTGCATTTTCTTGTGGTTCTAGCCTTTTCATGTGATCTCATTTGATTTGCAATTGAATGTATTATTATTGGACCATACTTTTGTGCATGAAAGTCAACTGGACCACTATTATTGTTGACTAATATCATAGAATTAATAAAAACATAAATAGGAAATACTGCATATCAGAAATAAAGTATAATAGATTAACAGAAGAGGAGCATAATTAAATATTGAATACTGGTGATGATATATTGTAGATAGTTATTGAGTTGGTTCATCAAACAGAAATAATATAAATACGATAATAGTAAAGAAAATTTCCTAATTAGAAAACAGAGAAATTCGATAATTAATTGAAAAATAGGGAAATCCTAAAATTAATTGGAAAACATGGAAATCCTAAAACTAATGTCAGTCCTTCCCCCACAATTAAAATAGACAGTGTCCTCACTATTTTAAATGTCAGAGTCGGAAATACAGTACTATCCAAAAGCATTAGCCACTATTAGGGCCACCAGTAGGAGGAGCACAAAAATAAATATGCTGATAAATGTGATCAAATTTCTTTTTCACCACATCCATAAATATGTGGAAATCAATGCGCAAAGTTGTTAGCTCGTCTCTAATGTTAGCAATGTCAGTTTGGAGTGTGTTGATGGAAGCAGTGAGATCAGGAGGTGGAGCGACTGGAGCAGCATGGGAAATTGAATCGGCATGGTCAGAGGATGGAAAATAGTGGTAGAATGGAGGTATCTCAGGGTCAGTTCCATCATCAGAGAGATAGGTATCAAAGTGTTCATAGATTTAGGGTGTTTCGGGAGAAGCTGATGGTTCATTTTAGGGTACTTCCAGATCAAACAACCAGTTGTTTCTGTCATGTACATTAGTTCTAGGATTTGGCAAGGTAAAGAGGTGCATAACTTGATTATTAATAAGAAGTTCAAACTCATTCGAGCCCAGGTTTCTAATAATGCCATTATTAAAACGGAACTGAATATGCATGGGTCAGATTCCACCTAGAGGGTCAAGTCTGATAAGTGGTTGTCTCAATCTGATAGCATCGACAATCATGGTTACTAAGCCTCCTATAAATATTGGTTCATGGGCAGCCTGTGCAAGACGATCAAATTTTGCTAACATAAAGGTAGAAACATTAACAAGATGGTTCTGAGAAGCACAGTACATTATGAAAAGTTCATCTCTGGACTCAGAGGTTATGTTTTCTTCTTTTCTGATAGGGTGTTGTGATACGGTGGGAGAACTGACTTGGGTTTTGCGTTTGTTTTCGCAAATGTTTCGGTTTAGCAAGAGTCGCCACCGACTTTTTATTTTATCCTAAGGAAAGGTTAAAAAGCACAACAAAAACCTTTGATATGTTCTCTTGGGTTCGGGGAGTAGATTATAGAAAGGGAAGGTATTAGCACCCTTTCTATCCATGGTTATCCATGGGCTCTTAGTTACTTGCCTAGATCACTTGCCTTGCATTTTCAATTGTTTGAAATGGTGCTTTCAATTGTTTGAAATGGTGCTTTGTGTGTGTGGTTTTGAAAATGTTTTGAAAAAGATGCCTTGTCTAGGAAACCATTGTAACAATTCTTTACTCGAATGTTTTACAAAGGTGTTTGTCTTTTTGAAAATATGTTTCAATGTTTTTGAAAGTTGTTTTGAAAGTTGTGTTGTGGAGTGTGTTTTGAAAGTTGTTTTGAAAGTTGTGTTGTGGAGTGTGTTTTGAAAAATGGCAAGGATTTGTTTTGCAAGTTGGTCAAGTAACCAAGAGCTATCTACCCTAAATTTCTCAAAGATCTTTCCTATGTTTTAACCCTTTTAACAGTATTGTTCCACCATTGTATTTGGTAGACAATCTTGTGTTAGGATGTTAACGGGACGGGCACGGGTCATCGTTTAGGCCATGAATACAATAGTGCCAAGTGTCTTTGGCAATTTTTCTCTTTAAGGGACTTGATCATTTTTAGGCAACTTCGAAAGCGTCATCGAGGGACTACGATCATTTGATTTGTTTTCGTTTTGCCAAAGAACCCAACATGCAACATGGCCCATTTTTGAAGGCAACAAGTGGAGTAACCCTAAGGGTGCAAGTGTGCATTGTGTTTTGTTTTGCATGCATGTTTATCTTTGAATTAGTCAAGCTATTTGTTATTTGATTTGCATACAAACCCTAGGTCTATCATGGCATAATTTGAAAGCTTTTAAATGCGGAAATTTAAAGTCCTAAATTATTACAACATGATTATGGGGATGGGGGTACAAATGTTTGAATGGGGGGATATTTGACAAGAAATTAAATCTAAAGCTATTACATCCATATTGAATAGACAAATATTTAATTGTATAATATTTAAACAAATATAATAAAAATGCAAAATGTATTATGCACAAAAATGATTTTTTATGTATGAGAAAGTATTTTTAATGTGAAATATAAACAAAAATAAAAAAAAGTCAATTTTTGAATATTTTTATGGTTTAGGGCAAAACCCTAGTTTTCTGAATAAATAATATTTATTTATTAATTATATACAGTATTTGTTAATTATATACAAAAAATAAAAAAAGAAGTATATTGTAAAAAAGAGTATATTTTAGTGTCATATATTAATAAAAATAAAGATGTATTATTTTCATATTTTTATCCTAAATATTCTAATAAATATACAAGTATTTATATTATATATTTTAATATACTAAATATATACAAGAATAAAATATTAATTATTTACAAAAATGGTATATTTTAGAAAATGTTTTCAAAATGTAAATAAAAAATAATGACTGAAAATATATATATTTTTGTATTATTTTTTAATATTTTAAATAAAAAGTATTACATTTATTTATATACATATGCTAAATGAAACAAATAAATACCAAATAAATACAAAAATGTGAGAAAAAATATTTTTAGTGTTTTTTCATGTTTGAATAAAAATATAGAATCAGAAACAAAAAGAAAAAAGAAAAAATGATCAATATATCACACAATGGGCCAAGGAGGTGTAAATTGGAAAAGGGGGTGCAAGCAGCAAACTGACTCAGGCCCAGCCCAAGCCAGCTTTGTCTTCAACCTTCAGCAATGTTCAAACAGAAAAACGCGCGCGTTCCATGCTTCATCCAAACTCCTGATTCTTAGACTTTTACACAAAACTCATAACACCAACATTACAGAGCATCAAGAGACGAATTCATACATATAAAAAACTTGACCTAATTCTAAAAAACGAGGGAGAATTTCTTCATCCCCAATTTCTGACCTAAATTTTCTCCAATGTTTTTGGCCAAAATTTTCACAGCATACTCAATATAAATGAAAAGTAAGTACATGGATGGCTTCAGGGCTATCAGGAGAACATGTTTCATTCACAAACCTAAGCCTAAATCTTCCTATATTGAGAGATAGAAGTTCATGTTTTTACCTGTTTCAGCTTGAGTCGTGTACAACAATGGAGGTAACTTCAATGGAGTTTGAGCTTTGGTACAACTTGCCTGAAGTCCAAGGATGCTTCTCCTATGCTTGGCTTGCTCTGAAACTGCCTGTATCGTGCTATGGAAGTCCACCTGCACAGCTTGAAAGCAAAAATGGCAAACAATGTTAAGGATGTTACAGCTTGGATTCAATGCTTGGGATAGCTTCAGTGGATGATATGGAACATGTTTGAACTCTTTTTAGCCAAAATGCACGAGTGGAAATGTTTGTGGAAGTCAAGTTGCAGAACTTGCTCTGTTTCTGTAGCAAGAGGGTGTTTTTGTGTTTGAGGAGGTTTGAGGGGTGGTTGATTCGTGCTTTAGGTAAGTTAGGGAGTGTGAAAGATGTTTGCAAAGTTTGCTTTGGATGGTTTTTACAGGAATGAGGAATGGTATATGTTTTGCCAAGTTTCTTCTACTTGAAGTAAGAAAATGCAAGTTTCAATACAGGCCTATACAATGCCCTAAAGCATGCTGCATATATTGTTCTTGATCAGAGGGATTTGTGTACAAATGCTAGCTTCAAAGATCTGGCCCATGCCTCTTGGATTTGTTATTTGACATAAAGTGCATCTTTTCCAAAATGGCAAATTTACTTTTTCCATTTAAGGGTTAATCTTGCATGTAATGACCAAATGAACAAAATAACACCATAGCACAATGGTTAGGTATTTAATTATGGTGTGTGAGACTGGTTTTGAGTCCTGCAAGCTAGATTATACAAGCTGATTTGAAAAATGCCAATGTTATGAACATGTATTTGGTTATGAACAAAAGTGACTTTTGCCCATCTTTGCAAATTCGATTCTCCCTAACCACAAGGGTGTTTGAGAAGTTCTTGGACAATTTGGAAAGCTTGGAATATGTAATACAATCCATCTTTGTAATGAAAATTGAAACTCCAAGTGGAAGCATGTGAAAAATGTCCAAGAAGTTGGGCAAAAATCCTGCCTAGAATAGGTCAAAATGTTTCTAAGTTAAAAATGTTTTGCACCCTTGTTCCAAAAATCATAACTTGAGCTACAAGCTTCCTTTGAGAAAACTTTGTGAATAAAAGTTGTAGATTTTTCAATGGTCTGCAACTCTCATGTTTTGAGTTTTGTTTGAATCCATTTGCATCTTGGTGAAAAGATGGGACAAAGTTAGGAAAAAATAAGGAAATTTCATAACTTAGAAAATTTCTAAGTTATGAAATTTCTTCATTTTAAACCCTAATTTGCAATTTTGGGTTTCTTGATGAACAAGTTTCATAATTTGACATGTCTTGATGAAAAATGAATCTTGGCACTTGATTTTGACCAAAAAGTCAAAGTTTGACTTTTCAGTATACAGTCAAATTTTGATCAGTTGACTGGAAAATTCATATGTCAATCCTGTGCATTTGAGATTTTTTGAACTTGTTGAATGGGTCAAGACAATGACATTGAGTCCTTGAGTCCATATGTGAGCTTGGTTTGCCATTGGTTAAGTCAAACAGTCAAAAATTGCCTTTGTGCAGTCAAAACCCTAAAAATGACCATTTTGCCCTTTTGGTGATCTGATCAAATTTCTTGTGGAATTGTGATCCAAACTTGACCAAATGGTTCATATGAGTTCATTATGTTGATGTGGGTCAAAAATCATGAGGTTTGACTGTCAATTGGCCACAGTTGACTTTTTCCCCAATACAGCTGATTTCTAGGTCAACTGTCCAATTGACTGGGCAAAGATTGAAATCAAGGCTTGAAATTTGGTATGGATAAACTTGTAAGTCCAACATGAAGCATGAAAGTCATTTTGGGCATTTTAGGTCAAAACATCTTGGTGCAAACTCAAACCCTAATTTGGGTCAACAGTGCAATGAGGGGTCTTGAGCAGAGCAAACCCTAACTTGATCTTGAGTTCCAAGAGTCTTGTGGTGAGAAAATGTTGATGAAATGGGAGGGCAAATTTTGGGGTACAACAATTTCCCCTGTTCAATCTTCTTTCACCTGAAGAGTTAGATTGGCAGGTTTGCCTTTCGCGTTTTGAAGGTAAAAGGAGATTGGACACTAGAGTGCCCTTAAATTTGCACTCGTCAAAACATAGGTGCGGGAATGGGCTTAAAGATGCCATTTGGAGATGGGCTTAAAGATGCCATCTGGAGAGTGACAGAATCTTGTCGGGGATGGGCTTAAAGATGCCATCTGGAATGTTTGTTGAACTGTATGTTGTTGATGAGTGAGTGAGTATCAGAAAGGTATCCATGTTTGGAACATCTCTGAGCTGGGGGTCTGAATAAGAAATAGATTAACATCCGTATTTGAAGAATCCGTAAACTGTTTTCAGAAGTCTTGAAATTGAATAAGCAATAGAGCAACATCCATGTTGGGAAGCGTCCGTAAACTGTTTTCAAAAGTTTTGAGCTTATTAATCTTATCCTGAAAAGGGTAAGATATTAGCTGAAACACAAAGTTATGTTGCATGAAATGTATGATGCAATGTATGTTATATCAATGTTTATGATATGGATGTAATGAATGCGCATGTAAGCTGATTAGCTGTCTTGCTGAGGAAGACGGATCCTGGATAATGAAATCTTTGACTGCTGTCGGAGGAAAGTAAATCCTTGTCTGCTGCAGGGGATTGCAAATCCTTTGATCGTTGAAAATGAGAAGTCCTGGGACCGCTGTCGGGGGAATCAGGAGTTTGGATTGTAAACCACTTTGAGAATGAGAATCTTCATTCTGTTGGGAATACCAGGAACTCATGTTATCTGCCACTTTGAGAATGAGAATCTTCATTCTGTTGGGAATATCAGGAGGTTGGGTGTATGCCAATCTACTGGGGTTTCAAGGATGAGAGTCTTCATTCTGTTAACGGTTAGAAATTGGGAGTATACCAATCTTCTGAGGTTTTAAGGATGAGAATCTTCATTCTGTTAACGGTTAGAAATTGGGAGTATACTAATCTTCTGAGGTTTTAAGGATGAGAATCTTCATTCTGTTAACGGTTAGAAATCGGGAGTATACCAATCTTATGAGGTTTTAAGGATGAGAATCTTCATTCTGTTAACGGTTAGAAATTGGGAGTATACCAATCTTCTGAGGTTTTAAGGATGAGAATCTTCATTCTGTTAACGGTTAGAAATCGGGAGTATACCAATCTTCTGAGGTTTTAAGGATGAGAATCTTCATTCTGTTAACGGTTAGAAATTGGGAGTATACCAATCTTCTGAGGTTTTAAGGATGAGAATCTTCATTCTGTTAACGGTTAGAAATTGGGAGTATACCAATCTTCTGAGGTTTTAAGGATGAGAATCTTCATTCTTGAGAGAAACAGACTTTAGGAGCTTCAGTTGTCCGTTATTCTGTCGGTGGTTGTAACTTCCAACAGGTGATGAGGGAAATTTGGATGATGATCGTAACTTCCAGCAGGTGATGAAGGAAATTTTGAACGACCTTTCAGCTTGAAATGTAGTTTTGCTTTGGAGAATAAATCCTTGACAAATGTTGGGGAAATAAACCCATAACCGAAGTTGGGGTGAGAAACTCTTCTTGACTGCTGATTGCTTGGGAGCAAAATCTTCAGCTGTTGAGGGATTTTAGGACCACTGCTGGGGATAGAAAATCCTTGGTGACCTGTGGGAAATGAGAATTCTGATGATCTCTACTGGGGAGTCCCGAACTTGGGAGGCTCATACTGGAGGAGTAAGACTGAGAATCTTCAATCTGATGGGAAGTATCTCTGTGGGGAGAAGGTTTACTAGTCTGTTTCCGCTGGGGATTAATAGTTGGAAGTTTTAGCTCCGCTGGGGTTTAACAGATTTGACTTCACTGGGGATAGTATTTTCAGATTTTTAAGGCTCCACTGGGGATTCTGAAATTTAACTCTGAGGGGAATTGAGTTCTGGAAGGCTCTCTGGCTGGGGAAATCAGTTTTGAGAATGCTTTTGCTCTGCTGAGGATCCTGAAGTTTAACTCTGTTTGGGGAATTAAGTTCTGGATTTTGACTTTGTTGAGGAATTTGGAGTTTAATTCTGCTAGGGATTCCTTCTGAAAGGGCATCAAGATATCTATCTGTACCTTCAACCTATCAACAATCGTCTTTCTTGATTTGCAAGGAAATGATTATGTTCAAATGCATATGCCTATTTAACAAAACATTGGACGTTTCTCAAATAAAACATAAGTGTAGAAAAGCAAAAAGAAGACAAAGCAAATTTCTGTATTTGGAAAAGTATTTGTATTAACTTTCTATGAGTATCTTTGTACATAGGAGACAGCCATCCTAGTAAGAGGATGTTTTCGTAAAGAATTGAAAATTTTATACAAAAGAAAGATGGTTATGTGCAACAATTCTATGGGATCCCATTATGTTATAGAATTCACAACTCTGAATATCTTGTCCATTCAAATGCTTCGTCCGCCGATGACTGGATTGATCAGAAGCTCGGAGCTTGTTGATGAAGAGATTGCTCTTTAAAGTGATCCGACGAGACATAGTCATACGCTTTAATTCCCTAACTTTTGCCTGGATCGCCCTTTTGGGTTTTCAATCCACCGGGAAACCCTTTTTTGCCCAAGCCGCCCTTTCGGGTTTTCAACTTGCCGGGTGTATAGATTTTTTTTGTTTTATCCTTAATTTTTGCCTGAACCGCCCTTTCGGGTTTTCGGTTCACCGGGATGCCCATTTTTGCCCAAGTCGCCCTTTCGGGTTTTCGACTTGTCGGGTCGTTTTATGCGTAGTATCTTTTGACTATGTCTGCGTTCGCAGGGTGCGGCAAATCGTCGCCGTCCATGGTGGTCAGAATCATTGCACCACCAGAAAATATGCTCTTGATCACAAATGGTCCTTCGTAAGTAGGAGTCCATTTGCCCCTGGGATCACTTTGCGGCAAGATAATCCGCTTGATTATGAGATCTCCAACTTGATATACTTGACGTCTGACTTTCTTGTTGAAAGCCTTGATCATCCATTTTTGGTACGTCTGACCATGGCAAACAGCAGTGAGTCACTTCTCGTCGATCAAATGGAGTTGATCAAGTCGGGTCTGAATCCAATCGTCTTCATTCAAACCCGCGTCCTTCATAATCCTTAAAGAAGGAATCTGAACTTCCACGGGTAGGACAGCTTCCATGCCATATACTAAAGAAAATGGGGTTGCCCCTGTTGAAGTTCGTGCTGTGGTATGGTATCCATGCAGAGCAAACAGTAACATCTCATGCCAGTCTTTATAGATGACAGTCATTTTCTGAATGATCTTCTTGATGTTTTTGTTCGCAGCTTCAACAACACCGTTCATCTTTGGCCGATAGGGAGATGAATTGTGATGATAAATCTTGAACTGTTCGCATAGAGCGGTGATCATAGTATTGTTCAGATTTGTACCGTTGTCTGTAATGATCCTGTTGGGGACACCATACCGGCATATGAGGTTTTGCTTGATGAAGCGGGCAACCACATTTTTTGTAACAGAGGCAAAGGAAGCTGCTTCGACCCATTTGGTGAAATAGTTAATAGCAACCAGGATGAAGCGATGTCCGTTGGACGCCGTGGGCTTGATCTCTCCAATCATGTCAATGCCCCACATTGCGAATGGCCAAGGAGCTGTCAGAACGTTGAGAGGAACAGGAGGAATATGAATCTTGTCGGCGTAGACTTGACATTTGTGGCAAGTACGGGAATGTTGATGGCAATCAGCTTCCATGGTAGACCAGTAATAGTCTGCCCTTAGAATCTTCTTAGCCATCGTATGTCCGCTCAAGTGGGTGCCAAATGTGCCACTGTGCATCTGAGTCATGATCAATTCTGCTTCAGCTTTGTCTACACATCGGAGTAAAACACAATCATGGTTGCGTTTATAGAGGATGTCGTTGCTTAGAAAGAACTTGGCAGCAAATCTCCTTAGTAACTTCTTGTCATTTACGGAAGCTCCTTCGGGATATTCTCTAGTATGGAGATACCTTTTGATTTCGTGAAACCAGGGTTGTTCCACTACTTCTTCAATATTAATCTCATGACAATACGCAGGTTCATCCATTCGCTCAATGGTGATTTGGGGAGCCTCGTTATCCCAACTGAGTTTAAACATGAAGCACATTGTTGCCAGAGCATCTGCTAGCTGATTCTCTTCTCGCGGGAAATGCTCGAAGGTGATTTGCTCGAAATGAGGCAACAATGTGAAGACATGTTCTTTGTATGGGATAAGATTAGGATGTTTGGTGTCCCACTCTCCTTTGATTTGACTGATAACCAAATCCAAGTCCCCAAATACGATCAAAGATTTGATCCCCAGGTCTATAGCAGCCTTGAGACCAAAAATGCAAGCTTCATATTCGTCCATGTTGTTGGTACAGCTGAAGCAAAGTCGGGCCGTGAAAGGTGTATGGCAACCTTCCGGGGAGATGAGTACCGCACCGATATCGTTTCCAAGTGCATTTGAAGCACCATCAAAGTACAGGGTCGATTGGGATCCATTTTCAGGTCCGTCATATGGTTTGTTACCTTCAATGTTGTCCAAAGTCATGATGTCCTCGTCCGGGAAGTCGAATCTCATGGATTGATAATCTTCGATAGCTTGATGCGCTAGATGGTCAGCTAGTACACTCCCCTTTATAGCTTTTTGGGTAGTATACTGGACGTCATACTCAGTCAGGATCATTTTCCATCTAGCGATTCTTCCAGATAAAGCAGGTTTCTCGAAGATATACTTGATAGGATCCATTTTGGAAATCAACAGAGTGGTATGAGTCAACATATACTGCCTTAGTCGGCGAGCAGCCCATACCAAAGCGCAGCAAGTTTTCTCGAGCAGTGAGTAACGAGTCTCACAGTCGGTAAACTTTTTGCTAAGGTAATAAATGGCATGCTCTTTTCGACCAGACTCGTCATGCTGGCCCAGTACGCACCCCATTGAGTTATCCAACACGGTCAGATACATGATCAACGGTCTTCCTTCGACGGGTGGAATCAGAATAGGAGGTTCTAGCAAATACTCCTTGATCTTATCAAAAGCAGCTTGGCAATCGTCGTTCCACTCGACTACCTGATCCTTCTTCAATAGTTTGAAAATTGGCTCACAGGTAGATGTCAGATGAGAGATGAATCTGGCAATATAGTTCAAGCGCCCCAAAAACCCTCTAACCTCCTTTTCAGTACGGGGGGCATGCATTTCTTGTATAGCCTTCACTTTTGCTGGATCAACCTCGATGCCCTTGTTGCTGACAATAAATCCTAGAAGTTTACCGGACCTAACTCCAAAGGTGCACTTACTTGGATTCAGCCTGAGTTTGTACTCCTTCAACCTGGCAAACAGCTTTTGCATATGTTCAAGGTGTTCCTCCTCTGTTTGTGATCGAGCTATCATGTCGTCTACGTAAACTTCGATTTCATGATGTATCATATCATGAAAAAAATCCACCATGGCGCGCTGATAAGTTGCCCCTGCGTTCTTCAGTCCGAATGGCATCACCTTGTAGCAGAAGGTACCCCATTGTGTAACAAAGGTTGTTTTCTCCATGTCCTTGGGGGCCATTTTGATCTGGTTGTAGCCCGAGAATTCGTCCATGAAGGAAAACACCTTGTGCTGAGCTGTGTTGTCAATCAAAATGTCGATATGCGGTAACGGAAAATCATCTTTAGGGATGGCCCTATTCAAATCCCGGTAGTCCACGCACATTCTGACCTTGCCGTCTTTTTTAGGTACTGGCACGATGTTAGCAACCCATTGTGGATAGGATGTAACAGCCAGAAAGCCAACATTGAACTGCTTCATTACTTCAGCTTTAATCTTCTCAGACATGTTGGGCCTCATTCGACGGACTTTTTGCTTGATCGGTGGACAATCCTCTCTTGTAGGGAGACGGTGAACCACGATATCTGTGTCTAAACCCGGCATGTCTTCATAAGACCAGGCGAAGATTTCAACGTATTCATTTAACAGCTGTATTAAACGCCCCTTGACACTTGGTTCCAGATTGGCACCCACTTGTACTTCTTTCCTGTCTTCCTCTGTTCCTAAGTTGACTGTTTCCAACAACTCTTCATGAGGTAAGATGGCCCTCTCTTCTTGTTGTAGAAGTCTGGCTAGCTCTCCTGGTACTTCACAATCTTCATCATCTTCGTATTCAGCCTGGTTGACCAAATCTTCAGAGTTATTGAAGGATACAGCAGAATAGTCACCCATAGAATCCAGAGTGGATGGGTGCTTGCATTTGTGAGTGTGGGTGTGTGTAAGGGATAGTCATCCTTAAACAAACAAAAATGCAAAAGGAAAGAAAATGAACACAACAGTTTATAAATGAAAAACGTCCAATGAATCATTAAACATGGCATATGAATATGAAGAGAATCAAAACCCTTACAAATGGACCTGCATGCCCCGGGCAAGGCATGAGGTGAAAAAGTAGTGTGCAGATTGTTTTAAAAGTAATTATTACAGACCAATAGGAAATGTTCGAAAGATAAGTTACTGATTAATGAAAGTAATGGGGACGAAGTCTTTCGCCTCCCAGTTGTGTAGTCCCTCTCCGATGGTTGGGAAGATCCAGTCTTCAATGTTACCCTCTTCGTCTTCGTCTTCCAAAGCATTGATTCCATGAGGAGAAATCTTGACGGGTGTCCTTTCAATTTTTGAGCGACGCATAGCTTTTTGCCCCGCAGCGGTAAATCCCAACCCAAACTTGTCTGTTTTGTGAGGAATGTCAGGCAACTGACCCCATGTTGAGCTCTTCCCCTCCTTCATTGCAGCCTTTGCGTCTTTCAGAGATGCCATCCTGGCCACCTGCTTGGGTACCTCAGCTACCGCCTTTGCTACTGCCACCTCGGGAGCAATTTCCTCGAAGTGTTGGAACGGTGTTTCAATGAATTCGCCCTCCACCTCTACATACCGAAAGGATTTCAGGTGATTGATCATATATTCCTCCTCACCGTGCACAGTTATGATCTTTCCCTTAACAGGGTATTTCAGCATCTGATGTAGGGAGGAAGTGACTGCCCCAGCATTATGTGTCCACGACCTTCCTAGCAAGCAAGAGTAGGATGGGCGGATGTCCATCACATAGAAGGTTGAGGGGAATACTTCAGTGCCCACTTTGATAGGGATGTTAACCTCCCCATGCACCATTCTTTTAGACCCGTCAAAGGCCCTGACAATGATATTACTTGGTTTCAGCTCCAAGCCTTCACAATCTAACCGCTCGAGAGCCTTCTTAGGCAGCACATTTAAAGAAGAACTAGTGTCGACCAAGACATGGGCGAGAGTAGTTCCTCGGCATTCAACTGACACATGCAATACTTCATTGTGCTTTCTTCCTTTCGAAGTCAGGTCAGCAACAGATAAACCCAGGCCGTTGTCGGCGGTAAGGCTGGCTACACAATCCTGGAATTGATCGGTGGAGGTTTCCTGGGGCACATGGGCTGTCTTCAAAAACCTTATCAAGGCCTTGGCATGAGCCTCCGAACAAAGCAACAAAGCTAACATGGAGATCTTCGAGGGAGTTTTCCCCAGTTGCTCTACCACATCGTAATCACTTTTCTTTATTATTTTCAGAATCTCCTCCATTTCTTTCTTAGAGGTTTCGGGGATGACCAATGGTTGAGCCCTCGTCCTGACGAGCTCATCTTGGATCCCTTTCCCCTTATCAGCAGAAGTAGGAGGGACAACCACAGGAGTAAGAGCTTCTTCAATCAACGGAGTTCTTGCAGAAAGTTTTGTCGGTGCCAGAGTAACTTTGGCAACAACTGAGGGTCCAAAGATTGCCTTTGGAGGGGCAATCTCTGGAGAGAAAATTCTCCCACTTCGGGTAATCTTGCTCGTACCGGCAATGTTTCCAATGTCGGTAGTTTCTTCGTCAGAGCTCTCTTCAGTTATCTCAATTTGTTTAACAACATGGTAGTAGATTTCTCCACCATAATTCCACGGTATCGATTTGTCAGATTTGTAGGGGACAGGCCAAGGCATGGTTATCTTCAAGGGAACAATCTTCGTAGCGGATGTAATCTTAACAGGCCTTTTGGGGACCTTGGAAAGACTGGCGGAAATGGTTATTATTGAAACTTCATTGATAGGAGTTGGAGTAACAGGAGTCTTTTCAAAAAGAATTTGTTGGTTGTCCATTAGGCGTTGGATGCCTATCTTCAGCAATGGACAGTCGATTGGTAGGGAGTGACAAAGGTAGCAATCTTCTTTACATCCTGGGAAAATCCCAGCCTTCAACAGATTCAACTTGATTGTCAGTAGTGGGGTCATCAGATCATCAGCAGCAGAAACAAACAGATCCTCTTCAACAGCATGGACATTGTGACCATGCTTTGGCATCAGAGCGGATATTACATTCGGTTTCTCAGGGGCGTCGAACTCAACCTCTTTTGCATCTATCAAATCTTGAATTTTATTCTTTAACGCCCAGCAATTGTTGGTGTCATGCCCGACGCTATCAGAATGATAGGCACATTTAGCATTTGCATGATAGTATGGAGATGTGGTGTTAGGGTTTTTCGGTGCCTCCTTTAAACCAGTCAGATTTAACTTCAACAAATAGGGAAGAACTTGTGCGAGCATCATGTTGATGCGGGTGAACTGCCGTTGTGGCCGCTCTACCCGTTGCTGGTTAGGTCTAAACTGATTGTTACGAGGCTGATCATTTGACGAATTTTGTATCATCACGGCCCCTACAGTCGGCAGGCGCTCAGTTCTTCCCCATCCTTTTTGAGAGTATATAATAGTTGCTTCCTTCTTTGCCGGGAATGGTTTCTTAACAATTGCGGAGGCAGAGGCATCCCTTTGAATCTTCCCATTCTTAACACCAGCTTCCACCCGTTCTCCAGTCAGAATCAATTCAGTAAACCCAACGGAAGAGCTCCCGATCAAATGGTTGAAGAAAGGGCCATACAGGGTCCCCAAGAACATATCAACTAGTTCCCTATCTGAAAGAGGTGGCTGCACTCTTCCGGCCAAGTCGCGCCATTTTTGGGCGTATTCTTTGAATCCCTCATTTGAGGCCATCCCCATACTCTGTAGCTGAGTACGGGTTGGCGCCAAGTCAGCGTTGTATTGATACTGGCGATAAAAGGCAGCTGCCAAGTCTTCCCAATTATGCACTTCTGACCTCTCAAGCTGGTAAAACCAATCAAGCTGTGTACCAGACAAGCTGTCCTGAAAGAAGTGTACCCAAAGATTTATGTCGGATGTATGAGGTTGAATTCTTCTGAGGTATGACCTCAGGTGCATCTTCGGGCAAGACAGCCCGTCATATTTTGCAAAAATTGGCACCTTAAACTTTGGAGGGATCACAATCCCAGCAATCAATCCCAATTCTTCAAAATCTAACCCAGGAACCCTTTGCAGCTCCATAGCTGCCAGTCTATCCTCCAGGTTTTTGTATTTGTCGTCCACTGGAAGGTATTGCTGCTCTGAATAGTATTCATCTTCCTCAACCTCTTCCTCTTCAGCCTCGGACTCAGAAGGTGGTGCAGCTCCTTTTCCTTTACCGGTTCCCTCATCAGATGTGGAGGGAAATTCAAGAACTCTCCTAGCTTCATTCTCAAATCTTCTTCCCAGTGTAGCTACCCCAACTCTTTTCTTCTTCTTTTTTCCTTTTTCTTGCTCTTTGTTCCCCAACAGTGCTTTTAGATCCTCCTGACCCTTTGCCAAGGTCATAAGGAGCTGTTGAAACTGCGAGTTTTGTGACTGCAGATCTTTGACCGTCTGTTCAAGATCCATCTTACTGAAATAAACAACAGAAAGATAAGGAAACCTGGTGTGAAGACTTGCTTATGCATATGATGAATGATATGTTTATTCATGCAATGCATTCAAGGATTTAGAAATTCAAAATTGTTGCAGACAAAAAGAACACACGTCATATTAATAAGAAGAAATTTTGTCAGTACATAAATGCCCCATGGGCCAAATATTACAAAAACTTCTTAAGGTAAAAAGACGTTGCGCATCCTATTTGGTGCGATGTAAGTGTTGAGGGTCTCCTCCTCGTGAAGTCGGCGGGTAAGCTCCAAAACCTTCTTCTCACTGGCGTAGAAGTTGGCTTCAAAAGTATTCCGTTCCTCCTTGAGTTGGATCCAACTCTTTTGCATTTCCTCCCATGATGTTGGCATGTCAGGATGTAGGATGGTGTATGGAACCTCTCCTTCCTTAACAGGCTCTTTAATCAAAGGGAGAATGTGAGGGTAAGGCATCATAAGACTCTGGGCTCGGGTTCGTACCCACTTGAGGTAAGGCTCAAGAGGGATGGAGTTCTTGTGCCCCAGTGTCTTGCTATCTACCTTGTTAGGCATCCTCCAAGCTCTGATGAATCTTTAGCGAAGTCCTTGCGCATCGTTGTCGAAGTCAAAAACTAGGTCAGGAATCAGCATGTCATGAGGGCCATCCCTCCGTGCATATACAAATTGTCTCAAAGCTAGACAGGGGTTGTAGGTAATGCCTCCCCTAATGCCAAGTAATGGAACATTAGGGAACTCGCCACAACGATCGACGATGATGACATTTTCTCTGGACCGAGAACACCAATGTACATCAGAATGTGTGAGAGTCATCAATCGTTGTGACCACCTTAAGCCTTGTTCATTCTTCAAAACAGATTGTGGAAGGTGAGAAATAAACCACCTTGCAAGGAGAGGAGTACAGCACATGAGAACACCTCTCTTCCTCATTGTTCGTGTGTAAAATGAGTGGAGGATGTCCCCAAGCAATGTAGGTATGGGATTCCTGGATAGGAAAATCTTGACAGCATTGACATCTATAAATTGGTCAGGATTTGGGAACAAGACCAACCCATAAATGAGGAGTGCCACAATCTCTTCAAAGGCTTGTAGATCCAAGGAGTTCCAACACTCTTGTGCCTTCTCAAACAAGAATTTTGCCAAGAAGCCCTTGATACCACTTCTAGTTTCCCAATGCCCCTTGATGTCAGATGGTTGCAAGTGTAGTGCTTGAGAAACATCTTCAGGCTTTGTTTCTTTTTCTGTACTGTTGTAGGGTAGTTGATTAAGAATAGGAATTCTCAGGAGTTAAGAAAATTCCTCCAAAGTGGGCACCAATTGGTAGTCGGGGAATGTGAAACAGTGGTGAAGGGGGTCAAAGAATTGGAACAACACTTTCACCATGTCTTCTTCAATGCTGGTGTTGACTAGGCTGATCAGTCTGCCATGTCTTTCACTGAAGAGAGAGCTTTCTGGAATTCTGGATGTGAGCTCCTTGAGTTGAGGAGGGATTCTCACAAGGTTGACTTGGATAGTTTTCCTACGAAGAATTTCCATGGCCTACAAAACAAGAACAAAGATGAAGATCCAAACCCTTGAAATGGTTAGTGGATGCATATGATGCTTTATGATGTTCATGATGTATGCACAAACATATGTACAAGCAAGTCACACAAAACCCTAGTTTCAGGCTTGCATGGGGTTTCATAGGTAAGTACCCTCTTGAGTGTAGTTGGCTTAAAAACCTGTCCTATAAATAGTAATCGGGTTCTAAGGAGCTCAATATCATTGGATTGTTTTCCATGTTCATTGTTTTGGTTTAGCCACTTAACTAGCGACCAAAATATTCCAAGAAAACAACCCTCAATGAGTGTAGTATCGAGTATCTACCAACTTCGGACTGCACCAAAGCCGGTCATCTCACTACCCCTAATAAAAGGCCAAGATGGTCAAGTAAGGTTCTAGGTCATTAGTGCTTGGTGACATCACTTAGCGGCCCCGTACTCTCCTTGATTGAACTCAAGGGTTACCGGTACTCACAAATATGTCGCACTAATATAGATATTGCTTCAACCGTGTCGGTATACCCCGCACAGTTTCCACAACGTATTGCTATCTATGAATGTTTCCTAAATCCGGGTGTAGGATTTCAAGCCCAAACAAGAGAACCAAGATGTAAAGCAATCAAAGCAAACAATTAGTCATGCAAAAGGGTGATCTAAGCCCTAAGGTTACTCCACTTTTAAAGTTATCCCCAGCAGAGTCGCCAGTTCTGTCATACGGTGGGAGAACTGACTTGGGTTTTGCGTTTGTTTTCGCAAATGTTTCGGTTTAGCAAGAGTCGCCACCGACTTTTTATTTTATCCTAAGGAAAGGTTAAAAAGCACAGCAAAAACCTTTGAGATGTTTTCTTGGGTTCGGGGAGTAGATTATAGAAAGGGAAGGTATTAGCACCCTTTCTATCCATGGTTATCCATGGGCTCTTAGTTACTTGCTTAGATCACTTGCCTTGCATTTTCAATTATTTGAAATGGTGCTTTCAATTGTTTGAAATGGTGCTTTGTGTGTGTGGTTTTGAAAATGTTTTGAAAAAGATGCCTTGTCTAGGCAACCATTGTAACAATTCTTTACTCGAATGTTTTACAAAGGTGTTTGTCTTTTTGAAAAGATGTTTCAATGTTTTTGAAAGTTGTTTTGAAAGTTGTTTTGAAAGTTGTGTTGTGGAGTGTGTTTTGAAAGTTGTTTTGAAAGTTGTGTTGTGGAGTGTGTTTTGAAAAATGGCAAGGATTTGTTTTGCAAGTGGGTTAAGTAACCAAGAGCTATCTACCCTAAATTTCTCAAAGATCTTTCCTATGTTTTAACCCTTTTAACATTATTGTTCCACCATTGTATTTGGTGGACAATCTTGTGTTAGGATGTTAACGGGACAGGCACGGGTCATCGTTTAGGCCATGAATACAATAGTGCCAAGTGTCTTTGGCAATTTTTCTCTTTAAGGGACTTGATCATTTTTAGGCAACTTCGAAAGCGTCATCGAGGGACTATGATCATTTGATTTGTTTTCGTTTTACCAAACAACCCAACATGCAACATGGCCCATTTTTGAAGGCAACAAGTGGAGTAACCCTAAGGGTGCAAGTGTGCATTGTGTTTTGTTTTGCATGCATGTTTATCTTTGAATTAGTCAAGATATTTGTTATTTGATTTGCATACAAACCCTAGGTCTATCATGGCATAATTTGAAAGCTTTTAAATGTGGAAATTTAAAGTCCTAAATTATTACAACATGATTATGGGGATGGGGGTACAAATGTTTGAATGGGGGGATATTTGACAAGAAATCAAATCTAAAGCTATTACATCCATATTGAATAGACAAATATTTAATTGTACAATATTTAAACAAATATAATAAAAATGCAAAATGTATTATGCACAAAAATGATTTTTTATGTATGAGAAAGTATTTTCAATGTGAAATATAAACAAAAATAAAAAAAAAGTCAATTTTTGAATATTTTTATGGTTTAGGGCAAAACCCTAGTTTTCTGAATAAATAATATTTATTTATTAATTATATACAATATTTGTTAATTATATACAAAAAATAAAAAAAGAAGTATATTGTAAAAAAGAGTATTTTTTAGTGTCATATATTAATAAAAATAAAGATGTATTATTTTCATATTTTTA
Organism: Vicia faba; assembly: GCA_948472305.1. Taxonomy (NCBI): domain Eukaryota; kingdom Viridiplantae; phylum Streptophyta; class Magnoliopsida; order Fabales; family Fabaceae; genus Vicia; species Vicia faba. Next base: position 123,852,168 of record OX451738.1, read on the forward strand.
TCCTAAATATTCTAATAAATATACAAGTATTTATATTATATATTTTAATATACTAAATATATACAAGAATAAAATATTAATTATTTACAAAAATGGTATATTTTAGAAAATGTTTTCAAAATGTAAATAAAAAATAATGACTTAAAAATATATATATTTTTGTATAATTTTTTAATATTTTAAATAAAAAGTATTACATTTATTTATATACATATGCTAAATGAAACAAATAAATACCAAATAAATGCAAAAATGTGAGAAAAAATATTTTTAGTATTTTTTCATGTTTGAATAAAAATATAGAATCAGAAACAAAAAGAAAAAATAAAAAATGATCAATATATCACACAATGGGCCAAGGGGGTGTAAATTGGAAAAGGGGGTGCAAGCAGCAAACTGACTCAGGCCCAGCCCAAGCCAGCTTTGTCTTCAACCTTCAGCAATGTTCAAACAGAAAAACGCGCGCGTTCCATGCTTCATCCAAACTCCTGATTCTTTGACTTTTACACAAAACTCATAACACCAACATTACAGAGAATCAAGAGACGAATTCATACATATAAAAAACTTGACCTAATTCTAAAAAACGAGGGAGAATTTCTTCATCCCCAATTTCTGACCTAAATTTTCTCCGATGTTCATGGCCAAAATTCTCACAGCATACTCAATATAAATGAAAAGTAAGTACATGGATGGCTTCAGGGCTATGAGGAGAACATGTTTCATTCACAAACCTAAGCCTAAATCTTCCTATATTGAGAGATAGAAGTTCATGTTTTTACCTGTTTCAGCTTGAGTCGTGTACAACAATAGAGGTAACTTCAATGGAGTTTGAGCTTTGGTACAACTTGCCTGAAGTCCAAGGATGCTTCTCCTATGCTTGGCTTGCTCTGAAACTGCCTGTATCGTGCTATGGAAGTCCACCTGCACAGCTTGAAAGAAAAAATGGCAAACGATGTTAAGGATGTTACAGATTGGATTCAATGCTTGGGATAGCTTCAGTGGATGATATGGAACATGTTTGAACTCTTTTTAGCCAAAATGCACGAGTGGAAATGTTTGTGGAAGTCAAGTTGCAGAACTTGCTCTGTTTCTACAGCAAGAGGGTGTTTTTGTGTTTGAGGAGGTTTGAGGGGTGGTTGATTCGTGCTTTAGGTCAGTTAGGGAGTGTGAAAGATGTTTGCAAAGTTTGCTTTGGCTGGTTTTTACAGGAATGAGGAATGGTATATGTTTTGTCAAGTTTCTTCTACTTGAAGTAAGAAAATGCAAGTTTCAATACATGCCTGTACAATGCCCTAAAGCATGCTGCATATATTGTTCTTGATCAGAGGGATTTGTGTACAAATGATAGCTTCAAAGATCTGGACCATGCCTCTTGGATTTGTTATTTGACATAAAGTGCATCTTTTCCAAAATGGCAAATTTACTTTTTCCATTTAAGGGTTAATCTTGCATGTAATGACCAAATGAACAAAATAACACCATAGCACAATGGTTAGGTATTTAATTATGGTGTGTGAGACTGGTTTTGAGTCCTGCAAGCTAGATTGTACAAGCTGATTTCAAAAATGCCAATGTTATGAACATGTATTTGGTTATGAACAAAAGTGACTTTTGCCCATCTTTGCAAATTCGATTCTCCCTAACCACAAGGGTGTTTGAGAAGTTCTTGGACAATTTGGAAAGCTTGGAATATGTACTACAATCCATCTTTGTAATGCAAATTGAAACTCCAAGTGGAAGCATGTGAAAAATGGCCAAGAAGTTGGGCAAAAATCCTGCCTAGAATAGGTCAAAATTTTTCTAAGTTAAAAATGTTTTGCACCCTTGTTCCAAAAATCATAACTTGAGCTACAAGCTTCCTTTGAGAAAACTTTGTGAATCAAAGTTGTAGATTTTGCAATGGACTACAACTCTCATGTTTTAAGTTTTGTTTGAATCCATTTTCATCTTGGTGAAAAGATGGGACAAAGTTAGGAAAAAATTAGGAAATTTCATAACCTAGAAAATTTCTAAGTTATGAAATTTCTTCATTTTAAACCCTAATTTGCAATTTTGGGTTTCTTCATGAACAAGTTTCATAATTTGACATGTCTTGATGAAAAATGAATCTTGGCACTTGATTTTGACCAAAAAGTCAAAGTTTGACTTTTCAGTATACAGTCAAATTTTGATCAGTTGACTGGAAAATTCATCTGTCAATCTTGTGCATTTGAGATTTTTTGAACTTGTTGAATGGGTCAAGACAATGCCATTGAGTCCTTGAGTCCATATGTGAGCTTGGTTTTCCATTGGTTAAGTCAAACAGTCAAAAATTGCCTTTGTGCAGTCAAAACCCTAAAAATGACCATTTTTCCCTTTTGGTGATCTGATCAAATTTCTTGTGGAATTGTGATCCAAACTTGACCAAATGGTTCATATGAGTTCATTATGTTGATGTGGGTCAAAAATCATGAGGTTTGACTGTCAATTGGCCACAGTTGAGTTTTTCCCCAATACAGCTGATTTCTAGGTCAACTGTCCAATTGACTGGGCAAAGATTGAAATCAAGGCTTGAAATTTGGTATGGATAAACTTGTAAGTCCAACATGAAGCATGAAAGTCATTTTGGGCATTTTAGGTCAAAACATCTTGGTGCAAACTCAAACCCTAATTTGGGTCAACAGTGCAAGGAGGGGTCTTGAGCAGAGCAAACCCTAACTTGATCTTGAGTTCCAAGAGTCTTGTGGTGAGAAAATGTTGATGAAATGGGAGGGAAAATTTTGGGGTATAACAGGTGTGAGTAAGGATCTTATGAAAGTAACGAATAGAAGGGTTATGGATATTTTCATAAAACATGTTATTAGGCTCAGGATTATTATTTCCAGCTATGCTGCCCCAAAAATATTCAAGCTCAAGGTCCATAAGACAGTCTTCTTGGGTATTAGAAAAGACATGTGGGCCACCAAGGAATCCTAAAAGGTCAACAAACTCTCGGCTATTATATCGGTAATCAATACCAAACATCCTAAAGATGATTATGCCTCAGTTAAATTCTAATCCATGGTTAGGCATATAAGTAAGTGAACTTAGGAATTCAAGGGTTAGCCTACGGTAAGAACTAAATCTTCTCCCTATAGCAAAATTGTTTCAACCTCTTTGGTTAAGCAACAACATGACATTATCTCTAATGCCACGTGTGGTCATGGTGCAGCCATCGGGGTAGATAGTTATTTCCATCTCCCTCTCAGCTAAAACTTCAAATCGCCTCCTCTGAGCTCTGCCTCTGAAAATGATATCCATAAAGTCTACTTGTTGCATCATGAGAGTTAGTAGTTAGCTAAAGTTAAGTTAGCCTGAAAATAAGTAGATAATAATAATAAATAAGTAATGGCTAATTCTAAATAATAATACTGCATATAAAAGAAAAAAGAAAAATAGAAATAATAATAAGAGGAAATTGAAATTAAAGTTAAAATGTGGGTTGCCTCCCACCAAGCGCTTTGTTTAATGTTGTAAGCTCGATAAATTTTTAACAAAAGATTAATTCTGGGAAGGAGCGGGCAGCTCTGCAAGTTTTAGACTGGTGGAATATTCTTTGTTTTCAATGCAATAATAGAGTTTCAAGCACTTCCCATTCACGATAAATGGTTCACTAGATTTACCCTTATTTCTATTGCTCCATTTGGAAAAACTTTGGTAATTTCAAAGTGACCGAACCACCTAGAACGAAGTTTACCTGGGAAAATTTTAAGCTGAGAATTAAACAAAAGTACTACGTCACCCTCATTAAACTCTTTCCTCGATATACGCTTGTCATGCCACTTTTTAGTTATTTCTTTATAAATTCAGGAATTCTCGTATGCGTCTAATCTAAGTTCTTCTAGTTCATGAATATATAAAATTCTCTTCTCGCCTGCGGAAATATAGTTTAAATCAAGGCTCTTAATTGTCCAATAGGAACAGGAATCCCCATAAAGAGACCTCTTATGAAGTCATCATCTACTTTGGATGGCATCTTTAAGCCCATCTCCGACAATACTCAGTCATCTTCTCTAAATGGCATCTTTAAGCCCATTCCTGACATCATCAACCAACAACGTTACTTCATACGAGCGCAAAATTTTGGGCACTTTAGTGTTCAATCATCTTCCACCTTCAGATCACGAAAGGCAGACAAGCCAATCTACATCTTCAGGTTTAAGAAGATTGAACAGGGGAAGTTGTTGCATCCTAAATTCTTCCCTCTCATCTTAGTCATAGCATGCTCATTAAGGTCCCCAATTGCTCAAGGTTGACCAAGAATTGATCAGATAAATTCTCCTCATAAGCAATGGCCTTTCAACTAATTTCACTTTTTACCAAGATGCGTGAGTTTCAGGGCTTCAAATGATTTTCATGGCGCCCTATACCCTCAGCATAATGGCACGGCTGAAAGAAAGAAAAGAAGTGTGCATGACAAAATGTAGGTCGAAAGTTGAAAATATGTCTAAGGGCTTTTGGGTCGAAGCAACTTCGACAATAATATGCAGGCTAATTTCATAGATCGAAAGAAAGCGTGAGGAGACTTTTTCTAAAGTCTTCGATTGGAAGAGTTAGTAAAGTCATTGAATGGTTTTTGTTTTTGCACCAGGGAAATATAAGCTATTCGAAACATCCAAGGAAGGATAGATCGAAAGAAAGCGTGATAGGGATTTTCTGAGGTCTTCGATTGGAAGAGCTAGTAAAGTCACCGAAGGGTGTTGTTTACGAATCATGGAAATATAATCTATTTGAAGCAGTACAAGAAAATACCTTTCGTTTGACACGTTGTTTGAATGGGCACTTTGAAAAGAAGAATATTTTGGAATAAAAAAGCTTTTATTTTATCCAAAGAAACATGTGGAAGGCTAATGATTTGAAGGACATGCAACCTTCAATCATGGCGTAATCGAAGGACAGCTAGAAACAAGTCAGCCATATATGAGTCATCTTGTAGTTTTAGGATAAATATGTTTCAGACATGTGCCTGAACATACAAGGGAGTTCGGTGATCGAAGGTGCTCACAGGTTATCCTTCGATTGGTGCATACAAGTTGTATTCACCAATCGAAGGTGAACTAAGGATCAATAAGGATGACCTTTTAAACGAAAAACAAAAGGTAGGATTGGAGTCAAAACTGTGTTCCAAGGAGGTGAACAAAATGAAACTCTAAGAAAAGGAAATCGAAGAGAATAAGAAAGGAGTTCGACTAGGAGAATTTTCCAGGTCAAACAACCAATGTAGATGGACTCAATCAAAGAAGTCATGAGGATAAAACTGTAAGAAAATCAAATTGAAGCCCAGATCCATTGAAGGGAGCCACTCAGAGCCATCGAAGAACAAGGCTTGAGGGCATTCGAAAGAGTCAAGATGAGAAACCTGTCCAGGTTCATTCAAAACCCAAAAGGGTAGAAAATCATCAAAAAAGGCAACCTTTTAAGGCTTTCGATTCTACCTTCAAAGTCGTGGTTAATGGATGATTCTTGCCATTTTAGCCTACCACCCCACCCCTATAAATATAAGACATAACAAATTGCCCACACACGGAGATTACCCATCAAGAACACTTAAATACATCAAAGCTGCCAAAATTGAAGCACACTTTGCACGCCTCCTCACTCAAAACCAAACATTCTATCCCCCTCCTGAGATTCCCAGGAAGGATTTCAGGCCCCTAAGCAAGCAATTTCATGCCCAAATCCACAGATCCACTCATCTTCGATTGGTAAGGGTTTGCAAAAAAAACAAAAACTGCATTTTTATGGCATATTAATATTTTTAATCGTTTGATTCATGTTCAGGACCATTGATAGTACAGGTCTAACGTGATTGAAATCGTGCCATTGCTAGGGCACGATCTGAGATTTCCTTCTAATCTCTGGGTTTATGTTGTTTCGAGCCAAAATAAACTCAGACCTGAGATTAGGGAATTCGAATTAGAGGAGACAAGGTTAAGGTGTTGCGTGTATGCAGAGGCACGGGTTCGATCCCTGCCTCTTGCAATGATTTTTCTGTTTATTTTCTTGCAGATCCAGTATCCTCCACAGGCAATCCATCATAGAATATCAACTGTCTCTCTTGTTGGATCGAAAGGCAGCCCCCTCTCGTGGGATCGAAAGGCAGCTCCCTCCTTGGATCGAAAGGCAACTTCCCTTTTCGGATCAGAAGGCAATCGGGGCCTCTTTCCTGATTTGGGCCTGCATTTTTAAACTCACCCCTTGTTTCTATTTGCTGTCCCGGCCCATTTACGTTTTTGTTTTGTTTTTATTACTTATTTCTTTTGTCTTTTTATTTAATCGGCAAAAATAAATGAAATCACAAAAAAAACATTAGGTTAGTATTTTTATTAATTAAGCTAATTTTGTAAATAAATTAATTAATTACTTTAACATTTTGTTTAATTTAAAATCAATAGACTTAAGATTCTAATCAATTTTAGTTCTACTTCTCAAATAAATATAAAAAATATTAGGTTATATTAGAATTAATTTTTTCTAATTAAATAATTTTCTTTTAGTTTTATTTTAATCTAATAATTAGACTTAATTGTGATACGGTGGGAGAACTGACTTGGGGTTTTGCAATTGTGTTCGTAAATATGTTGTGGTTTAGCAAGAGTCGCCACCGACTTTTCTTTTATCCAATAAGGAAAGGTAAAAAAGCACAGGAAAGACCTTTTGAGATATTTTCTTGAGTTCGGGGGGTGGATTATGAAAAGGGAAGGTATTAGCACCCTTTCCATCCATGGTTTTCCATGGTCTCTTAGTTACTTGTTAGATCACTTGCTTTTGTTTTGAAAATTGTGCTTTTGTGTGGTTTTGAAAGTATTTTGAAAAGGTGCCATCGTTTAGGCGAACTTTGCAATGATTCCCGTTCGTAAGAATGTATGCAAAGTGTTAAGCTTTTTAAAATATTTCAATGTTTTGAAAATGTTTTGAAGGATGTTTGTTTTGAAATTGAGCAAGTAACTAAAAGTAATCCACCCACTCAAAAGGTTTTAGATGTGTTTTTCCTCCTCCTTTAGATGTTGCTACCTTACCATTGATTTGATAAGAAGCCCCAGCGTTGGATGTGAAGGGATGAGCGTTGGGTAATCGTATGACCATGATAGCAATGTTGTGAAGTGACTTAGCACTTTTCTGTAGGGACTAAGATCATTTTGAAAGGCAACTTTGATAGCGTCATCGAGGGACTATGATCTTTTTTCAATTCGTTTGTGCTAAGACATCACACATGCATAACATGGCCATTTTTGTAAGGCAACAAGTGGAATTTCCCTAAGGGTGCATGTGTGCAAGTGTGTTTGATTACAAGCATTTTGTCTTTGATTTTTTTGGGTTGTCTACTTGTTGATTTTTATCTTGCCATACACACCTAATTACTAACATTTATATGAAGGTAATAAAAGAGTGCAAAAAATAAATCCTACACTATTACAACCATATTGAATTGCATGAAAATATAAAGGCAAAAATAAGGTAAAAGCAAGAAAAATGGATCTTTCGACCTAGGGTAGCAACCCTTCGATTCTGCCAATTTTGGCCTTCTTAGACTTCACCTGAAAAGGGGTGGAAGAATGAGTTTCGACTGGGGCTTAGAAGCCAGCATATTTTGACTTTCGATTGGGGCCTGGAGGCCAGCATGTTGTGCCTTTCGACTGCCTCTTTCATTTGGCCTGAAGGTTAGTATGGAAGCCAGAGGCTTCGTTTCTAACTTTTCTGTCTCCTGTTTCTTACATTTGAGTTTGAATAGCAATATGGCCCAAGGCCATCACCTTAAGACTAGATTAATTCTTTAAAGCGTATTTAAATATACCAAGAGCAAAAGCCAAGAAGATGGTTAACCATGACACATATTAAGAGAGTGAAAATAAAACAAAAAGAAGAAAATAGTATGTACATGTTTTAAATGAAAAAGAAAACTTATTTGCATGCTATGCTGGAAACGAAGGGCCAGAGGTTAGAAATGACTTACCTTGCTGGAGGTTGGAGCGTGTTATGGACTTTGAAGCGATTGCTTTGAATGCCTCTGGATTCGAAGGAAAAGACCCAGGGTAGGCCTTCGACACTGGATTCGAAAGAGCAAAACAAGTGAAATATCCTTCTTTGCTGGATTCAAAGGAAAGAACAAATGGGATGCTCCTTGAGTCGAAGGAAACTGGAATGTTTTGTTTGAAGGAGGTAACGGTGATTCTGGTTTCTGATTTCACAAGTGTTGAAGTATTTGAGAATTTTATGGTGTGTGAGAATTTGAAGATACGTTCCTCCTCCCCTCTTTTTCTCTGTGCAAATGAACTCTCTACTTATAGAGAAAGGCTTGGGGATAAAAAATAATAAAATAAGGCTTAATCTAGAAAGTAAGTGCCCACTTGTGCCATAAAAGTATAATGAATGGTTCAGATGGGGTTGTTTCCTTCTGAAGGAAAACAGGTGCAAGGCTCAAGACAAACCTTTCTAAAAGGTAGTATTATACTGTTAAGTGCAAGTGGTCTTGGACAACAAATGGGTAAAGGCCTATTTTAGCTTGCATAAACAAATAAGTATAAGGTGAGTCATAGGTTTGAGGCCTGAAAAAGGAAAACACGTAGCCTAGCCTATGGGTCTAAATGTTCAACTTGATCTTTTGAGTCGAATCCTCCATCTTTCTACACCTTTCGACCAGACTAGAACAACGCAACATTCGTTTTCACCAGTTGTGTGTCATGATGCAGGACTATGGCGTGTCGAAGGGTTTGCAGATGGATTTGAAGGTGATATGAGGGTGCATTTGAATCCTACGTGAAGATGAATTTGAAAGTCACAGGAAGGTAGCCATTCATCCAATCGAAAACTTATGAATCCAAGGCCAATAGGTGAGGGGCAAATGGTGCAGTCGAATGACACTTTTCAGAAGGTTATTAACTTCTGAATCGAAGGAAGATTTCAAAATATTATTGACTTTTTTAATTGAAGAAAACCAAAAGGAGACCTTTACTTCCTGAGTCGAAAGACATTCCTGAGTCGAAGGACATTCCTGAGTCGAAGGACATTCCTGAGTCGAAGGACATTCCTGATTCGAAGGACACTGTTTCAAAGGGAAACAAAAACTCAATTGAAGCTTGTATGAAGATCATTTCCTTCTGAATCGAAGGAGACCCATTTGAAGTCACATGCCCAGACGAAAGAGGCACGCTAGCAGCAACTTTTGAGCAATCGAAGGAGGTGCAACGTCCAATCGAAGGGGGATGACTCGAAGGAGACCCATTTTCTTCCAAATTCGTCAAAATGTTATTTTTATCTGTTTTCTCCCTTTTTGACAATTCCCTTTTAATTCTGGTGTTGGAAGACCCCAATGTACTTGTGCAAGCTTGAACCTTGAGAATCTTTGTGAGAGATGCCTTGAGAATTGAGAGGGCAAATTTTGGGGTACAACAGCTGCCCCTGTTCAAACTTCTTGAACCTGAAGAGTTAGGTTGGCGGATCCGGCATCCGTGACTTGATGGTGAAAGATGTTCGAACACTAGAGTGCCCAGAAATTTGTACTCGAAGATGGACGGTGAATGGGCTTATAGATGCCATTTGGATGAATATTGGTAAACTCTGGAAGAAGTATCAGCACAAATCTCCTGTTGATCCATACTAGACTTATTGTTTTACCTGTGAGAAAGGGGTTAGGTAAATGTAGATGCTTGCATTATGCTTACCAGATGTGGTTTCATGCTAAATGCATTGTTATGTACATGCTATGATGTATGAATGCGAAATGTGTGTTTTTGTCCGGGAAAATAAATCCCTGACTACTGCTGAGGAAATCTTCCGAGGTTGAATCCTTGATCGCCTGTTGGAAATGAAGAATATGCATATCTTTAAATTCTATTGAAGAGATGCTTTTGCTGGGGAACATCACTCAAGGATCAACTGTTATCTTGTCGGATACAGGCTTCACAGTTGCTGAGGATGAAGTAGTCGGTTGCTATCTGGTCGGGTCCAGGTTTCATTGCAACTTACTTGGGGAAGAGATGAATTAACTGTTATCTGGTTGGATCCAGGCTTTACATAAAATTACTTGAAATTGAATAGTCATCTGGTCGGGTCCAGGTTTCATAACAACTTGTTGGGGATGTAGAGGTTAACTGTTATCTGGTTGGATCCAGGCTTCACAGTAACTTGTTGGAGATGTGGAGGTTAACTGTTATCTGGTCGAATCCAGGCTTCACAGTAACTTGTTGGAGGTAAGGGTGAATTAACTGTTATCTGGTCGGATCCAGGCTTCACAATAACTTCTTGAAGACTTCTATCTGGTCGGGTCCAGGCTTTATGGTCTTTTGGAAAGTTGTACTATTATTTGGTCGAATCCAGGTTTCATAGTGTCTTTCTGGGGGTCAGGGTCAATTGTTATCTGGTCGGGTCCAGACTTCACAATATGCCGTTTGAAAACTATTATCTGGTCGAGTCCAGGCTTTACAGATTCCTGAGGTTTGATGAGGTCAATTGCTATCTGGTCGGGTCCAGGTTTTGCAGATTTCTGATGAAGTTAATTGTTATCTGGTCGGGTCCAGGCTTCACATTGAACTGGTCTAAAACTATTATCTGGTCGGGTCCAAGCTTTGCAGATTTCTGATGAAGTTAATTGTTATCTGGTTGGGTCCAGGCTTCACAATGAGCTGGTTGAAAACTTTTATCTGGTCGGGTCCAGGCTTTGCAAATTTCTGATGGAGTTAATTGTTATCTGGTCGGGTCCAAGCTTCACAGTGAACTAGTTGAAAACTGTTATCTGGTCGGGTCCAGGCTTTGCAGATTTCTGATGAATTTAATTGTTATCTGATCGGGTCCAGGCTTCACAATGAACTGGTTGAAAACTGTTATCTGGTCGGGTCCAGGCTTTGCAGATTTCTGATGAAGTTATTTGTTATCTGGTCGGATCCATGCTTCACAATGAACTGCTTGAAAACTGTTATCTGGTCGGGTCCAGGCTTTGCAAATTTCTGATGAAGTTAATTGTTATCTGGTTGGGTCTAGGCTTCACAATGAACTGGTTGAAAACTATTATTTGGTCGGGTCCAGGCTTTGCAGATTTCTGATAAAGTTAATTGTTATCTAGTCGGGTCCAGGCTTCACAATGAACTGGTTGAAAACTGTTATCTGGTCGGGTCCAAGCTTTGCAGATTTCTGATGAAGTTAATTGTTATCTGGTCGGGTCCAGGCTTCACAATGAATTGCCTGAAAACTGTTATCTGGTCGGGTCCAGGCTTTGCAGATTTCTGATGAAGTTAATTGTTATCTGGTCGGGTCCAGGCTTCACAATGAACTGGTTGAAAACTGTTATTTGGTCGGTCCAGGCTTTGTAGATTTCTGATGAAGTTAATTGTTATCTGGTCGGGTCCAGTGTTCACAATGAACTGCTTGGCAATTTAGTTGTTATCTGGTCGGGTCCAGGCTTCACAACGAATCTCTGAGGATGATTGCTATCTGGTCGGATCCAGGCTTCGCAATGACTTTCTTAAAAAGATGGAAATGAGGAATTATATCTGGTCGGGTCCAGGTTTCTCAGTCCTTTGTCGGGGAATAAAGAGGCAACTCTACTGGCGACAAGTGGTCAAAACCTTGGTTGGATTAAGTTTAAGTTCTTCTATATCTTTGAAGAGTTGGGCTGGTCGTGGTGGTTTTCATAGCTCTTTGAGAAATGAGATCAACCGCTATCTGGTCGGGTCCAGACTTTAGTAACTCAAGAAGTCAAACTGTTATCTGGTCGGATCCAGGCTTCAGTAATCGAAGAAATTAAACTGTTATCTGGTCGGGTCCAGGCTTCAGAATAATTTGAACATTGTGCTAATATCTGGTCGGATCCAGGCTTCATAGCATTTCTTGGTAATAATAAAGGCTTTGTTGAAGACTTTACTAGGGATTAGGGGTTATGGCCCTGTGATTTGCAGTCATTGAAGGGGAAATTCTAACTGGAGAGTATAGACTCAGTCAGGCGAGGCAGACTAATCTTGGGGAGGATATACTCAGTTGGGGATGATGGACTCATCTGGGGATGATAGATTCTGTTTTGGAGAAAATAACCTTGGTGGGAAAAGATGTACTCAGCTGGGCGATTCGGACTCAAATGGGGAATTTGGGTTCCGTTGAGGGATTTGTACTCCGTTGGGGGAATAGAATCTCGGTTGGAAGATATACTCCGCTGGGGAAGATGGACTCAGTGGGGAGTGTTTATTCAGCTGGGCTCAACTTGGAGAATAAAATCTCGGTTGGAAGATACACTCTACTGGGGATAAAAATTCCTGGTTGGAAGATATACTCCATTGGGGATAAAAATTCCTGGTTGGAAGATATACTCCACTGGGGATAAAAATTCCTGGTTGGAAGATATACTCCACTGGGGATAATGGGATTATTTGGGCAATTTTGGACTCAACGGGGAGTGCTTACTCGATTGGGGAAGTCGGGGTGTCTTGTACGTTGAGGGAATTGCACTTGGCCCGGGGAAATAACTCTGTTGGGGAAATAAACCCTGCTGAGGAGATGAATTTCTTTTAGACAGAGACCTTTAGGCTTCAAATTTGTAGAAGTTGTCGAGAGATTGAGGCTCTGGCAGGGGTTTATTATGTGTGAAGAAATTTTTTGTAGGCAATCCCGCTGGGGAAAGGTTGCATTGGGGTTGTCCCTATAGGGATAATGATGACGAGATAACTCTGTGGGGAATAAAATCTGCTGAGGAGATGGATTCCCTTTAAGAAGAGATCTCATAGGCTTTAGCTGGAAAAAAATATCAAGAGATTGAGAGTCAGGCCAAGGATCGTCCCGTGCTAGGATATTTTGCGGGCAACTCCATTGGGGAAAGGTTTATTGCCAATGCCCCAGTGGGGATAATGATGGTGAGATAACTCTGGGTCTACTTCACATTCATTAAAGGGATGCTTACTGCAGTTGTGCACTGATGCCCTGTTGAGGCTACTGCTTGGCAGGACACATGTGCCAAATAGCTTTAATTATGTTCATATGCATATATTCATTCAATTTTAGTCATTGGACAAATTTTGCATTCAAAACAGAGACATACAATTTTGCACCTCAAAGTGTATTTGTATTGATATTTTGCCCATGAACAGGCGTTTTTGTACATAGAGATGGAAATCCTAGTAAGAGGAAATCGTCGAAAAGAAAATTAAGAATAAAAAACAAATAGCCATGTGAAATAATCTCATTGCCTTTCAGCTCTACTATTGCCCCAATGTCTTTGAACGTCCCTTGCCGTTGATCGAATTTGATTAGATTGATCCTGGACCATTTGAACTTGGACGTTGGTGATAGTATGGACCGTGTTGATTCCACAGGACATAGTCGTACGCTTTTAATCCTTAATTTTTGCCTGAACCGCCCTTTCAGGTTTTCGGTCCACCAAGATACCCCTTTTTTGCTCAAGTCTCCCTTTCGGGTTTTCAACTTGTTGGGTGTACAATCTTTTGTATATATCCCTAATTTTTGCCCAAACCTTTTGGTTTGTTGGGATGCCCTGATTTTGCTTAGGTGTGTCAACCTAACGGGTCTCTTATGCGTAGTATTTTTTAACTATGTCCGCGTTTATAGTATATGGGAAATCTTCACCATCCAAGGTGGTCAGTATCATGGCACCTCCAGAGAAAACTCTTTTGACAATAAACGACCCTTCATAGGTGGGAGTCCATTTTCCTCTAGGGTCACCTTGCGGTAAAATGATGCGTTTTATTACCAGGTCACCAACTTGGTATACCCGAGGCTTGACCCTTTTGTTGAAAGCTTTGATCATCCGTTTTTGATACGTCTGACCATGGCAGATAGCAGCTAATCGTTTTTCATCGATCAAGTTCATCTGATCCAATCTCGTTTGAATCCATTCGTCTTTACTTAGGCCTGCCTCAATCATAATGCTCAGCAAGGGAATTTGAACTTCTACTGGAAAAACGACTTCCATGCCATAGACTAGAGAGAAGGGAGTTGCCCCAGTTGATGTTCTAGCTGAAGTACGGTAACCATGTAGAGGAAATGGTAGCATCTCATGCCAATATTTATAGGTCATTACCATTTTCTGCACAATCTTCTTGATATTTTTGTTGGCTGCTTTGACTGCGCCATTTATTTTCGGTCTATACGGAGAAGAATTATGACGCTTGATCTCAAATTGAGTGCACAACTCCCTGATCATGGCGTTGTTGAGGTTAGTCCCATTGTCGGTGATGATCCTTTCGGGGATACCATAACGACAGATAAGATTGTGTCTGATGAATCTGGCTACCACGTTCTTACTGACCGAGGCAAATGAGCCGACTTCGACCCATTTGGTGAAATAGTCGATAGCAACAAGAATGAAGCGGTGTCCGTTGGAAGCTGTAGGCTTGATCTCTCCGATCATGTCGATACCTCACATTGAAAATAGCCATGGAGAGGTCATGACATTCAGAGGGATTAGAGGTACATGGACCTTGTCAGCGTATATTTGACATTTGTGGCAAGTTCTTGAATGTTGATGGCAATCTGTCTCCATCGTTGACCAATACTAGCCAGCTCTTAAGATTTTCTTAGCCGTTGTATGCCCACTTGAGTGAGTACCGAAAAGGCCATCGTGCATGTCTTCCATGATTTCCTCTGCCTCCCTCTTATCCACACATCGGAGTAGATTCGAATCATGGTTGCGCTTGTACAATATCCCATTACTTAGGAAGAATTTGGCTGCAAATCTTCGTAAGAACTTTCTGTCATTGATAGATGCTCCCTCTGGACACTCTTGAACTTCAAGGTATCTCATTACCTCATGGTACCACGGCTTTTCCGTATCGGTGTCAAGCTCATAGCAATGCGCAGGCTCATCAAATCTTTCAATTGTAATTATAGGGGCTTCGTTATCCCATCTGACTTTGAACATTGAGGACATGATTTCCAGAGCGTCAGCCAACTGGTTTTCTTCCCTAGGGAAATGTTCAAAAGTGATTTCTTCGAAGTGAGGAATTAGGGATAGCATAAGTTCCTTGTAAGGGATAAGATTAGGATGCTTAGTGTCCCAATCTCCTTTTACTTGGCTGATCACCAAAGCGGAATTCCCAAACACGTCTAAATGCTTGATCCTTAAGTCAGATGGGGAAATTGCTTTTGGAGAGATGATCACGACACCAATTCTGTTACCTAAGGCATTAGAAGCCCCATCGAATACCATAGTCCATCGGGATCCTTGTTCAGGTCCGTCGTACGGTCTAGGTTTTGCATAGTCGGTTACCAGCATAATATTCTCGTCATGGAAGTCGAAGTTCATTGACTGATAATCATCCACAGCTTGATAGGCCAAATTATCTGCTAGTACACTTCCTTTGATGGCTTTTTGATTTGTGTATTGAATGTCGTACTCAGTCAAGATCATTTTCCATCTGGCTTTTCGTCCTGAAAGGGCAGGTTTTTCGAAGATGTACTTAATCGGATCCATCTTAGAAATCAACAAAGTGGTATGAGTCAACATGTATTGCCTTAGCCGGCGAGCAGCCCACTCTAAAGCACATCAAGTTTTCTCGAGCAGTGAATATCTGGTTTCACAGTCGGTAAACTTTTTGCTTAAGTAGTAAATTGCATGCTCTTTTTGGCCAGACTCGTCATGTTGGCCCAAAACACACCCCATAGAATTCTCTAGTACTGTTAAGTACATGATAAATGGTCTTCCTTCAACCGGAGGCATGAGAATAGGAGGTTCTTGCAGGTATTCCTTGATTTTGTCAAAGGTAATCTGACATTCATCGTTCCATTTGACTACCTGATCTTTCTTCAAGAGTTTGAAGAGTGGCTCACAGGTAGCAGTTAAGTGTGATATGAAACGGGCAATGTAATTGAGACGACCCAAGAATCCTCTAATTTCTTTTTCAAAACGAGGGGCTGGCATTTCTTGGATGGCCTTTATCTTGGCGGGATCAACTTCAATGCCTTTATTGCTGACAATAAATCCTAGAAGCTTTCCAGAGCGTACTCCGAATGTGCACTTGTTAGGGTTTAACCTCAGTTTATATTTCTTAAGTCTCTCAAATAGTTTGTGTAGGTGACCGAGATGTTCTTCTTCGGTTTGTGATCTGGCGATCATATCATCCACATATACCTCTATCTCATGATGAATCATGTCATGAAATAAAGCCACCATAGCCCTTTGATATGTTGCCCCTGCATTCTTTAATCCAAACGGCATGACCTTGTAGCAAAAAGTGCCCCATTGTGTAACGAAAGTAGTTTTTTCCATATCTCCGGGAGCCATCTTTATTTGATTATGGCCCAAGAAACCGTCCATGAATGAGAAGACTTTATGCTGAGCGGTATTGTCGACTAGGACATCAATGTGTGGTAGAGGGAAATCATCTTTGGGGCTTGCCCTATTCAGATCCCTATAGTCTACGCACATGCGAACTTTCCCATCTTTCTTTGGCACTGGCACTATATTAGCCACCCATTGAGGATAGGATGTTACAGCTAGGAATCCTGCATCAAACTGTTTCATTACCTCGGCTTTGATCTTTTCAGACATGTCAGGTCTCATGCGACGAACTTTTTCTTTAACAAGAGGGCAGTCTTTTTTAGTTGGAAGACGATGAACCACAATGTCGGTATCCAGCCCAGGCATATCTTCATACGACCAAGCAAATACTTCCACATAATCGTGCAACATTTGAACCAAACGGCTTTTGACACTGCTTTCCAAATTAGCACCGATCCTGATTTCCTTCTTATCTGACTCAGTACCCAGGTTGATAACCTCAATTGACTCTTCATGGGGTTGAATAGCCTTTTCCTCTTGTAACAGAAGTATGGCTAGTTCTCCTGATATGTCACAATTTTCCTCGCTTTCGTCTTCGGCTTGGTTGATAGGACATTCAAAGTCATAGTTGGCAATAATAGAGTTGTTGGCAATATGATCCAGAGTGGATGTAGACCTGCAAGAGTGTGTGTGTGTGCATGTAAGATACATGGCTATCTTTTAGAAATGTATTTGAAAGAAAAGAAAGACAATGAACGTAAATATTTGAATGCAAAAGAGTCCAATGTATTGAATGATCATATGATTAGATGAACAAAATATAAAACCATTGACAAAAGGACCAAAGTGCTCCATGTTAGGCACATGGTTTAAAAGTCAATATCAAAACATTACAGACAATGAGTTCTTGAATTGATTAAAAGCAAAAACAAGTAGATTACTCCTCAATGAAGGAGACGGGCACAAAGTCCTTGGCATGCCAATTGTTGGGCTTCCCTTCGATTGTTGGGTAGATCCAGTCTCTGAAGGCACACTCATCATCAGAATCCTCTACGGCATTCACTTCATGACTCTTGAGGTGGAGAGACGGCTTTCTCGTATGAGCATCTCTGATTTCTTTCTAAGCTTTGGAGGTGAAACCTATCCCAAACTTATCTGTCTTGAATGGGATGTCGGGGAGCTGACCTCATATCTCATTGTTTCCTTCTTCTACCACCGCACGGGAATCCTTAAGAGAAACCATTTTGGGAATAACTTTATCGGCCTTTGGAGTGTCGGAGGAGATTTTGGTGGTGGCCACCACTTCAAATGTATGGCAAGGAGTCTCTATGAATTCGCCATCCATTTCTACGTACTTGAAAGAATTGAGATGGCTTGCCATAAATTCTTCTTCAGCGCAAACAGTGACAACCTTCCCTTGAACTGGGTACTTTAACTTCTGGTGGAGAGTGGAAGTGACCGCACCTGCCCCATGGATCCATGGGCGCCCAAGCAAGCAAGAATATGCGGGCCGTATGTCCATTATATAGAATGTGGAGTTGAAAATTTGTGAGCCAACCTTAATTGGGAGATCCACCTCTCCATGAACCATCCTTTTCGATCTATCAAATGCCCTCACAGCAATGTCACTTGGCTTCAAAACCAAACCTTCACAGTCTATCCGATCTAAAGCGCCTTTGGGTAACACGTTTAAAGATGAGCCTGTGTCTACCAAAACATGTGCCAGAGTGGTCCCTTTACATTCAACAGAAACATGTAAGGCTTTATTGTGATTCTTTCCCATGGGAGTTAAATCTTCATCGGAGAACCCTAGACCATTGTCAGCTGTCAGACTTGCTATGCAGTTCTCAAACTGGTCGGCTGTGGTTTCTTGAGGCACGCGAGCCTTTTTCAAGAACTTAATCAGAGATTGTGCATGGGCGTCAGAACATAGCAATAGGGACAACATTGATATTTTAGAAGGGGTTTGTCCCAACTGCTCTACTATTTTAAAGTCGCTTTTTTTATGATTTTCAGAATCTCCTCCATCTCTTGAGTGGATGGTTCTTCCATAACAGTATTTTTAGCAAGTGCTTCTTCTCTGGCAGGCTCACTTTCTTTCTCTTTCCCTTTAGTACTGGCACCAGCATTGCCGTTGGTTATGCGGATTGGAACTGCGGTAGTGGTTGGTGGCGACATATCAGGGGAAAAGACTCTTCCTATTCTTGTGACTTTACTAGAACCAGTGATATTAGTAACACCTGCTTCATCAATCCAAGAATCTTGTTTTACCCCATGGTGTGATCAGTGGAAATAGAACTGACTGTTTAAAGCTGGTTTCGCAAAATGTCGCGGAAGCAAGAGTCGCCATCGTCTTTTATGTTATCCAACATGGAAAGGACAAAAGCACATCAAAATTCCTTCTTTGAGAATGTTTCTCGGTTCGGGAGGTAGATTTATAGAAAGGGAAGGTGTTAGCACCCTTTCTATCCGTGGTTATCCACGGGCTCGTAGGTACTTGCTCAGTCTATGTTTTCAAAAAATTGTTTGCTTTTCAAGTGTGTGTGGGTTTTGAAAAAGTTTGTTTGAAAACTTTCTAAGTAACTCTTGTATCTGTCCTCAAGAGTGTATGAAAAATTTGTTTGAAAACTTTTTGAAAGTGTAGGTGCGAAAAGTTGTTTTTGTTTTGTTTTGTTTTGAAAAGGGCAAGTACCCATGAGAATCTACCTACCCTAAGGAATTAGGCTGTGTAAGAGTCCTTTAGATAGTGCTATCCCACCATTGAGAGGTAGGTAGCACCGTCGTTGGAGGTGTTCGGGTCAATTCGATTAAGGGACAATGTGGTCACCGAAGCAACAGTAGGACATCTTAGAAGTAACCCTAATGTCCTAGATCCTTTTTATCCGAGGCAACCGTTTCGAGGCAAATAGATCTCTTAGACAGAAGGGCGACCTCTAAGACACCCTATACTTGACGACCACGTTCAAGGCAACCAGTGAGGTGTACCCTAAGAGTGGCATGTGCATGTGTGTTCAGGTTAATGTTTATCTTGTACATGTTATTTGTGAGCTAAGGATTGGTTTTATTATTCATACATTCTTTCATGCATTTTTTTAACAGTTAGGAGTGCGGAAAATAAATTGCGGAAATGTAAATCTAACTATTACAAGGCGCGGGTCTATACATCGCCAAAAACAAAAACCCGTTTTGAAAATAAAGTGCGAGAATTTAAATAAGGCGATAAAATCCTAATTAACTATTACATACTCTGTACAGATACATAAATATAATCAAAAGAAATTAAAGCGCGAAAGAATTGAATCGGGGACGTCCTAGGGTTTTGACCCTTTTTTTAGAATTAAATTAAACATTAAACCTAATTAACTAATTAATTATTTAATTAAAAGAAAAAATGTTTTTGTATTTTTATGTTTTTTAATGAAAATAAAACAAAAGGAATTAAAATTAAAAGTTAGTAAAACCTAATTCTAAATTTATTTTATTTATTGTAAAAGTATTAAAGTTAACTAATTAAACTAATTTAATTTAATTTACATTTATTTACAAAATAAGTTAATAAATAATAAATATGTTTTTTTTTGTTTTTCTGGATTTTATTGTGAAAATGTTAATTAATTGATTAATTAAATAATACTAATAATAATTACTAAAGAAAATAAAAAGAAAAGGAAAATAGAAAAAGAAATAGAAACCAATGGGGGTGTTGACCCAAGAATGAAGGTCAAGCCTGGAAATTTAGGTCCATTAAGCACAAAGCCCTTCTGACTTTTGGAATTTGCATGGAGCGTGGTTTGACCAGGAGTATGGTGCTCGTCCAATCCAGGCCTTCAGATCTGTGGGACTGGCCACTTGGCGCGTGGATTTGTGAGGTGTACTGTGGAGTTCATATGGGCGTGCTGCATGAAATCATGTTAAACAAAATATGAAACAAATATTAGGGGGACCTGGGATTCGAACCCAGGTCCCAAGGGACAATACCTGTACGCCTTAGCCAGCTGAGCTATGTGCCTTAATTGAAATAATACTAACAACTAAATATAATATTAGTAAATCAATGTATATGCTAAAAAAAATAAAAAAAACGCGCGTTGGTTTGAAATGACCAATCACGCTGCAACAGCTGGTCATCTTCTTCATCAAAAATTTGCAGGTTTTTTACCTGCGGATTTTATCCGCAGGAAGTTCCATAGGCCTTTCCTAAAATCATCCTTAAGCTTCAAAAATGCCATCCAAACCCATGGTTGTGTTCGTCCATGTCTCCTGATCACGTCTATGCTTATAGTTTGTCCCAATTTCACCTGTAGACAAAACGCCTAAAAACAACATATATAAACCCTAGGCACGGGTTTTGTCATACAAGGCATAAAAATGGAATTGAATAATGCAGTTATGTTAGGAATCAAACAAGCAACATGATTATGCCAATATTTTTGAGAAACAATGCAAGAATAAGGAGTTCATGTCTCGTGTACAGGGGTGACTTTGGAAGAACTTACAGCGCGGTATGATGGATCTTAGGACGTGGCAAGGGTTGCTTTGGCTTCAGGGGACGGCAATGAAGAGGACCACGTGTTTCTTTTGATCTCAAAATGCTTGCAACTATGTTTTTGGTCTCACTTTTTTTGACAAATTTCAATTTTTGTTCTGGCCGTTTCTGCACACTCTAGGTCGTGAATGAGGTTGGGAAGGCTTGCATATGTATGTATCAATGGAATTAAGTCACATTTAGGAGCCTTAAACTTGTGCAATTATGTTTTGGATTTTGTTTGACCACCATTAAAAGGACATTCCATACTTGGTTCAAATTCAAAATTTTGTGTACAAAAATATCTTGCACGAATTTGGCAGCTAGCAAATGGCATATAAAGGTCATTCAAACCACAAAGATGCCCTTTAATTAATTTTTTTGATTTTATTTGAATTTTATGGATTTAAAATGAATTAAATCAATAAAAATTAAATAAAATAGAAAAATTAATGTTTAATCTTGAAATTAATCATGGGACACGTGTATGGCATGACAAGGCTGAATCAAGTGGAAGAAAGTGGGCCCTTTTGTCAAAAATTGAAGTTTTAAGGATAGTTGACTTTTGCAAATTCATGAAAATTTCCCAACTTCTCCAATGCATATCTTGCTCAATTTTGATCATATGAACCTGTTCTTGGACATTTTGGAAAGTTCTTGAAGTCCTCTAACCAATGCCTTTGGTCCCATGTCATTTTGATTTACCAATCTCAAGTTATGGTCTTTGACTTAAAATGCCTTTTTGTTGACTTTTGAAAATGACCTATAATGTTGAAATTGATAACTTTTTGTGAGAGCATTTCTTGGATTTGGAATGTGAAGATGAGTTTTAGGAAATGTCCTCCCCTTCAAAATGAGCATTGGATGGGATTTTTCTCATGAACCATGAAAGAGTTATGCCTTGGTCAAGTTACAGTTGACTTTCCAGCTGTCCAAAAATGGAAACTTTTGCATCTTGATGATTTTTGAGCCATGCTTGTGGAATCATGGTCAAGACTTGACCAAATTATGATTGTGGCTTCAAAATAAGATGTTGACCAAAAATTTTGACTTTTGACTGCCAAATGACCATTTTACCCCTACAGTTGATTGTGAAGCAATTAGGGCTTTTGACTGTGCAACTTGATGCTGTGAGTCTTGAAACTTGACATGTAGATGCTTGACAATGTATATATGCATATGGGACTTGATTGAGCCACTGAAAACCTCAACTTCCTTGAGAGAAAAAAAACCCTAATTTTGACTGGCTTAGGAGATGTTAGGACTGTGCAACCCTTGAGTAGACTTGAACCATTTGAAGATCAAACCTTGAAGAATATGGGAGGGAAAATTTTGGGGTACAAAAGTTGCCCCTGTTCAATCTTCTTAGACCTGAGGATGTAGATTGGCTTGCGTGCCTTTCGTGATCCGAAGGTGGAAGATGATTGAACACTAGAGTACCCAGAAATTTGCACTCACATGGTAGAGTATCAGCAATGTGATGACGGGAATGGGCTTACAGATGCCATTTGGAAAGATGATGGATGGGAGGATAGGCTTATAGATGCCATCTGGAGATGTGACAGAACCTTTGTCGGGAATGGGCTTATAGATGCCATTTGGAACTGTAATGGATAGTTGTGGTGATGGGCTTAAAGATGCCATCTAGGTGTCGATCGCGTAAGAGATTCCTTAGCGAGAACTTGCGTACATGAGAAAGAAAGATAATTACCTAGCCTGTTACAGGGGTTGATCTTCAAACTCTTCATGTAGATATGCCCTGGCTGGATACAGGTATCGAATCTATAAACAATCGCTCACAGACGTGCCCTGGCTAGATACAGGAATCGAATCCGGAACTTCAAAAGGTTGTTTACAAACGTGCCCTGGCTGGATACAGGTATCGAATCTTCAAACTCTTCAGATGTGCCCTGGCTAGATACAGGAATCGAATCTGGAATTAGTCGTCTACAGATTTGCCCTGGCTGGATACAGGAATCGAATCTTCAAACTCTTCAGATGTGCCCTGGCTAGATGCAGGAATCGGACCTGGAATTAGTCGTCTACAGATTTGCCCTGGCTGGATACAGGAATCGAATCTTCAAACTCTTCAGATGTGCCCTGGCTAGATGCAGGAATCGAATCTGGAATTAGTCGTCTACAGATATGCCCTGGCTGGATACAGGTATCGAATCTTCAAACTCTTCAGATATGCCCTGGCTAGATGCAGGAATCGAATCTGGAATTAGCCGTCAACAGATATGCCCTGGCTGGATACAAGTATCGAATCTGGAATTGCGACAGTTGATAGTAATTATCTTTGGATTGACCTTTTTTTTTTGAAAAGGCAAAAACATTAGTTGTATGCAATGACATGAGGTATGAAATGCATGATGTCATGATGTTCTCAAAAATAAATGAGATTGTGCGTTATGATGCGTATATGCATGCGTCATGGTGTATGATAATGTGATGTTTATGAATGTATTTTTGTCTAGGAAAATAAATCCTTGACGAATGCCGGGAGTTAAATCCTGGGCTGAGGTTGAAGAGTAGAGTTCTTCGTTTCCGCTGGGGATGATGATTACAAGAATAAACCGGTAGGAGAAGATGTCTCCGTTGGGGAATAAACTTGGTGGAGAGATTACTCTGCGGGGAATTACTCTGTGGGGAGAGATACTTCGCTGAGGTTTAGATGAGAACTCCGTTGGGGATACCGTTGGTAAGCTCTTGTTGAGGATTTGATGAACTCCACTTGGGGATAAGAAGAACTTCACCGAGGAAGATCTTTCCGTTGTAATTAGCTGAGGATAACCCAGTTATAAGCTCTGGTGGAGAATAACCTCTGAACAAAGTCAGGGAGATGCTTGTACGCTGTAGGTGATAAGCTTCCAGAATCTACTGGGGATAAGCTTCCTACTGGGGAGATTGATTCAACTCTCCTGGGGGGACTTTTTGAACTGTACCGGGGAAGTGGCTGCACTAGGGTGTCTGATATTCCGCCGGGGAACAATCTTATATTAAGACTGCCGGGGATGCTTGTAGAGGAATGTCTATACTCCGCTGGGGAATGTTGAGATCTTCTGGGGATATCCAACTTCCTTAAGGCTGACAGTAGACTAACTCTGCTTGGGGAGAGTGTTGCTGACTTGCTAGGGATACTGTGCCTTGTTGGGCTGATGGGAGACCAACTCCGCTCGGAGAGAGTATTGTTGATTCTTGTCTTACTCTACGGGGAGTGAAGGTATCCTGGTTACGCTCTTCAGCTGAACTTACCTTGGTACCTTGGTGGACAGAGCAACTAGATCGCTTAGACAACTCATTATTGCCCCTATTTCTAATGTCACCTGTAATTAGTCCTTTGTTTCGCATGCAAATATTTATGAGTTAACAATTAATGTCAAATGCATATATCAAAAATGAACATTGGATGTTCTTCGCAAGACAAAACAGAAAAAGGAAAAACAATTGGCAACTTGTATGGAAAAGTGAATTTGTATTGATTTTGAAATTTGCCTGTAAATAGGCGTTTATGTACAAGAGGCTGACGTCCTAGTAAGAGAACGCCGCTGAGAAACATAGAGTTTATACAATTTTGTGAAAAGAAAACAAAACAGTTATGTGAAAAATAATCCCACTGGGTTCCAACTCTGCTATCGCTTTTATGTCTTCAAGCGTCTCATCACTTTGCTGCTTAGTTGACGATGAAGCTGACTGATCGATGCCGTCTGAGCCTGATAGTTGATGTCAAATTCTGGATGCAAGGTGATCCAATGAGACATAGTATTACGCTTTATCCCTAATTTTTGCCTGGACCGCCCTTTCGGGTTTTCAGTCCACCGGGATACCCATTTTTGCCCAAGCCGCCTTTTCAGGTTTTCGACTTGCCGGGTGTACAGATTTTTTTCATTTCATCCCTTATTTTTGCCCGAACCCTTTTGGTTCGCCGGGAAGCCCTTATTTTTGCCTAGGTGTGTCAACCTAGCGGGTCTTTTATCATGCGTAGTATCTTTTTACTATGTCTGCATTGGCGGGGTGAGGAAGGTCGTCATCGTCCATAGTGGTTAGAATCATAGCTCCTCCTGAGAAGATGTTCTTAACCACAAATGGCCCTTCGTACGTAGGGGTCCATTTGCCCCTGGGATCACCTTGAGTAAGAATGATGCGCTTGATTACCAGGTCTCCGACTTGATACTCTTGTCGTCTGACTTTCTTGTTAAATGCCTTGATCATCCGTTTTTGGTACGTCTGACCATGACAAATAGCAGTGAGTCTCTTTTCGTCAATTAGGTTTAATTGATCAAGCCGAGTCTGGATCCAGTCATCTTCGCTCAAACCTGCATCCTTCATTATCCGGAGAGAGGGTATCTGAACTTCTATGGGTAGGATTGCTTCCATGCCATAGACCAAGGAAAAGGGAGTTACCCCTGTTGACGTCCGTGCTGAGGTACGGTACCCATGAAGAGCGAACGGTAACATCTCGTGCCAATCTTTGTAGGTCACTGTCATCTTCTGCACGATCTTCTTGATATTCTTATTAGCTACTTCTACAGCCCCATTCATCTTCGGACGGTAAGGAGAAGAGTTGTGGTGTTGTATCTTGAATTGCTCGCAGAGCTCAGTGATCATCTTGTTATTAAGATTGGTACCATTATCTGTAATGATCCTCTCAGGTACGCCGTATCGACAGATCAGGTTATGCCGAATGAACCGTGCCACGACGTTCTTGGTTAAGGTGGCAAAGGAAGCTACTTCGACCCACTTCGTGAAGTAATCAATCTCCACCAGGATGAAGCGATGCCCGTTGGATGCTGTAGGTCTGATCTCGCCGATCATATCAATGCCCCACATTACAAAAGGCCAAGGTGCTGTCAAGACGTTCAGAGGAACTGGAGGAACGTGCACCTTATCAGCGTAGATCTGGAACTTGTGACCCGTCCGAGAATGTTGGTAACAGTCGGCTTCCATTGTGGACCAGTAATATCCTGCCCGAAGGATTTTCTTTGCCATAGTATGTCAACTGGAATGAGTTCCGAAGGTGCCTTCATGCAGCTCCGCCATGATCCTTTCTGCTTCAGTCTTATCCACACAACGCAGTAAGGTCGAATCATGGTTACGCTTGTAAAGAATGTCATTGCTGAGGAAGAACTTTGTTGCGAACCTTCTCAGAAACTTCTTGTCGTTAACAGATGCACCCTCGGGGTATTCTTGAGCTTCCAGGTACCTCTTTACTTCATGATACCAAGGTTTTTCTGTTACCTCTTCCGTCTCAAGATCACAGCAATATGCAGGCTCATCCAACTTCCAGATAATGATCCGGGGAGCCTCGTTGTCCCATTTGACTTTGAACATAGAAGACATCGTAGCTAACGCGTCCGCCAACTGATTCTCCTCTCTTGGGAAGTGTTCAAAAGTTATCTCCTCGAAGTGAGGAAGCAATGTCAACACATACTCCTTGTAAGGAATGAGGTTTGGGTGTTTCGTATCCCACTCGCCTTTGATCTGATTGATCACGAGAGCAGAATCTCCGAAGACACTTAGAAACTTGATCCTTAGGTCAATTTCAGCTTGAAGATCCATAATGCATGCCTCATACTCCTCCATGTTGTTGGTGTAGTTGAAACATAGTCAGGCGGTAAACGGAATATGAGAGCCATTAGGAGATGTGATCACAGCACCGATGCCATTACCCAAAGCGTTTGAGGCTCCATCAAAGTACATAGACCATCGGGATCCTTCCTCAGGTCCTTCATCCGGTCCAGGTATTTCACAATCAGTCACTATCATGATATCCTCGTCTGGAAATTCGAAGTTCATTGACTGGTAATCATCCACTGCCTGGTGTGCCAAATGGTTTGCCAATACACTTCCCTTGATTGCTTTTTGAGTCGTGTACTGGATGTCGTATTCAGTCAAGATCATCTGCCATCTTGCTATTCTTCCGGACAAAGCAGGATTTTCGAATATGTACTTGATTGGATCCATCTTTGAAATCAACAGAGTAGTGTGAGTCAACATATACTGTCTCAGCCAGTGAGCAGCCCATACCAAAGCGCATCAAGTTTTCTCGAGCAGTGAGTATCAGGTCTCACAGTCGGTAAACTTTTTGCTAAGGTAATAAATGGCGTGCTCTTTTCGGCAAGACTCGTCATGCTGCCCTAGCACACACCCCATTGAGTTGTCCAGTACCGTCAAGTATAAGATTAGAGGTCTCCCTTCAACAGGTGGCATAAGAATGGGTGGTTCTTGGAGATACTCTTTGATTCTTTCTTCAGCAGCCTGACATTCACCGTTCCAGCGTACTACTTGATCTTTCTTCAGCAGCTTGAAGATTGGTTCACAAGTAGCAGTTAGGTGCGAGATGAATCGGGCAATGTAGTTCAGTTGTCATAGAAAACCTCTGACTTCTTTCTCAGTCCTTGGAACTGGCATCTCTTGTATGGCTTTCACCTTGGCAGGGTCCACTTGAATACCTTTGTTGCTTACGACGAAGCCTAGCAATTTTCCGGACCTTACCCCAAAGGTGCACTTGTTCGGGTTTAACCTCAGCTTGTACAACTTCAACCCGTCAAACAGCTTTCGTAGATGGTCAAGGTGTTCCTCCTCAGTTTGAGACCTTGCAATCATATCATTGACGTATACTTCGATCTCATGATGGATCATGTCATGAAATAAAGCAACCATGACGCGTTGGTAGGTTGCCCCAGCATTCTTCAACCCAAAAGGCATGACCTTGTAGCAGAAGGTGCCCTACTGAGTAACAAAAGTGGTCTTCTCCATGTCTTCAGGAGCCATCTTGATTTGATTATAACCGGAGAAGCCGTCCATGAAGGAGAATACTTTATGCTGAGCAGTGTTGTCAACCAGAACGTCGATGTGAGGCAGAGGGAAGTCATCCTTGGGACTCGCCCTATTCAAATCCTTGTAATCAACACACATTCGGACCTTGCCATCCTTCTTCGGTACTGGAACCACGTTGGCAACCCACTGAGGGTAAGAAGTCACTGATAGAAAACCGGCGTCGAATTGTTTCATAACCTCAGCTTTGATTTTCTCAGACATCTCTGGACGCATACGACGGACCTTCTGTTTTACCGGAGGACAGTCTTCCTTGGTAGGCAAGTGATGAACCACAATGTCGGTATCCAACCCAGGCATGTCTTCATAAGACCAGGAAAAGATTTCCACATAGTCATGCAGCATCTGAATCAACCGTTGTTTCACACTAGACTCCAGATTCGCACCAATCTTGACTTCCTTTATGTCTGTCTCCGTACCCAGATTTACCGTTTCCACTGGCTCTTCATGTGGCTGAATGGACCTCTCTTCCTGGAGTAACAATCTTGCAAGCTCTCCAGGCACTTCACAATCATCTTCACCTTCGTCTTCGGCTAAGTTGATCGGATTTTCAAAGTCATAACTGGCAGTAGAAGAGTCGTTACCAGTGAGATCCAGAGTGGATTGGAACCTGTATAGGTGAGTGTGTGTAAATATAGCTGTTTTGCAATATATAATAAAGAAAGGGAGCGCAAGATTTGAAATGCGAAAAAACGTCCAATGCTTTTATTCATGATATATGAAAGTGACAAATAACAAGCCCTCACAAATGAAACCACGGTGCCCCGGGTAAGACATCGGGCCATAAAGTTTCAAATTATTGTTCGTTACAAATTCAAAACAAAGGAGTTCATTACTGAGTGACAAAAGTAATAGGTGTAAAGTCCTTCGTAGTCCAGTTGCTTGGTCCACCGTTGGTCGTTGGGTAGATCCAGCTGTCAAATTCAGATTCCTCCACATCGTCATCATCCCTAATAGCATTTACTCCATGGTTGGGCATGGGAGCTGTCACCACATTAGGCCTCTCGGGTGCCTCGAACTCAACCTCTTTAGCATCAATAAGGTCTTGAACCTTATTCTTCAGAGCCCAACAATCATCTGTGTTGTGCCCCGGGCTGTCAGAGTGGTAAGCGCAGCGGGCGTTGGGGTTGTATTTTGGAGAGGTGGTGTTTACAACCTTCGGAGCTTCCTTGACAGTTACCAGATTGGTTGATAGTAGTTGCGGCAATATCTGAGACAGGGTCATACTGAGCCGAGTGTACTGCCTTTTGGGCCTCTCACCTCTTGGCTGGTTGTATTGCTGAGGGGCAGCAGCAGGCTTTGAAATAACCACCGCGTTGACAGCTTGGCGGCGTTCCGGTTTGTTCTGTCTTCTGGAACTATAAACAGCACTAGCTTCCTTCTTGAAGGGCTTCTTTTCAGTACTCGAGGAGGCACCTTTCTGTATGTTCCCCGACTTGATACCAGCTTCTATCCTTTCACAAGTCAGAATGAGGTCTGTAAACCCAGCAGAGGAATTACCAATCAGGTGATTAAAGAATGGACCAGACAGGGTCCCCAAGAACATGTCCACGAGTTCACGGTCAGTCAATGGTGGCTGCACCCTGCCAGCCAGGTCTCTCCACTTCTGCGCGTACTCCTTAAAACCTTCACCCGTCCCCAATGACATACCCTGGAGTTGGGTACGCGTAGGAGCGAGGTCGGCATTATACTAATACTGCTTATAAAAAGCAGTTGCCAAGTCCTCCCAGTTACGAATACTAGTTCCATCCAGCTGATAGAACCATTCGAGCTGAGTCCCTGAAAGACTTTCCTGGAAGAAATGGATCCATAGATTCTTGTCTGCCGTGTAGGGCTGGATCTTCCTTGCGTATGAATGGAGGTGCAACTTAGGACAGGAAGCCCCGTCGTATTTTGCAAAGGCAGGTGCCTTGAACTTGTGAGGGATCACCACCCCAGAAGATAAGCCTAGGTCTCCAAAGTCCAACCGGGAACCTGTTGAATCTCCATGGCATTTAGACGGTCCTCTAGTTGCTTGTACTTGTCCTCAGCAGGAGGGTACTATTCATCATTGAAATCTGTCTCGTTGTCGGAGACCACGAGACTAGGAACCTCTCTCCCTTGTGGGTTGTCTTTCCCAGCAGATGGGGTGGTCAGCTCAGCCTCATTTTGTGATCCATTCCCAGATCTACGTTTAGGGTTGAACAAAACAATCCTTTTCTTCTTCTTCTTCAAAAGCAAAGTCTTCAATTCCTGTTGTCCTTGGGCTAAGCTCATGACCAGCTCCTGGAATTGGGCGTTCTGGGCCTGGAGGGCCTTGATAGCTTGTTCATTGGATGATTCAGGATTCATGATGATGGCTGAAATAAACAGCGAAGAAGATTAAGCAACATGTAGAAAAGAGTACCTGTAATGCAATGATATGTATGTATGCATGCGATGTTTTCAAGGATCTCACGGGGTAAACAGAGAAACTTGTTAGAATTTGAATTTGGGTAGCTTGATTGAAGGAACTTCATATTGCTGAGAGTCCTTCTTCAAGAGTCAAAGCTCACCATATCAAGTGGGCCATAGCCCCTGACTCAAGTCATTAACTTTGGCCAGAGGAAAATAAATCCCCTTTGCCCCTTGCTAGACATTTTGATTCATCATGACCTGCATCACAGACCCTAGAGATCCTTGAAATGGGTTAGTCCTTATGCA
This sequence comes from Vicia faba, assembly GCA_948472305.1. Taxonomy (NCBI): domain Eukaryota; kingdom Viridiplantae; phylum Streptophyta; class Magnoliopsida; order Fabales; family Fabaceae; genus Vicia; species Vicia faba. Next base: position 123,882,452 of record OX451738.1, read on the forward strand.
GGATGTATGCAATGGTATGATGGCATGATGTTATGCTATGCGTGGAGTAATGTAAGTAGGCCCTGTAATGAGTCCCAATTAAGAACTGTAAACAAAACCTGCAAGAAACTTAAGTGTCAGATAACAAGCATGCAAGTAGTCAAGTTTGAAGGCACACAAGTCACACAAGGAAGCCCTTAGAGTTCAGGCCAGCATGAAGTTTGGGTACTACCCTCTTGAAGTTGGTGGGCTCAAACCTGTCCTATCAAAAGTAACCGGGTTCTAAGGATCTCAATATCATTGGGTTGTTTTCTGTGTTCATTGTTTTGATTTAGCCACTGAACTGGCGATCAAAATATTCCAAGAAAACAACCCTCAATGAGTGTAGTATTGAGTATCTACCAACTTCGGACTGTACCAAAGTCGGTCATCTCACTACCCCTAAAGAGGCCAGGATGGTTCAAGTAAGGTTCCTAAGGTCAGTTGATGCTTCACGACACCACGCGGCGGCCCCGTACTCTCCTTGACTTGACTCAAGGGTTACCGGTACTCACCAAAGTGCCACATCAATGTAGCAAACTGCTTCAACCGTGTCGGTATACCCCGCACAGTTCCCTCACAGTTTGTTGCTACTTTCCAAGAAGGTATCCCCCAGATCCAGGTTAGGATCTATGAAACTCCAAGACAGGCCCACAATATTAAAGTAATCAAAACAGGCAATTGAAAACATAAGAGTGGTCTAATCCTAAGGTACACCTCACTTATAGAAAGTCCCCAGCAGAGTCGCCAGTTCTGTGATAGGTGGAAATAGAACTGACTGTTTAAAGCTGGTTTCGCGAAATGTCGCGGAAGCAAGAGTCTCCACCGTCTTTTATGTTCTCCAACATGGAAAGGACAAAAGCACAGCAAAATTCCTTCTTTGAGAATGTTTCTCGGTTCGGGAGGTAGATTTATAGAAAGGGAAGGTGTTAGCACCCTTTCTATCCGTGGTTATCCACGGGCTCTTAGGTACTTGCTCACTCTATGTTTTCAAAAAATTGTTTGTTTTTCAAGTGTGTGTGGGTTTTGAAAAAGTTTGTTTGAAAACTTTCTAAGTAACTCTTGTATCTGTCCTCAAGAGTGTATGAAAAATTTGTTTGAAAACTTTTTGAAAGTGTAGGTGCGAAAAGTTATTTTTGTTTTGTTTTGTTTTGAAAAGAGCAAGTACCCATGAGAATCTACCTACCCTAAGGAATTAGGTTGTGTAAGAGTCCTTTAGATAGTGCTATCCCACCATTGAGAGGTAGGTAGCACCGTCGTTGGAGGTGTTCGGGTCAATTCGATTAAGGGACAATGTGGTCACCGAAGCAACAGTAGGACATCTTAGAAGTAACCCTAATGTCCTAGATCCTTTTTATCCGAGGCAACCGTTTCGAGGCAACTGGATCTTTTAGACAGAAGGGCGACCTCTAAGACACCCTATACTTGACGACCACGTTCGAGGCAACCAGTGAGGCGTACCCTAAGAGTGGCATGTGCATGTGTGTTCAGGTTAATGTTTATCTTGTACATGTTATTTGTGAGCTACGGATTGGTTTTATTATTCATACATTCTTTCATGCATTTTTTAACAGTTAGGAGTGAGGAAAATAAATTGCGGAAATGTAAATCTAACTATTACAAGGCGCGGGTCTATACATCGCCAAAAACAAAAACCCGTTTTGAAAATAAAGTGCGAGAATTTAAATAAGGCGATAAAATCCTAATTAACTATTACATACTCTGTACAGATACATAAATATAATCAAAATAAATTAAAGCGCGAAAGAATTGAATCGGGGACGTCCTAGGGTTTTGACCCTTTTTTTAGAATTAAATTAAACATTAAACCTAATTAACTAATTAATTATTTAATTAAAAGAAAAAATGTTTTTGTATTTTTATGTTTTTTAATGAAAATAAAACAAAAGGAATTAAAATTAAAAGTTAGTAAAACCTAATTCTAAATTTATTTTATTTATTGTAAAAGTATTAAAGTTAACTAATTAAACTAATTTAATTTAATTTACATTTATTTACAAAATAAGTTAATAAATAATAAATATGTTTTTTTTTTGGTTTTTCTGGATTTTATTGTGAAAATGTTAATTAATTGATTAATTAAATAATACTAATAATAATTACTAAAGAAAATAAAAAGAAAAGGAAAATAGAAAAAGAAATAGAAACCAATGGGGGTGTTGACCCAAGAATGAAGGTCAAGCCTGGAAATTTAGGCCCATTAAGCACAAAGCCCTTCTGACTTTTAGAATTTGCATGGAGCGTGGGTTGACCAGGAGTATGGTGCTCATCCAATCCATGCCTTCAGATCTGTGGGACTGGCCACTTGGCGCGTGGATTTGTGAGGTGTACTATGGAGTTCATATGGGCGTGCTGCATGAAATCATGTTAAACAAAATATGAAACAAATTTTAGGGGGACCTGGGATTCGAACCCAGGTCCCAAGGGACAATACCTGTACGCCTTAGCCAGCTGAGCTATGTGCCTTAATTGAAATAATACTAACAACTAAATATAATATTAGTAAATCAATGTATATGCTAAAAAAAATAAAAATACGCGCGTTGGTTTGAAATGACCAATCACGCTGCAACAGCTGGTCATCTTTTTCATCAAAAATTTGCAGGTTTTTTACCTGCCGATTTTATCCGCAGGAAGTTCCATAGGCCTTTCCTAAAATCATCCTTAAGCTTCAAAAACGCCATCCAAACCCATGGTTGTGTTCGTCCATGTCTCCTGATCACGTCTATGCTTATAGTTTGTCCCAATTTCACCTGTAGACAAAACGCCTAAAAACAACATATATAAACCCTAGGCACGGGTTTTGTCATACAAGGCATAAAAATGGAATTGAATAATGCAGTTATGTTAGGAATCGAACAAGCAACATGATTATGCCAATATTTTTTAGAAACAATGCAAGAATAAGGAGTTCATGTCTCGTGTCCAGGGGTGACTTTGGAAGAACTTACAGCGCGGTATGATGGATCTTAGGACGTGGCAAGGGTTGCTTTGGCTTCAGGGGACGGCAATGAAGAGGACCACGTGTTTCTTTTGATCTCAAAATGCTTGCAACTATGTTTTTGGTCTCTCACTTTTTTTAACAAATTTCAATTTTTGTTCTGGCCGTTTCTGCACACTCTAGGTCGTGAATGAGGTTGGGAAGGCTTGCATATGTATGTATCAATGGAATTAAGTCACATTTAGGAGCCTTAAACTTGTGCAATTATGTTTTGGATTTTGTTTGACCACCATTAAAAGGACATTCCATACTTGGTTCAAATTCCAAATTTTGTGTACAAAAATAGCTTGCACGAATTTGGAAGCTAGCAAATGGCATATAAAGGTCATTCAAACCACAAAGATGCCCTTTAATTAATTTTTTAGATTTTATTTGAATTTTATGGATTTAAAATGAATTAAATCAATAAAAATTAAATAAAATAGAAAAATTAATGTTTAATCTTGAAATTAATCATGGGACACATGTATGGCATGACAAGGCTGAATCAAGTGGAAGAAAGTGGGGCCTTTTGTCAAAAATTGAAGTTTTAAGGATAGTTGACTTTTGCAAATTCATGAAAATTTCCCAACTTCTCCAATGCATATCTTGCTCAATTTTGATCATATGAACCTGTTCTTGGACATTTTGGAAAGGTCTTGAAGTCCTATAACCAATGCCTTTGGTCCCATGTCATTTTGATTTACCAATCTCAAGTTATGGTCTTTGACTTAAAATGCCTTTTTGTTGACTTTTGAAAATGACCTATAATGTTGAAATTGATAACTTTTTGTGAGAGAATTTCTTGGATTTGGAATGTGAAGATGAGTTGTAGGAAATGTCCTCCCCTTAAAAATGAGCATTGGATGGGATTTTTCTGATGAACCATGAAAAAGTTATGCCTTGGTCAAGTTACAGTTGACTTTCCATTTGTCCAAAAATGGAAACTTTTGCATCTTGATGATTTTTGAGCCATGCTTGTGGAATCATGGTCAAGACTTGAACAAATGATGATTTTGGCTTCAAAATAAGATGTTGACCAAAAAATTTGACTTTTGACTGCCAAATGACCATTTTACCCCTACAGTTGATTGTGAAGCAATTAGGGCTTTTGATTGTGCAACTTGATGCTGTGAGTCTTGAAACTTGACATGTAGATGCTTGACAATGTATATAGGCATATGGGACTTGATTGAGCCACTGAAAACCCCAACTTCCTTGAGAGAAACAAAACCCTAATTTTGACTGGCTTAGGAGATGTTAGGACTGTGCAACCCTTGAGTAGACTTGAACCATTTGAAGATCAAACCTTGAAGAATATGGGAGGGAAAATTTTAGGGTACAACACATGGTAATAAACATCGACACCATAATTCTATGGAACCGCTCTATCAGAGGTGTATGGAACGGGTCTGGCAGCACTGATTATGAGAGGAGCAATGATTGGTTCGTTTGAAATCTTGATAGGACCTTTGGATGAGATCCTAAGAGGTTTGTTTGAAATTGTTATGATGGCCAATTCTTCAGCTTTGTCGACTGAATTTTGGATGGCAGGATTCTTTTCGAATATAATTTCGTGGCTATCCATTAGGCATTGTATACCTTTCCTCAGTTTTTGACACCCATCAGATTGTCTCATACAGCCCACACAGTCTTTTTCACAGCCGGGGAAAGTCCCAGCTTTCAACAGATTGCTCTTGATTACATTCAATGGAGTAGTTAACCCTTTGACGGAGGCAATGAAAGTTGTATCTTCGATGGCATTAACACCTTTGTGGTGCTTCGGTATTGGAGCGGTAATTACATTTGGCGTTGGAGGAGGATAAAATTCAATAGTCTTGTTGCCGATTAAATCTTGGATTTTGTTCTTCAGAGCCCAACATTGATCAGTCTCATGCCCTGGGCTGTTTGAATGATAAGAACATTTTGCATTTGGATTATATCTTGGTGATGAGGTGTTAGGATTGGCAGGAGGATCCTGCAATGTCACTAAATTGATCCTGAGCAGATGCTGAAGGGTTTGAGATAATGACATGCCTAACCTCGTGAATTGTCTTCTTTGAGCTTCAACCCGTTGATGATTGGTAGATGGTCTTTGAGTAGCAGTCGGATTGGAGATTCGGACATCATTGACAGATGGATGATTATTCATTTTGGTATGGTCCGTTGCTTTATACACAACATTAACTTCTTTCTTCGTGGCAAAAGGTTTCTTGACAGGATTGGGAGTGGAAGTAGATGCCACAGAGATCTTTCCACTATTAATGCCACTTTCTACTCTTTCACCGGTTAGGATTAATTCGGTGAAACCAGAAGAAGAGCAGCCAACCAACATATTAAAGAAAGGACCAAATAATGTGCTCATGAACATGTCAATGTGTTCCTTATCAGTCAAGGGAGGTTGGACCCTGCTTGCAAGGTCTCTCCACTTCTGCGTATACTCCTTAAATCCTTCATCCTTCCCCATGGTCATAACTTGCAATTGAACCCTCATCGGTGCCAAGTCGGTGTTGTACTGATATTGATGGTAGAAGGCAGTAGCTAGCCCCTCCCAGGTATTGATGCGAGAGCCATCCAACTGGTAAAACCATTCAAGTTGTGTTCCATCCAGACTCTCTTGGAAAAAGTGAACCCAGAGTTTTTTATCAGCAGTGTGCAGTTGTATCTTGCGCACATAGGACTTTAAATGGAGCTTTGGGCAAGAAACCCCATCGTATTTTGCGAAGGTTGGTATTTTTAACTTGTGGGGAATGACTACCCCAGTGATTAAGCCCAAATCGTCAAAATTCAAATCGGGAATAGCTTGGATTTCAACTGCTTTCAATATGTCTTCTAGTTGCTTGTATTTGATATATGCGGGTGGATATTGTTCATTGAACTAATCATCATCAAATTCTTGGTCATTGATACAGTCGGCCTGAGTACTCTTGACTTCACCAATTTGGTTCTCGTCCTCTTCGGATGAATCTTCCTCTATTCGAATTTGATGGATTGTCTCTCTGAACCTTCTACCCATGTTGAGTAGAGCTTTCTTCTTTGGCTTTTTCTTAGCGGCCAACAAGGCCATCATATCCTGCTGCCCCTTGACCAGGGCGAGTAAAGCTTCCTGAAATTGAGAATTTTGAGCCTGGAGTTTCGTCACAGTTTTCTCTAGATCCATCTTGCTTGCTGAAATAAACAGCAGAGAGATAAAGAAACCTGTTATGCGGACGCCTGTCATGTCATGATGCATGAATATGCAGTATGCAAATGATTTCAAGGATTTAAAGAATTTAGATTTGTATAGACAAAGAGTGAACAAATGTTAACTTGCATTAAAGAAATCTTGATTTGAATACAAACATGCCTCTTGGGCTTACAACAACAGAAATAAGCATAAAGGAAACTCCTAAGACAGAAAAGTTGTGCGCATCTTCTTTGGCGCAATATAGGTGTTTAAGCTCCTTTCTTTATGAAGTTCCCTTGTAAGCTCCAATATCTTCTTCTCGCTTTCATAGAACTTGGCTTCGAAGGTGTCTAGTTCTCCTTTTAATTGAATCCAAGCGCTTTGCAAATCTTCAAGAGAAGTAGGCATGTCAGGATAGAGGATCGTATGTGGAATGTCTCCCTCGACTACTGGCTCCATGATAACAGGTAAGACTGCTTCATAAGGCATCTTGAGACTTTGAGCGCAAGCCCTTACCCATTTAAGATAAGGTTCCAAAGGAATGGAATTCTTACGCCCCAATGTCTTGCTATCCACTTTGTTAACCATACCCCAAGCTCGTATAAATTTTTGACGGTAACCTTGGGTATCATTTTCGTAGTCAAATGAAATTCCTTGGATGAGTACCTCATGAGGACCATCTCTTCTAGCGTATCCAAATTGCCGCAAAGCTAAACAAGGGTTGTAAGTAATGTCTCCCCTAATGCCAAGTAGAGGGACATTAGGGAATTCCCCGCAGCGATCAATGATGGTAATGTCTTCTAAGGAGCGATAATACCAACGGATATCGGCATGTGAAAGTGACATCAATCTTTTAGACCATCTCATACCTTGTTCATTCTTCACCACTGATCGAGGTAGGTGCAAAATAAACCACCTAGCCAACAGAGGAGTGCAACACATCAAAGTCCCCCTTTTCTTCAAAGTGCGAGAGTGAAGAGAATGCAATATGTCTCCAAGCAATGTAGGCACCGGATTACGAGATATGAAAACCTTAATCGCATTTGTGATACGGTGGGAGAACTGACTTGAGGTTTTGCGTTTTTTTCTGCAAATGTTTCGGTTGAGCAAGAGTCGCCACCGACTTTTTATTTTATCCTAAGGAAAGGTTAAAAAGCACAGCAAAAACCTTTGATATGTTTTCTTGGGTTCGGGGAGTAGATTATAGAAAGGGAAGGTATTAGCACCCTTTCTATCCATGGTTATCCATGGGCTCTTAGTTACTTTCTTAGATCAACTTGCCTTGATTTTAAATTGTTTGAAATGGTGCTTTGTGTGTGTGTTTTGAAAATGTTTTGAAAAGAGGCCAATGTGGTGGCAACCTTTGTAATGATCCATGTTGGGATGTATACAAAGGTGTACTATCTTTTGAAAAGTTTTCGATGTTTTTGAAAGTTGTTTTGAAAGTGTATTGTGATGTGTCGTTTTGGAAAATAGGCAAGTGTTTTTGTTTTGCAAGTTGGCAAGTAACCAAGAGTTGTCTACTCCTAAATTTGCTCAAAGGTTTTCCCTATGTCTTTAACCCTTTTAAAAATTTTGTTCCACCATTGTATTTGGTGGATAATCTTGTGTTTAGGATGTGAACGGGACGGGCGCGGGTCATCGTTTAGACCATGATTGCAATGGTGCCAAGTGTCTTTGGGCAATTTTTCTTTTAAGGGACTTGATCATTTTTAGGCAATTTTTGAAAGTATTATCGAGAGACTATGATCATTTGAAATGTTTTGTTTTGCCAAAGACACCTAACATGCAACATGGCCCATTATTGAAGGCAACAAGTGGAGTAACCCTAGGGGGTGCAAGTGTGATTAGTGTTTGTTCATTTTCATGCTTGTTTATCTTGAATTAGGTCAAACTATTTTTTTGGTTGATTTTTGCATACAAAATCCTAAGTCTATCATGGTATAATTAGAAAGCTTTTAAATGCGGAATTTAAAGGTCCTAAATTATTATAACACAAATTTGGGATGGGGGTACAAATGTTCAAATGGGGATGAGACCTCATAGGATAATAGTATCCAATATTTACAACCAAATTGAATTGCGCAAATGTAAATGTAAAGATGTATAAGAATAATGCAATATGTATGTGTAAATATTTTTGTGTAAGTGTATGTTATTTATTTATAAGTGAAATAAAAATAAATAAATAAAAAAGGGTTAATTTGGATATTTTCAAGTTTAGGGCAAAAACCCTAATTTTGCTAAATAAAAGGTATTAATTATTTAATATGTATAATATTTATTTGTTATGTACAAAAAAATAAATAAAAAGAAAATATATTGTAAAAAAAGTATTTTTGAGATCAAATATTAATAAAATAAAAAAATGCATTATTTTTGTATTTTCCCCTAAATATTATAATAAATATATATGTGTTTATAATATTTACTAAATATAATAAATATGTACAAAAATAACAATACTTATTATTTACAAAAAAAGTATATTTTTTTATAAAATGTTTTCAAAAGATAAAACAAAATAAAATCAGAAGATAAAAATGTATTAGTATTATTTTTGTATTTTAAATAAAAGTATTTATATATTTATTTATATGTATAAACTCAAAGAAAACAAATAAAATTCAAATAAAATGCAAAAATGGTTAAAAAATGTTTTTAATATTTTTTTATATTCTTGGCAAAAAATAATAAGTCAGAAATAAAAAGAAAAAATCAAAAAATGCTAAAAATAAACACAATGGGCCAAGGGTGTGTGTGTGTGTGAAACAGTGGTGCAAAAAGGAAAATGAATCAGTCCCATCCCAAAGGACAAGCTTCTTCAACCTCTAGCCAGTTTCTGTCAAAAAACGCGCGTTTCTTCACCTTGTTCAAACATCCTGATTCTTTGATTTTCAAGCAAAACTTATAACACAAAAAATGTCAAGCATCAAACCACGAATCCATACATACCAAGAACTTGATCTAACTCTCAGAAATGAGAGAGAATTTCTTCTCCCGCAATTCTTGACCTAACTTTTTCCTAATGTTCAGGTTCCAAATTCTCTTAACACACACCATATAAATGAAAAGTGAGAATACAGGTAGCATCAGGGCCATGAATAGGACATAACTTCTTCACAAACCTAAGCCTAAATATGCATGGATAGAGAGATAGAAGTTCAAAAAACTTACCTGTTCAGCTTGAAATGTGTACAACAATGGAGGCACTTCCAATGCAAAGTGAGGACTTGTGCAGCTTGCTTGATGTCCAGGGATGCTATTCCAATGCTTGGTATGCTTTGAACCTTGCTATATCAAGCTACAGAAGTCAACCTGCAAGAGAGAAAAGTGAAAATGGCAAATGATGTTAGGGATGTTACAGTTCGTGTCCAATGCTTGGGATAGTTTGTATAGGTGGTAGGGAGTGTGTATGAAGTGGTTTTGATGAAAATGCACGATGGAAATGAGTTGGCCAAGTCAAAGTGCAGAATGCCCTGTTTTTGTGCAGTTCAATGGTGTTTTTGTGAATAGGGAGGTATTAAAGGTGGTTAGGTTGTGTCTTAGCTCAGTTATGTTATATGGAATGTGTTTACAAACTTTGCCTTGGCTGGTTCTGGCAGGAATGAGAGATGTGTTCTGTTATGCAAGTTGCTTCTTTTCTAAGTCAAAATGCCAAGTTTTCAAACAGGCTCCTCTAGGCCCCTCAAGTATGCTGCAAATGCTTGTCTAGATCAGTGGGATATGTCCATGCCTTTGTGCCTCAGAGATTTGCTTTGTACCTCATGGATTACAAACTTGACATAAAGTTAATCTTTACAAGAATAGATAAAATGCTTTTTCTATTTATGGCTTAAACTTGTATGCAATGGTTGAACACACAAAATAAGGTCTTGGCACAATGGATTAGCATTTAATTTTTTAGTGTAAATGAGATTAGAGGCCTGTAATGTAGCTTGCACATGCTGAGTTTGAAAATGCACAAGTTATGAACATGGAAATGGCTCATGAACAAAGTGAGTTTTGCCCATATTGCCAAATTCGATTCTCCCTAACCACAAGGGTGTTTGAGAAGTTCTTGGACATTTTGGAAAGCTTGGAATGTGTACTACAATCCATCTTTGTAATGAAAATTGAAATTCCAAGTGGAAGCATGTGAAAAGTGGCCATGAATTTAGGCAAAAGTCCTGCCTAGAATAGGTCAAAAATTTTCTAAGTTAGGAATGTTTTGCACCCTTGTTCCAAAAATTATAACTTGAGCTACAAGCTTCTTTTGAGGAAACTTTGTGAATCAAAGTTGTAGATTTTGAAATGGACTAAAACTTTCATGTTTTGAGTTTTCCTTGAATCCAAATGTATCTTGATGAAAAGATGGGACAAAGTTAGGAAAAAATTAGGGATTTTCATAACTTAGAAAATTTCTAAGTTATGAAAATTCTTCATTTCAAACCCTAATTTGTGATTTTTGATTTCTTGATGAACAAGTTTCATGATTTGGCATGTTTTGATGAAAAATGAATCTCGACACTTAATTTTGACAAAAAAGTCAAAGTTTGACTTTTCAGTATACAGTCAATTTTGGTTCAGTTGACTGAAAAAAATTCATCTGTCAATCTTGTGCATTTGGGATCTTTTGAACTTGTTGAATGTGTCAAGACCATGCCATTGGGTCCTTGAGTCCATATGTGAGCTTGGTTTGCCATTGGCTAGGTCAAACAGTCAAAAATTGCCTTTGTGCAGTCAAAACCCTAAAAATGACCATTTTGCCCTTTTGGTGATCTGATCAAATTTCTTGTGGAATTGTGATCCAAACTTGACCAAATGGTTCATATGAGTTCATAATGTTGATGTGGGTCAAAAATCATGAGGTTTGACTGTCAATTGACCACAGTTGACTTTTTTTTCAATACAGCTGATTTCTAGGTCAACTGTCCAATTGACTGGGCAAAGATTGGGATCAAGGCTTGAAACTTGGTATGGATAAACTTGTGAGTCCAACATGAATCATGAAGGTCACTTTGGGCATTTTAGGTCAAAACATCTTTGTGCAAACACAAACCCTAATTTGGGTCAACAGTGCAAGGAGAAGTCTTGAGCAGAGTAAAACCCTAACTTGATCTTGAACTCCAAAGGTCTTGTGGTGAGAAAATGTTGAGGAAATGGGAGGGCAAATTTTGGGGTACAACAGTTGCCCCTGTTCAATCTTCTTGAACCTGGAGAGTTAGATTGGCAAGTTTTCCTTTCGCGACTCGAGGGTAAAAGGAGATTGGACACTAGAGTGCCCGGAAATTTGCACTCGCATGCTGGAGCATCAGCAATGTGATGGCGGGAATGGGCTTATAGATGCAATTTGGAGAGATGGTGGATAGGAGGATGGGCTTATAGATGCCATCGGGGGTGTGACAGAATCTTGTCGGGAATGGGCTTATAGATGCCATTTGGAGGTGTCAATCGCGTAAGAGATTCCTTAGCGAGAACTTGCGTACTTGAGAAAGAAAGATGGTTTCCTGGCCTGCTACAGGTGTTGATCTTCAAACTCTTCATGCAGATATGCCCTAGCTGGATACAGGAATCGAATCTGGAACTTGTCGTCTTCAGATATGCCCTGGCTGGATACAGGTGTCGAATCTGGAATTGTTGTCTACAGATATGCCCTGGCTGCATACAGGTGTCGAATCTGGAATTGTTGTCTATAGATATGCCATGGCTGGATACAGGAATCGAATCTGGAATTGTTTGCTCACAGATGTGCCCTGGCTAGATACAGGAATCGAATCTGGAATTGCAAAAGGTTGGTAGAGATAGCTTTCCTGGCTGGATACAGGTGTAAACCTCTGACCTGAGAATGAAGGATAATTTCCTGGCCTGTTACAGGGGTTGATCTTCAAACTCTTCATGAATATATGCCTTGGCTAGATACAGGTATCGAATCTACAATCAAATCACTCACAGATGTGCCCTGGCTAGATACAGGAATCGAATTTGGAATTGTGACAGTTGACAGTAATTGTCTTTGGATTGACCTTTTTTTCTGAAAAGGCAAAAACATCAGTCGTATGCAATGTCATGATGTATGAAATGCATGATGTATGATGCTCAAAATGAGATAGTGTTGTATGCACTTTATCATGTATGTATGAAATGTGAAATGTCCATGAATGTACTTTTGTCTAGGAAAATAAATCCTTGACGAGTGCCGGGAACTTGTTGAATCCTGGGCTGGTGTTGAAGAGTAGAGTTCTTTGTTTCCGCTGGGGATGATGGTTGCAAGAATAAACTGGTAGGAGAAGATGACTCCGTTGGGGAATAAACTTGTTGGAGAGATTACCCTGAGGGGAATTACTCTGTGGGAGGAGATACTCCACTTAGGTTTTGATGAGAACTCCGCTGGGGAATCCGCTGATATGTTATGTTGGGGAACTTGATGAACTCCGCTGGGGAATAGGAAGAAACTTCGCCGAGGATGAACTTTCCGTGGTAATTAGCTGAGGATAACTCAGTTATACCCTGGTGGGGAAATAACCTTTGAATAAAGTCGGGGAGAGAGGTATGTTCTCTGCAGGGAATAAGCTTCCAGAATCTACTGGGGATAAGCTTCAAGACCTGCTGGGGATATGGATTCCACTCTCCTGGGGAAACTTTGGATTGTACTGGGGAAGGGTTCCACTGGAAGTCTGGATTCCGCCGGGGAACAATCTTATATTAAGACTGTCGGGGATGCTTGTTGAGGAATGTCTATACTCCGCTAGGGAATGTTGAGATCTTCTGGGAATATCCAACTTCCTTAAGGCTGACAGTAGACTAACTCTGCTTGGGGAGTTGAGGTAACTTGATTACGTTCTTCAGCCGAACCCACCTTGGTACCTTGGTGGACAAAGCAACTAGGTCGCTTAGACAACTCTAAATTGCCCCTGTTTCTGATGTCACCTGTAATTAGTCCTTTGTTTCATATGCAGTTATTTATGAACAACAATTAATGTCAAATGCATATATCAAAAATGAACATCGGACGTTCTTCGCAAGACAAAACAGAAAAAAGGAAAAACAATTGGCAATTTGTCTGAAAAATTGAACTTGTATTGATTTTGAAATTTGCCTGTAAATAGGCGTTTTTGTACAAGAGGCTGACGTCCTAGTAAGAGAACGCCGCCGAGCGGCATAGAGTTTATACAATTTTGAAAAGGAAACAAAACAGCTATGTGAAAAATAATCCCACTGGGTTCCAACTCTGCTATTGCATTTATGTCTTCAAACGTCTCATCACTTTGCTGCTTAGTTGAAGATGAAGCTGATTGATTGGAGTCATCTGAACCTGATAGTTGATGCCGAATTCTGGATGCAAGGTGATCCAATGAGACATAGTATTACGCTTTATCCCTAACTTTTGCCTGGACCTCCCTTTCGGGTTTTCAGTCCACCGGGATACCCATTTTTGCCCAAGCCGCCTTTTCAGGTTTTCGACTTGTCGGGTGTACAGATTTTTTTTCATTTCGTCCCTTATTTTTGCCCTAACCCTTTTGGTTCGCCGGGAAGCCCTTATTTTTGCCTAGGTGTGTCAACCTAGCGGGTCTTTGATCATGCATAGTATCTTTTTACTATGTCTGCATTGGCAGGGTGAGGAAGGTCGTCACCATCCATGGTGGTTAGAATCATCGCTCCTCCTGAGAAGATATTCTTAACCATAAATGGCCCTTCGTACGTAGGGGTCCATTTTCCCCTGGGATCACCTTGAGGTAGAATGATGCGCTTGATTACCAGGTCCCCAACTTGATACTCTTGTCGTCTGACTTTCTTGTTAAATGCCCTGATCATTCGTTTTTGGTACGTTTGACCATGACAAATAGCGGTAAGTCTCTTTTCGTCAATTAGGTTTAGTTGATCAAGCCGAGTCTGGATCCAGTCATCTTCGCTCAAGTCTGCATCCTTCATTATCCGGAGAGAGGGTATCTGGACTTCAATAGGCAAGACTGCCTCCATGCCATAGACCAAGGAAAAGGGAGTTGCCCCTGTTGACGTCCGTACTGAGGTACGGTACCCATGAAGAGAAAACGGTAACATTTCGTGCCAATCTTTATAGGTCACGGTCATCTTCTGCACAATCTTCTTAATGTTCTTATTTGCCGCTTCTACAGCCCCGTTCATCATCGGCCGGTAGGGAGAAGAGTTGTGGTGTTGTATCTTGAATTGCTCGCAGAGCTCAGTGATCATCTTGTTGTTTAGATTGGTACCATTATCCGTAATGATTCTCTCAGGTACACCGTATCGACAGATTAAGTTGTGCCGAATGAACCGTGCCACGACGCTCTTGGTTACCGTAGCATAGGAAGTTGCTTCAACCCACTTTGTGAAGTAATCAATCGCTACCAGGATGAAGCGGTGCCCATTAGATGCCGTAGGTCTGATTTCGCCGATCATATCAATGCCCCACATTGCAAAAGGCCAAAGTGCTGTCAAGACGTTCAGAGGAACCGGAGGAATGTGCACCTTATCAGCATAGATCTGGCATTTATGACAGGTTTGAGAATGCTGATAACAGTCGGCTTCCATTGTGGACCAGAAATATCCTACCCGAAGGATTTTCTTTACCATGGTATGTCCACTGGAATGTGTTCCGAAGGTACCTTCATGTAGCTCTGCCATGATCATTTCTGCTTCAGTCTTATCCACACAACGAAGTAAGGTTGAATCATGGTTTCGCTTATAGAGAATGTCGTTGCTGAGGAAGAACTTTGCCGCGAACCTTCTCAGGAACTTCTTGTCATTAACAGATGCACCTTCGGGGTATTCTTGAGCTTCCAGGTACCTTTTTACTTCATGATACCAGGGTTTTTCTGTTACCTCTTCGGTCTCGAGATCACAGCAATACGCAGGTTCATCCAACTTCCAGATAATGATCCGGGGAGCCTCGTTGTCCCATTTGACTTTGAACATAGAAGACATCGTAGCCAACGCGTCCGCTAACTGGTTCTCCTCTCTTGGGAAGTGTTCAAAAGTTATCTCTTCGAAGTGGGGAAGCAGTGTCAGCACATACTCCTTGTAAGGAATAAGGTTTGGGTGTTTCGTATCCCACTCGCCTTTGACCTAATTGATCACAAGAGCGGAATCTCCGAAGACACTCAGAAACTTGATCCTTAAGTCAATTGCAGCTTGAAGACCCATGATACATGCCTCATACTCCTCCATGTTATTGGTGCAGTTGAAACATAGCCTGGCGGTGAGTGGAGTATGAGTGCCTTTAGGGGATATGATCACAGCGCCGATACCATTACCCAAAGCGTTCGAGGCTCCGTCAAAGTGCATAGACCATCGGGATCCTTCCTTAGGTCCTTCATCCGGTCCAGGTACTTCACAATCAGTCACTACCATGATATCCTCGTCTAGAAATTCAAAGTTCATCGACTGGTAATCGTCCACTGCTTGGTGTGCCAAATGATCTGCCAATACACTTCCCTTAATTGCTTTTTGAGTTGTGTACTGGATGTCATATTCCGCCAAGATCATCTGCCATCTTGCTATTCTTCCGGACAAGGCGGGCTTTTCGAATATGTACTTGATTGGATCCATCTTTGAAATCAACAGAGTAGTGTGAGTCAACATATACTGTCTCAGCCGGAGAGCAGCCCATACCAGAGCACAGCAAAGTTTCTCGAGCAATGAGTACCGAGTCTCACAATCGGTAAACTTTTTGCTCAGGTAATAAATAGCATGCTCTTTTCGGCCAGACTCGTCATGCTGCCCCAACACACACCCCATTGAGTTGTCAAGTACTATCAAGTATAAGATCAGAGGTCTTCCTTCAACCGGTGGCATAAGAATGGGTGGCTCTTGGAGATTGTTGTACCCCAAAATTTTCCCTCCCATATTCTTCAAGATTTGACAAGATCAAGCTTCAAATCTCTCAAGAATTGCACAGTTCAATTGCCTTCTAACACAGTCAAAATTAGGGTTTTGATTCTTGTAAAGAAATTGAGGTTTTCAAGGGCCTAATCAAGTCTCACATGACTATATACATTGCCAAGCATCCATGTGTCAAGTTTCAAGACTCACAGCATCAAGTTGCACAGTCAAAAGCCCTAAATGCTTCACAGTCAACTGTAGGGGCAAAATATTCATTTGGCAGTCAAAAGTCAAAAAAATTTACCAACATCTTATTTTGAAGCCACAATCATCATTTGATCAATTCTTGATCATGATTCCACAAGTATGGCTCAAAAAGTCTCAAGATGCAAAAGTTTCTATTTTTGGACAGCTGAAAAGTCAACCGCAAATTGACCAAGGCATAACTTTTTCATGGTTCATCAGAAAAATCCCATCCAATGCTCATTTTGAAGAGGATGACATTTCCTACAACTCATCTTCACACTCCAAGTCCAAGAAATGCTCTCACAAAAAGTTATCAATTTCAACATTATAGGTCATTTTCAAAAGTCAACAAAAAGGCACTTTAAGTCAAAGACCATAACTTGAGATTGTTAAATCAAAATGACATGGGACCAAAGACATTGGTTATAGGACTTCAAGACCTTTCCAAAATGTCCAAGAACATGTTCATAGCTTCAACATTGAGCAAGATATGCCTTGGAGAAGTTGGGAAATGTTTGGGAACTTTCAAAAGTCAACTTTGCTCAAAACACTTCAAATTTGCTAATGGGCCTCAAATTCTGTCTTGAATCATTACTCAAAGACTATGCACGACCCATTGAACTTAAAATGATTTATTTTCTTATTTTTAATTAATTAATTGAATTTTTATTATTATTAATTCATTTAATTGGTTTTAATTGTAGAAAAATATCAAAGCATGGTTGTCAAATCTTTTTATGAAGCAAATACACTCCACACATGCTAAATATTTCGTGCATCACTCAAGGGGACAAGATCTTCCATAATTGGCAAGGTTTTCATGGAAAAAGATTGAAAATTACATGATTGAAAATCAAGGATTTGAAACATTAATTCATGGACTTTTGGGCCAAGGTTTTGACCTAAATTCGTTCACATACAAAGGCATAAGCTAACCCTAAAGCTGGACACACGTGAAAGCTGCTAAAACTCCATAGCCAATTTGCAAAAAACTCAAGAAAAGTTCAAAACTGAAATCCATACTCCAAGCAATTTCAAACCCTTTTCTTGTTTCCAACACCTTGCTGGGAGTTTCCTGAACACATTCCAATCGAGAACGAGTTCTAAAGCTCAAGAAAACGCTCTAACAAACACACGGTTGATCACTTTTTTTTCAAAACTATAAACTTCGATTCATGCATTTTTAATACATTTGGTTGATTGTTTTGTGTTCATAGCATTCAGGTGAAGCTTCTGGTATGATTTAATTTCATTAATATGCCTTGAAACGCCTGTTGCCATGGGAGAGATTTAGGGTTTCCAAGATCTTAGATTGGGGCTTTTCAGCATGAGTAAAATTAGAGACCATAAGGCCCATGGCTGAAACCGTCTGGATGAGACGATCAAGATGGAATCATCGCGCCTTTTTTATATTGCTTCTAATTCTATTCGCTATTTTTCGCTGTTGGAATTAGTGGGGGTTTAAAACCCCCGCTATCTTATTCATGTTTACAGGTACAAACGAGGAAGACAATAGGTGGCATCCTGTGGTTGGTGGATTCAAACATCAGCGCGCGTTATTTTGATTTCACGTCATAATACTTGTTTTCTTATATAATATTCATCACCCAGTATATCAACAAAAGCATGCGTTTGGCTTGGTGGTGGATGACTTGTCCAATGATCACTGGGACCTGGGTTCGATTCCCAGGTCCCCCCACATAATTCATAATTTTTGTTCCAACGCCTTCTAGTGCAGCGCCTCATCCAACGTCCTACCATGAGCCTCACGCCTAGGCTTGACAAGTGGCCTTGATGAGCAATCTGAAGGCCAGGAGATGGAGCCCATGGTATGCTCTAGTCAACCAACGTGTACACAACCAGGAAAGTCAAACAGGCTTGGTCTTCAATGGGCCAGAATTCCTCACACTCACCTCCACATGGGCCAGACACCCCCTTGGTTTGCAATTTAATTTCTTTTCTTTTAAATTCTTTTTAATTGTTTTAATTGTTTTAATTGTTTTTATAATTATTATTAATCCACCATTAATTAACTTTTCATAATAAAATCAGAAAAAACAAAATTGTAAATTATTTAATTATTTATTAAATTTGCCATTAACATATTTTTGTAAATAAATAACTAACAACTAATTTAGTTTAATTTAGGTTTTAATTTTAATCCTTTTTTCTTAATAAATAAAAAATGCATAGAATTAGGTTTTAACACTTTTAATCTTTTTCTCAATTAATTATTATTATATTTATTAATCATTATTATTTTGTAAATAAACATGTAAATTAAATAATTTAGTTAATTAGCCTAATTTTGACCTTTTTCATTAATAATTAAAACAAACTTAGAATTAGGGTTTCCTCTTGAATTTTAATTTCTTTATTTCCATAATAAATACAAAAAACATAAAAAACACTTTATTTTCTTTAATTAAATAATTAATTAGGCTTTAATTTAATTTAATTTTCTCAAAAGGGTCCAAAGCCCTCGGACGTCCAGTTTAATTTCTTTTTGCGCATTACTTTCTTATTCGATTATTATGTAACTACTTCCAGATGTAATAGTAATTAGGTTTATCTTTCCGTCTTTACTTTCCGCATCTTTATCAAAAACGGGTCTTTGTATTTTGGCGATGTATAGACCCGCGCCTTGTAATAGCGTAGCTTTTATCTTTCTGTATTTAATTTTCTGCACTCCTAACTGCTAATTGCATGAAAGAATGTATGATAAATAAAAATAACGCGTAGCTCACATTGCATGATCAAAGATAAATATAAACTGAAAACAACACATAATGCACACACCACTTCTAGGGTACGCCTCACTCGTTGCCTTCGAAACGTGGTCGTCAAGTATAGGACGTTTTAGCGGTCGCTCTGATGTCTAAAGATCCGGTTGCCTCGAAACAGTTGCCTCGGATTAAAAAGGATCTAGGACATTAGGGTTACTTCTAAGGTGTCCTACTATTGCTTCGGTGACCACACTGTCCCTTAACTCGAATTGACCCGAACACCTCCAACAGTGGTGCTACCTACCTCTCAATGGTGGGATGGCACTACCTTAAGGACTTTTACACAGCCTAATTCCTTAGGGTAGGTAGATTTCTCCTGGGTACTTGCTCTCTAAAAAACAAATAAAAATCTTTTCACACTGACACTTTCAAAAAGCTTTCAAAACAAATTTTTCAAACACTCTTGAGGACAGATACAAGAGTCACTCAGAAATCTTTCAATGAAACTTTTTCAAACCCACTCACACTTTGAAAAGCAAACAAACATTTTTGAAAACATAAGAGCAAGTACCTAAGAGCCCGTGGATAACCACGGATAGAAAGGGTGTTAACACCTTCCCTTTCTATAATCTACCTCCCGAACCGAGAAACATTCTCAATAAGGAATTTTGCTGTGCTTTTGTCCTTTCCATGTTGGAGAAAATAAAAGACGGTGGCGACTCTTGCTTACCGCGACATACGCGAACCAGCATTCCAAAACAGTCAGTTCTATTTCCACCGATCACTGAACTGGCGACTCTGCTGGGGAAACTTTAAAGTGAGGTGTACCTTAGGATTAGATAACACTTATGTTTTCAATTGAATGTTTTGTTTGCTTTATTATTTGTGGGTTTTGTCTTGGAGCTTCATAGATCCTAACCCGGATCTGGGGATACCCTGTTTTAGGTAGCATAAGCTGTGAGGGACCTGTCCGGCATAGACCGACACGGGTGAAGCAGTGGCTACGTTGGTGTGGCACCTTGGTCTGTACCGATATCCCTTGTGTTGCAACTCGGAGAATATGGGTCTTCTGAGGAGTCATTAAGCACCAACCGACCTTAGAACCCTAATCGACCCAACTTGGCCAATAGAACAGTAGCAGTATGCTACACCCATTGAGGCTAAACTCTCGCGATGGTTCTGGCCGCAAGAAAAGATTGCGATGCTGGAGTTATGACCGATTGAGGGTAGTCAGTGATATTGGGATCCTCTAGAACCCGGTTACTTTTGATAGGACAGGTCTTAACCAACAAACTGAAAGAGGGTAATACCTGAACTTCATGCCGGCCTAAACCTTAAGGGCTGTCTTGTGTGCCTTATCATGTTTGCCTTTGTAAATACTTGTGGTGTGCTTTATCATAACATCATGCCATCATAACATTGCATGCATCCTGCATAAGGACTGACCCATTTCAAAGACAAGAGGGTTTCACCTTTGCTCTATTTTGTAGGACATCATGATGCCTGTGCGAAGGAATACTATTCGGCTCAACTTTGTTCACCCACCTGAGATGCTTAAAGAGTTGGTTGACAGGATTCCAAACACTACCTCCTTCATCCAGAGGCATGGTTCTCTTCTCGGCTTAGTCACTGCAAAGTGGGACCAACAGCTGATGAGTGTCCTGACCCAGTTTTACGATCCCTTGTATTAGTGCTTCACCTTTCAAGACTTCCAGCTGGTCCATACCCTGGAAGAATTCTCTGGTTTTCTTGGTATCCCTATCTTGGATCAGACCCCCTTCACTGGATGGGAAAAGACCCTTAGGCTTGAGGAGGTTGTTGCAGCCCTTCCCTTGACCAACAAGGAGGTAATGGATAACTGGGTGACTAGAAGCGGAGTTAAGGGCTTTTTGGCTAAGTTTCTAATTGGTAAAGCTAACAGTTATTGGAATGACTTAGACTTCAGGGCGTACGAAGACATTCTGGCTCTCCTAATCTATGGTTTGGTTCTGTTTCTGAATCCAGATAACTTTGTTAATTTCAATGCCATAAAGATCTTCATGTCTCATAATCCGGTGCCCACTCTCTTGGGTGATATCTTGCAACAACTTTATGCTCGTACTGCTCGAAGACGGGGAACTTTGTGGTGTTGTACTCCTTTGTTAGTGAGGTGGTTTATTTCGCACCTCCCTAAGTTCGTGCTGAAGAACAAAGAAGGAAGAGGTTGGGCTCATAGGTTAATGTCTCTCACTGATAATGACATCATTTGGACTCTCATAGGTATGGATGAAGTAGCTGTTATTGATCGTTGCGGAGAATATCCAAATGTTCCACTACTCGGTATCCAAGGAGGAATCTCTTATAATCCATGCTTAGCTCTCCGTCAGTTTGGAAGAGCCAGAAGTACAGGGCCTCATGAGATGTTGGTACCTCACATCAGTTTTGAGTTTCAGATGGACAGTGACGAGCAGCGTCGTAGGTTCATCAAGGCCTGGGACAAAGTGCACAAAGCTGAACCACAGGAGCTGGGTCCGAAGACTTCTCTGCCTATGGAATCCTACTACAAATGGGTCTGCATCCGTGCTCGGAAGTTAGGTATGCCATACGAAGCTGTCAGGCCTATCATTCTTGAATTACCTGATAGAGACGGGGTTCCTCCAACCGTACTCCCTCCTCGGATACCTACTGATGTTGATACACTAAAGAGGTCTTGGGCGCAACTGCAAGAAGAACGGGATTCTTATAGGGAAAAGTTCAACGAGCAAGAATTGAAGATCCAGAAGCTGACAAAGCAATTGGAGAACGAGCGGACCTTGAATGACTATATCCGTACTGAGAAGAAGAGACCATGGGATCACTGATGAGCCTTGGATATTCCTTTACAGTTTCATTTCCTTTTCAGTATTTTCATTTATGTAAACGCCTAAGGGCAATTTCTTGAACAATTTAAAGCTTGAATCTAATGAAGTGTGTTCCTTTTTGTTTACAAAGTTGAATCCCGATTGTCTTTGAAAACATAAAATCATACGCATTCCATTCATCATATGCATCGCAGGTACTTTTCTTTTCAGGTTGCTTAATCTTCTTCGCTGTTTATTTCAGCAATCATCATGAATCCTGAATCGTCTACAGAGCAAGCTATCAAGGCCCTCCAGGCCCAAAGCACCCAGTTCCAAGAGATGGTCATGAGTTTGGCCCAGGGTCAACAAGAGCTGAAGACTCTCCTGATGAAGAAGAAGAAGAAGAAGAAGAAGGGTAGGACTGTGCTGTTTAACTCTGGTCGGAGGTTTGGTAACACGCTGCAAAATGATGCTGATCAACTGCTTCCTCTGTGGGGAAGGGTAGTCCCCAAGGGGGAGGGGTCCCTAGTCTTGTGGTCTCTGACAACGAGACAAGTTATAATGATGAGCAGTACCCTCCAGCTGAGGACAGGTACAAGCAGTTAGAGGACCGTCTGAATGCCATGGAGATTCAACATGTGCCTGGGTTGGATTTCGGAGATCTGGGTTTATCTTCTGGGGTGGTGATCCCACACAAGTTTAAGGCTCCTTCTTTTGCTAAGTATGATGGGGCATCCTGTCCCAAGCTACATCTCAGGTCCTATGTGCGGAAGATTCAGCCATATACTGCGGACAAGAATTTGTGGATCCATTTCTTCCAGGAGAGCCTTTCAGGGGCTCAGCTCGAGTGGTTCTATCAGTTGGATGGATCCAGTATTCAAAACTGGGAGGACTTGGCTACTGCTTTTTACAAGAAGTATCAGTACAATGCCGACCTCGCTCCTACATGTACCCAACTCCAGGGTATATCATTAGGATCGGGAGAAGGTTTTAAGGAGTACACGCAGAAGTGGCGAGACCTGGATGGTAGGGTACAGCCACCGTTGACTGATCGTGAACTTGTAGACATGTTCCTGGGGACCCTATCTGGGTCGTTGTATAACCACCTTATTGGTAATTCTTCTGTAGGGTTCACAGACCTCATTCTGACTGGTGAAAGGATAGAGGCTGGTATGAAATCGGGGAAGATACAGAAAGGTTCATCTTCAAGTTCTGACAAGAAGCCTTTCAAAAAGGAAGCTAGTGCTGTGTATGGTCCTAGAAGGCAGAATAAACCGGAACGCCGCCAAGCTGTCAACGCGATGGTTATCTCCAAGCCTGTTGCTGCTACCCAGCAATACAACCAGCCAAGGGGTGAGAGACCCAAAAGGCAGTATACTCGGCTTAGCATGACTCTCTCTCAGATCTTGCCACAACTGCTGTCGACCAATTTGGTAACTGTCAGGGAAGCTCCAAAGGTTGTGAATACTACCTTGCCGAAGTACAACCCCAATGCCCGCTGTGCTTATCACTCTGATAGCCCGGGGCATTCTACTGATGATTGTTGGGCCCTAAGGAATAAGGTGCAAGACCTTATTGATGCGAAGGAAATACAGTTTGAGGCGCCTGTAGGGCCCAATGTGCTGACTGCTCCCATGCCCCAGCATGGGGTGAATGCTGTGGAAGAAGATCTGTATATAGCCTCCATGGATGAGATCGTCACTCCGTTGTTGTCCATAAAAAGGAACCTGTTGCTAGTCGGTTTATTTCCGAGATGTAGTAAAGGTTGCCTTCTATGTGTTATTTCCCCTGCTGGTTGTCCTTTGCTGAAGTCAGGCATCCAAAACCTGATGGATAGCAAAGAGATTTTGTTCAAGAGAATTGTTGTTCCTGTGGTTCCTACCGAAGAAGTGTCCGTTGTCACCATTTTCAATAATCCTGCCAAGGCTCCCCCGAAGAAGCCTGTTCAAATCATGCTTGTTCACAAGATCGCACCCATCATCATTACTGTTCCGGGGCCCCTCCCCTATAAGTCTGATAAAGCTGTCTCGTGGCACTATGGGGCAGATGTTTACGTGCTTGGAGTAAAACAAGAAGTTGATACTGCTACCAGCATCAGTAACATCACTGGTCCTGCTAAGGTTACTCGCAGTGGCAGGCTCTTCTCGCCTGATATTGCGCCTCCAGCCATTCAGAGACCTCTCGTTATCACACCTGCCAGTGTGTCTGTTCCCCTCCCTGATCAAGTTTCTACCCCGACTGCCGAGTCATCTGACGCTCGGGGCAAGGGTATTTCTAATGATGTGCCTGCCCGGATGGAGGCACCGAAGACGGTTAATGCTGAAGCTTCCCTGCAAGAGCTAGAGGAAATCCTTAAGATCATTAAGAAGAGTGATTTCAATGTTGTTGAGCAGCTGGGGCACACCCCCTCTAAGATATCCATGCTTTCCTTGCTATTGTGTTCAGAGGCCCACGCCAAGGCCTTGATTTCCTTCCTAAAGACGGCTCATGTGCCACAAGAGACGTCCGCTGACCAATTCACTGACTGTGTGGCCAACTTAACTGCTGACAATGGATTGGGTTTCTCTGATGCTGACCTGACCGCTAAGGGAAAGAACCATAATGACGCCCTGCATGTCTCTATTGAATGCAGGGGCACTACTCTTGCCCACGTGCTGGTTGACACTAGTTCTTCGTTGAATGTGCTACCCAAGAAGGCCTTAGACAGGTTGGATTGTGAGGGTTTGGAATTGAAACTTAATAACATTATTGTTCGAGCCTTTGATGGATCGAAGAGGATGGTACATGGTGAAGTAGATATCCCAATCAGGGTTGGGTCTCAAGTCTTTGATTCAACGTTAAATATGATGGACATCCGACCGTCCTATTCTTGCTTGTTGGGTCGCCCTTGGATCCACAAGGCTGGAGCTGTGACCTCCACCCTACATCAGAAGCTCAAGTACCCGGTTAGAGGGAAGATTGTTACAGTACAGGGGGAAGAGGAATACATGGTTAGCCATCTGAACTCGTTCCGGTATATAGAGATGGACGGGGAGTTTATTGAGACCCCCTTTCAACATTTTGAAGAGGTGCCTCAGACTTTGGCAGCAGCAGAATCAGTGATTGAAGATCCTCCGTTGAAGATGGCCTCCTTAAAGGATGCCCGGGCTGTGATTGAGAAGGGTGAGTGTGCGAACTGGGGCAGACTTCCTGACTTTACTTTGAAGACTGATAAGTTTGGGCTGGGTTTCACTGCAGAGGCTCAGAGGGTTGTACGTCATGCCAGGACTAGAAGACCTCCCGTATTCATTACCAACCCGGGGGTGAATGCTATTGATGAAGATGTGGAAGAATCCGAATTTGACAGCTGGATCTACCCGACGACCAACGGTGAACCGAGCAACTGGACCGCAAAAGACTACATACCTGTTACTTTCGTTACTCAGTAATGAACTCCTTTGTTTTTTAAGTTGTAATAAACAATAGTTTGAAACTTTATGGCCCGGTGTCTTACTCGGGGCACCGTGGCTTCATTTGTGAGGGCTTATTATTTGTCATTTACATATATCATGAATAAAGACATTGGACGTTTTTCGCATTGCAAATCTTGTGCTCCCTTTCTTTCTTTGTTATAATATTGCAAAACAGCTATATTTACACACACTCACTCATACAGGTTTCAATCCACTCTGGATCTCACTGGTAACGACTCTGCTACTGCCAGTTATGACTTTGAAAATCCGATCAACTTAGCCGAAGACGAAGGTGAAGATGATTGTGAAGTTCCTGGCGAGCTTGCAAGACTGTTACTCCAGGAAGAGAGGGTTATTCAGCCACATGAAGAGCCAGTGGAAACGGTAAATCTGGGTACTGAGACAGGCAGAAAGGAAGTCAAGATTGGTGCCAATCTAGAGGCCAGTGTGAAACAACGGTTGATTCAGATGTTGCATGATTATGTGGAAATCTTTACCTGGTCTTACGAAGACATGCCTGGGTTGGATACCGACATTGTGGTTCATCACCTGCCTACCAAGGAAGACTGCCCTCCGGTTAAACAAAAGGTCCGCCGTATGCGTCCAGAGATGTCCGAGAAAATCAAGGTTGAGGTTATGAAACAATTTGATGCCGGGTTTCTAGCTGTGACTTCTTACCCTCAGTGGGTTGCCAACGTGGTTCCGGTGCCGAAGAAAGATGGAAAGGTAAGAATGTATGTTGATTACAGGGATTTGAATAGGGCCAGCCCCAAGGATGATTTCCATCTGCCTCACATTGACGTTCTAGTTGACAATACTGCTCAGCACAAGGTGTTCTCCTTCATGGACGGTTTCTCCGGTTATAATCAAATCAAGATGGCTCCTGAAGACATGGAGAAGACCACTTTTGTTACTCAGTGGGGCACTTTCTGCTACAAGGTCATGCCATTCGGATTGAAAAATGCTGGGGCAACCTACCAACGTGCCATGGTTGCTTTATTTCATGACATGATCCAACATGAGATTGAAGTCTATGTCGACGATATGATTGCAAGGTCCCAAACTGAGGAGGAACACCTTGACCATCTACAAAAGTTGTTTGACCGTCTGAAGTTGTACAAGCTGGGGTTGAACCCGAACAAGTGCACCTTCGGGGTGAGATCTGGAAAATTGCTAGGTTTCGTCGTAAGCGACAAAGGTATTCAAGTGGACCCTGCCAAGGTGAAAGCCATACAAGAGATGCCAGTTCCCAAGACAGAGAAGGAAGTCATAGGCTTTCTAGGACGGCTGAATTACATTGCCCGATTCATCTCGCATCTAACTGCTACTTCTTATTCAATCTTCAAGCTGCTGAAGAAAGATCAGGTAGTACGTTGGAACGATGAATTTCAGGCTGCTTTCGACAGAATCAAAGAGTATCTCCAAGAACCACCCATCCTTATGCCACCGGTTGAAGGGAGACCTCTAATACTATACCTGACAGTACTTGACAACTCGATGGGGTGTGTGCTGGGGCAGCATGACGAGTCTGGCCGAAAAGAGCACGCCATTTATTACCTTAGCAAAAAGTTTACCGACTGTGAGACCCAATACTCACTGCATGAGAAAACTTGTTGCGCTTTGGTATGGGCTGCTCGTCGGCTGAGACAGTATATGTTGACTCACACTACTCTATTGATTTCAAAGATGGATCCAATAAAGTACATATTCGAAAAGCCTGCTATGTCCGGAAGAATAGCAAGATGGCAAATGATCTTGACAGAATACGACATCCAGTACACGACTCAGAAAGAAATCAAAGGAAGTTTATTGGCAGACCATTTGGCACACCAGGCAGTGGATGACTACCAATCCATGAACTTTGAATTCCCAGACGAAGACGTCATGATAGTGACTGATTGTGAGATACCTGGACCGGATGAAGGACCTGAGGAGGGATCCAGATGGTCTATGTACTTTGACGGAGCCTCGAACGCTTTGGGTAATGGCATCGGCGCTGTGATCACATCTCCTAATGGCTCTCATACTCCACTTACTGCCCGACTATGTTTCAACTGCACCAACAACATGGCGGAGTATGAGGCATGCATTATGGGTCTTCAAGCTGCAATCGACCTAAGAATCAAGTTTCTGAGTGTCTTCGGAGATTCCGCTCTCGTGATCAATCAGATCAAAGGCGAGTGGGATACGAAACACCCAAACCTTATTCCCTACAAGGAGTACGTGCTGACATTGCTACCCCATTTCACGGAGATAACTTTTGAACATTTCCCAAGAGAGGAGAATCAGTTGGCGGACGTGTTAGCTACAATGTCTTCTATTTTCAAAGTTAAATGGGACAACGAGGCTCCCCGGATCATTATCTGGAAACTGGACGAACCTGCATACTGTTGTGATCTTGAGGCTGAAGAGGTAACTGAAAAACCCTGGTATCATGAAGTGAAGAGGTACTTGGAAGCTCAAGAATACCCCGAGGGAGCATCTGTTAACGACAAAAAGTTTCTGAGAAGGTTCGCAGCAAAGTTCTTCCTCAGTAACGACATTCTATACAAGCGAAACCATGATTCAACCTTACTGCGTTGTGTGGATAAGACTGAAGCAGAAAGAATCATGGCAGAGCTACATGAAGGTACCTTCGGGACGCATTCCAGCGAACATACCATGGCAAAGAAAATCCTTCGGGCATGATATTACTGGTCCACAATGGAAGCTGACTGTTACCAACATTCTCGGACATGTCACAAATGCCAGATCTACGTCTTGACAGCACCTTGGCCTTTTGCAATGTGGGGCATTGATATGATTGGTGAAATCAGACCTACAACATCCAACGGGCATCGCTTCATCCTGGTAGCAATTGATTACTTCACAAAATGGGTTGAAGCAGCTTCCTATGCTACGGTAACCAAGAATGTCGTGGCACGGTTCATTCGGCATAACCTGATCTGTTGATACGGTGTCCCTGAAAGGATCATTACAGACAATGGTATCAATCTTAATAACAAGATGATCACTGAGCTCTGCGAGCAATTCAAGATACAACACCATAATTCTTCTCCCTACCGAACGAAGATGAATGGGGCTGTAGAAGCAGCAAATAAGAATATCAAGAAGATTGTGCAGAAGATGACAGTGACCTACAAAGATTGGCACGAGATGTTACCGTTTGCTCTTCACGGATACCGTACCTCAGCACGAACATCAACCGGGGAAACCCCCTTTTTCTTGGTCTATGGCATGGAGGCAGTCTTGCCCATAGAAGTCCAGATACCCTCTCTCCGGATAATGAAGGATGCAAACTTGAACGAAGATGACTGGATTCAGACTCGACTTGATCAATTAAACCTAATCGACGAAAAAAGACTCACTGCTATTTGTCATGGTCAGACGTACCAAAAACGGATGATCAGGGCATTTAACAAGAAAGTCATACCACAAGAGTATCAAGTCGGAGACCTGGTAATCAAGCGCATCATTCTTCCTCAAAGTGATCCCAGGGGGAAATGGACCCCTACGTACGAAGGGCCATTTGTGGTTAAACATATCTTCTCAGGAGGAGCTATGATTCTAACCACTATGGATGGTGACGACCTTCCTCACCCCGCCAATGCAGACATAGTAAAAAGATACTACGCATGAATAAAACACCCGCTAGGTTGACATACCTAGGCAAAAATAAGGGCTTCCCGGCGAACCAAAAGGGTTCGGGCAAAAATGAGGGATGAAAATGAAAAAAATCTGTACACCCGGCAAGTCGAAAACCTGAAAAGGCGGCTTGGGCAAAAATGGGTATCCCGGTGGACTGAAAACCCGAAAGGGCGGTCCAGGCAAAAGTTAGGGATAAAGCGTAATACTATGTCTCATTGGATCACTTTGCATTCAGAATCCGGTATCAGCTATCAGGTTCAGACAACATCAATCAATCAGCTTCATCTTCAGCTAGGTAGTCAAGTGATGAGACGCTTGAAGACATAAAGGCGATAGCAGAGTTGAAACCCAGTGGGATCATTTTTCACATAGCTGTTTTGTTTTCCTTCTCACAAATGTATAAACTCTATGTTGTTCGGCGGCGTTCTCTTACTAGGACGTCAGCCTCTTGTACATAAACGCCTATTTACAGGCAAATTCAAAAAAATTAATACAAATTCACATTTCCCGACAAATTGCCAATTATTTTTCCTTTTTGTGTTTTGTCTTGCGAAGAACGTCCAATGTTCAGTTTTGATATATGCATCTGACACTAATTGCTAATTCATAAATATTTGCTTGCGAAACAAAGGACTAATTATAGGTGACATCAGAAACAGGGGCAATAATGAGTTGTCTAAGCGATCTAGTTGCTCTGTCCATCAAGGTACCAAGGTAAGTTCGGCTGAAGAATGTAACCGAGATACCTTCATTCCCCACAGAGTGAGACAAAGTTCAGCAATACTCTTCCCCGAGAAGGCACAACATCTCCAGCAAGTCAGTGATACTCTCTGTGATCGGTGGAAATAGAACTGACTGTTTTAAAGTTGGTTCGCGAAATGTCGCGGTAAGCAAGAGTCGCCACCGTCTTTTATTTTCTCCAACATGGAAAGGACAAAAGCACAGCAAAATTCCTTATGAGAATAGTTCTCGGTTCGGGAGGTAGATTTATAGAAAGGGAAGGTGTTAGCACCCTTTCTATCCATGGTTATCCATGGGCTCTTAGGTACTTTCTCTTATGTTTTCAAAATGTTTGTTTGCTTTTCAAATGTGAGTGGGCTTTGAAAAAGTTTCGTTGAAAACTTCAATTCGACTCTTGTATCAGTCCTCAAGAGTGTTGTGAAGCGTTTGTTTTGAAATCTTTTAGAAAGTGTCAGTGTGAAAAGAGATTTTTGTTTTTTAGAGAGCAAGTACCTATGAGTCATCTACCTACCCTAAGGAATTAGGTTGTGTAAAAGTCCTTAAGGTAGTGCCATCCCACCATTGAGAGGTAGGTAGCACCACCGTTTGAGGTGTTCGGGTCAATTCGAGTTAAGGGACATTGTGGTCACCGAAGCAATAGTAGGACACCTTAGAAGCTACTCTAATGTCCTAGATCCTTTTTAATCCGAGGCAACTGTTTCGAGGCAACCGGATCTTTAGACATCAGAGCGACTGCTAAAACGTCCTATACTTGACGACCATGTTTCGAAGGCAACGAGTGAGGCGTACCCTAGAAGTGGTGTGTGTATTGTGTGTTGTTTTCAGTTTACATTTATCTTGGATCATGGCATTGTGAGCTACGCGTTGTTTTTAATTAGCATTCATTCTTTCATGCAAGTTAGCAGTTAGGAGTGCGGAAAATTAAATACAGAAAGATAAAGCTACGCTATTACAAGGCGCGGGTCTATACATCGCCAAAGTACAAAGACCCGTTTTGATAAAGATGCAGAAAGTAAAGACGGAAAGATAAACCCAATTACTACTACATCTGGGAAACAGTTACATAATAATCGATAAGAAAATAATGCGTGAAAAGAATTAAAATTAGGACGTCCGAGGGTTTTGACCCTTTGCTTGAAATTAAATGAAATTAAAACCTAATTAATTATTTAATTAAAGAAAAGAACATGTTTTTAGGTTTTTTGTATTTATGGAAATAAAGAAAAGAATTTAAAAGGAAACCCTAGATCTAGATTATTTTAATTATTTAAGAAAAAGGTCAAAATTGGGCTAATTAACTAAATTATTTGATTTACATGTTTATTTACAAAAATAATGGTAATTAATAAATAATAATAATGATGAAAATAATTAATTAAGAAAAAGATGAAAATGTCAAAACCTAATTCTACATATTTTTTATTTATTAAGAAAAAGTGTTAAAATTAAAACCTAAATTAACTAAGTTAATTGTTAGAATTTATTTACAAAAATTAATTAGTGAAGAAATTAATAATAATTAAATATATTTGTATTTTTGATTTTTTTGTTTTTATTATGAAAAGAAAATTATTTTAGGTGAATTAAATAAAAATAAAAATAAATAAAAGAATTAAAAAGAAAAGAAAATTAAATTTAAAATACAAACAAAGGGGGGTGTCTGGCCCATGTGGAGGTGTTTGTGGAATTCTGGCCCATTAGAACAAAGGCCTTGCTGACTTTCCATGATTGTGTGGATGCTCATTGACTGGAGTGTACCATAGGCGTTGTCTCCTGACCACTGGATTGGATCTCCTGGCCACTTGGCAGGCTCAAGCGTGAGGCTCATGGTGGAGTTCTGGATGAAGCGCTGCATAGGATTGAGTTAGAAAAAATAATAGCAATTGTATGGGGGGACCTGGGAATCAAACCCAGGTCCCAACACTCATCAAGCGTGTCATCCACCAACTGAGCTTCCAAACGCTTTTGTTAAATAATTACACAACAAATATTATATAGAAAAACAAATATTAATGATATAAACAAAAAAAAATACGCGCGCAGTTTGAATCTTCCAGTAGCGCTTGGACACCTCAGCTTTCTTCTTCGTTTGTACCTGTAACATGAATAAGATAGCGGGGGTTTTAAACCCTCACTAAGTGTAATAGTGAAAAATAGCGAACAGCTCTATGAGCCACATAAATTGGGCGCGAGGTTGCCATTCAAACCGTATTGAGCTTCTGAATTCAGCGGTATGGGTCTCAAGGTTTAATTTTTCCTCTACATGAAAGCCCTAATTTTCAAGCTTCTAAACCCTAAATTTTGTCCATGGTGGATTCTGATTTAGGCAGCGTTAATCCAATTGAACTGTACCAATCGCTTCAGCAGGTTAATATTAGTGTAAATCAAACAAGAAACATGGTTAAAAGTGAGTGAATGATGATATGCCAAATTGGAAAACAAAGCAAACCGTGTGACTTCGTGGGGATGATTCTTTGCGCGTTTGGACTAGTTCTTGATTGTAATAGCTTCCTAGCAATGTCATAAATGTAATGGAAAAGATTTTAGGCCTTGAATTGCCCTGCAAGTATGAAATCAGTTTCCAAGTTCTTATGAAAATTTTGCAAAGTGAGTATGTTGTTGCAGCAGCTTTTTCGTGTCCTTCTGAATGGGGTTAGGTCTTGCATATGTATGTGATGGAAATTAGGTCAAAATAAAGCCCATGAATCCATGAATTGATGACTTGAATCTTTGATTGCTAATCATATCTTTTTTCAATCTTTTTCCATGGAAACTTTGCCAATTATGGAAGATCTTGTCTTGTTGATTGATGCACGAAATCCTTAGCATGTGTGGAGTATATTTGTTGCATAA
This sequence comes from Vicia faba, assembly GCA_948472305.1. Lineage (NCBI taxonomy): Eukaryota > Viridiplantae > Streptophyta > Magnoliopsida > Fabales > Fabaceae > Vicia > Vicia faba. Next base: position 123,914,941 of record OX451738.1, read on the forward strand.
AAAGATTTGACAACCATTATTTGATATTTTTCTACAATTAAAACTAATTAAATGAATTAATAAGAATAAAAATTCAATTAATTAATTAAAAATAAGAAAATAAATCCTTTTAAGCTCAATAGGTCGTGCATAGGCTTTGGGTAATGATTCAAGGAATAATTTGAGGCCCATTAGCAAATTTGAAGTGTTTTAGGAAAAGTTGACTTTTTGAAAGTTCCCAAAAATTTCCCAACTTCTCCAATGCATATCTTGCTCAATTTTGAAGCTATGATCATGTTCTTGGACATTTTGGAAAGGTCTTGAAGTCCTCTCACCAATGCCTTTGGTCCCATGTCATTTTGATTTACCAATCTCAAGTTATGGTCTTTGACTTTAAGTGCCTTTTTGTTGACTTTTGAAAATGACCTATAATGTTGAAATTGATAACTTTTTGTGAGAGCATTTCTTGGACTTGGAATGTGAAGATGAGTTGTAGGAAATGTCATCCCCTTCAAAATGAGCTTTTGATGGGATTTTTATGATGAACCATGAAAAAGTTATGCCTTGGTCAAGTTGCAGTTGACTTTTCAACTGTCCAAAAATAGAAACTTTTGCATCTTGAGACTTCTTGAGCCATGCTTGAGGAATCATGATCAAGAATTAATCAAATGATGATTGTGGCTTCAAAATAAGATGTTGACCAAAAATTTTGACTTTTGACTGTCAAATGACCATTTTGCCCCTGCAGTTGACTGTGAAGCAATTAGGGTTTTTGACTGTGCATTTTGATGCTGTGAGTCTTGAAACTTGACATATGGATGCTTGGCAATGTTTATAGGCATATGGTACTTGATTGGACCCTTGAAAACCTCATTTTCTTTGCAGGAACCAAAACCCTAATTTGACTGTGCTAGGAGGCAATTGGACTGTGCAACCCTTGAGGGATTTTGAAGCTTGATCTTGACAAATCTTGAAGAATATGGGAGGGAAAATTTTGGGGTACAACAGTTGCCCCTGTTCAATCTTCTTAGACCTGAGGATGCAGATTGGCTTGCGTGCCTTTCGTAATCCGAAGGTGGAAGATGATTGAACACTAGAGTGCCCAGAAATTTACGCTCACATAGTAAAGTATTGGTAGCGTGATGACGGGAATGGGCTTACAGATGCCATTTGGAAGAGATGGTGGATAGGAGGATGGGCTTATAGATGCCATCTGGAGGTGTCGATCGCGTAAGAGATTCCTTAGCGAGAACTTGCGTACCTGAAAAAGAAAGATACTTACCTGGCCTGTTACAGGGATTGATCTTCAAATTCTTTATGTAGATGTGTCGTGGCTGGATGCAGGTATCGAATCTACGAAACTAATGCTCACAGACGTGCCCTGGCCAGATACAGGAATCGAATCTGGAACTTCAAAAGGTTGCTTACAGACGTGCCCTGGAAGGATACAGGAATCGAGTCTGAAATGCGTTTTGAATGAATCTGGACTAAACAATAGAATAGCCTCCGGGTATGGAGCATCTCTAAGTTGTCTTTAGAAACTTGAATCTGAATAAGCAGTAGAATAATATCCATGTCTGGAGCATTTCCAAGCTATCTCTAAAGGAAAATTTTGAATAAGCAGTAGAATAACATCCATGTCTGGAGCATCTCTAAGCTATATCTGAAAGGAACCCTGGAATAAGTATCAGAAAGTCGCCATGTCTGGATCACATCTGAACTATATCTAGAAGGAATCTCTGAATAAACAGTAGAATAGCATCCGTGGTCGGAGCATCTCTAAGTTATATCTGAAAAGCCACTCTGAATAAGTAACAGAATAGCATCCGGTCTTGGAGCATATCTGAACTATCTCTGAGGAGAAAATCTGAATAAGCAAAAGAACAGCATCCATATCTGGAGCATTTCCCAGCCATATCTCTGAAAGGAAATCTGGAATAAGTATCAGAACGTCGCCATGCCTGGGTCACATCTGAACTATATCTAGAAGGAGTTTCTGAATAAACAAAAGAACAGCATCCATATCTGGAGCATCTCCCAGCTATCTCTGAAGGAAAATCTGAATAAGCAGAAGAACAGCATCCATATCTGGAGCATTTCCCCGCTATATCTGAAAGGGAATCTGGAATAAGTATCAGAACATCGCCATGCCTGGGTCACATCTGAACTATATCTAGAAGGAGTTTCTGAATAAGTAAAAGAACAGCCTCCATATCTGGAGCATCTCCCAGCTATATCTGAAAGGAGATCTGGAATAAGTATCAGAACGTCGCCATGCCTGGGTCACATTTGAACTATATCTAGAAGGGTGATCTCTGAATAAACAATAGAACAACCTCCGTGTCCGGAGCATCTCTAAGTTATCTCTGAGAAGAAACTGTGAATAAGCGATAGAATAGCATCCATGTCTGGGGCATTTCCAAGCCATTTCTGGGAAGAAAATCTGAATAAGCAACAGAATAACATCCATATCTGGAGCATCTCTAAGCTATCTCTTTAATCTCTTTAACGTAGATATGCCCTGGCTAGGTACATGTATCGAATCCACAATCAATTGCTTACAGATATGCCCTGGCTTGATACAGGAATCGAATCTGGAATTGCGATAGTTGATAGTGATCATCTTTGTATTGACCTTTGTCCTGAAAAGACAAAACGTTAGTTGTATGCAATGTCATGATGTATGAACTGCATGACGTTCTCAGAATAAATGAGGTTGTATATTCATGATGCGTATGTGCATGCTATAATGTATGAAGATGTGATGTTTATGGAGGTATTTTTGTCCAGGAAAATAAATCCTTGATGAATGCCGGGAGCTTATCCTGGGCTGATGTTTGAAGAGAGAAAGCTCTTTGCTTCCGCTGGGGAAGATGATTGCAAGAGTAAACCTGTTAGGAGAAGATGACTCCGTTGGGGAATAAACTTGGTGAAAAGATTACTCTGTGGGGGAGATTACTCTAGCGACCTTACTGGGGAAAATACTCTGTGGGAAGAGAGGTACTTCGCTGAGATGTTAAATGAGAACTCCGCTGGGGATACCATAGTTGAGTTATGTTGGAAGGTTTGATGAACTTCACTGGGGATAGGAAAACATCGCCGGGGACGATCTTTCCGTTGTAAATAGCTGAGGATAACCTAGTTATAAGCCCTGGTGAGGAATAACCTTCCGAATAAAGCCGGGGAGAGACGTACGTACTCTGCAGGTGATAAGCTTCCAGAATGTACTGGGGATAAGCTTCCTACTGGGGATATGGATTTAACTTTCCTGGGGAGACTCTGGACTGTACTGGGAAGGGCTCCGCTGGATGTCTACATTCCGCCGGGGAACAATCTTAGATCAAGACTGCCGGGGATGCTTGTTGAGGAATAACTGTATGTTCCGCTGGGGAATATTGAGATCTTATGGGGATACCCACTTCCTTAAGGCTGACAGAAGGCTAACTCTGCTTGGGGAGAGTATCGCTGACTTGCTGGAGATATGTTGTGCCTTCTCGGGGAAGAGTAATACCGAACTTCGTCTCGCTCTGTGGGGACTTAGGGTATCTTGTTCATACTCTTCAACTGAACTTACCTTGTATCGGGCGGACAGAGCAGCTTGTACAGCTCGGACAATTCTTATTGCCCTAGTTTCTGATGTGAGAAGGTACCTGTGGAGGCGCTGATAACTGCCGGTTGACAATTCTTCTTCTGGTAGGCAAGTGACGAGATGCCGGGACATAGTCGTACGCTGTGATCCCTAATTTTTGCCTGGACTGCCCTTTCGGTTTTTCAGCCCACCGGGATACCCGTTTTTGCCCAAGCCGCCTTTTCAGGTTTTCGACTTGCTGGGTGTACAGATTTTTTCAATTTCATCCCTTATTTTTGCCCGAACCCTTTTGGTTCGCCGGGAAGCCCTTATTTTTGCCTAGGTATGTCAACCTAGCGGGTCTTTAATTGTGCGTAGTATTTTTTCGACTATGTCCATGCTCTCAGAGTGCAGGGAGTTGTCACTGTCAGTAGTATTGCGTTGCCATACCATCAGAAGATCTTCGTTTGATCGTCCAATGCCCCAAGTAATCCAGATGGAGATTTGCCCCAAGCTGGTTGGCCTTTTGAGAGATTCTCCGAATCTTGACTGGACTTCCCCAGATGAGACAATGATCATGCCATGCCCCTTGCTTGGAGGTGCTTTTGTTCATCAGATATTCTTCGTGCGAACTTCTATGCTGTTCAAACAAAATAGTCATATGCAAGCAAAGTTATATTAGAAATGCAAGGCCTATGTCTGTCTTGAAGTTTTTTTTTGAAAATGCAGTTTTCAATTAAAACAAGCAAATTTTGTAAACTGCGATGTCAACTCGTTGTTTTACTGCAAGCCTTAAGGAGTCAGGATACCTTTCGCAACAGTATGCTTTCGAACTAACCCATGCTTCAGCTAGGACTTTTGAGGGTTATAACGTGTCCTGGTTCACGGTTTAAGAAACAAAGGATAAAGGCTCAAATTATTTGTACCCACCCGTTCTTCGTGATGTTCTTCAAACCTAAACTCAGCTAATCGTGCGTTAGACCTTGTTTGAGTCTTTGTCCTGATATTCCAATGATGGTTCAGATATTGCCAATTTATTTTGATTAGGCAGTCATTTTTGTGGTTGAGGGTTTGTAGGACCTCTTTCTTTTTTATTGCGTTATCCCTAAATTTTTCCTGAACTGTTTCTTTTTATGATTATAGTCAGCGGGATGCCCAAGTTTTTGTAAGTCTCCTTCATAGGTTTTGACTTATTGGGCTTTTATTTTAAGAGATAATGACTTCCCGTCTTGATGATTATTCGGAACCATCACTGTCTTTTATTTTGTAAGGACCTCTTTGGTGCCATTCGTTGTGCACTTAGACCAACTGAGAGAACTACCCTGCCCCAGGTTATGATTAAGGGTTTTAATTTTCGAAAAGAAAAAACTCCTACTTCTTTGGCTCAAAGGGGTTGACGAGGGATTATCTTCCTTATAACTCCAGTGTTTAGGAATTGAAATAATGCCTGTACCTCATCAGCGGGGTCGGTTCAAAAGCATACTGTAAATTGTGGTATCGTTTTCGTCATCCTCCCTCAAGAGGCCTAGAATTATTAGATCAAGAGTTGAACATGAAAAAAATGAAAGCAATTTGAATATAATGAAAACGATTGTATTAATTCAAAACAGACATATGCGATGCATTAATGAAGTAAAAGAGTTTGCTATGACATTAATTGTTTGTATAAGCAAAGAAAAATACAACTCGGAAATTCAAATAAACAAAAGCCTTCAATGATTTGGCAAAGGAGCAGTGATTATGTTTGGAGTCTGTGGCGATTCAAACTGAATTTCTTTGGCGTCAATCATGTCTTGAATCTTGTTCTTCAGAGGCCAGCAGTTGTCTGTAGTATGCCCCGGGCTATCAGAGTGGTAGGCACACCTCTCATTAGGATGGTAGTTTGGAGCAGAAGTGTTTGGATTCCGAAGGGGGGCCCTTAAGGTAATCAGCCCCGCCTTCAACAATTGCTGTAATGCTTGATCCAGTGACATGCTGATCTTGGTGAACTGTCGTTTGGGTGCGACCTCCTTACGTTGCTGCCCTTGTCCTTGTTAAGTAGGCCTAGGATTGGAGATCTGGGTTGCCCCTACCTGTTGATCATGACGGCTCTTTTTACCATGCACAGCATTGGACTCCTTTTTCCCATGGTAAGGCTTTTTATCAGAAGGTGAGGCTTCTTGAATCTTTCTAGACCTGATACCAGCTTCAATTCTCTCCCCAGTCAAGATAAGATCTGTGAATCCAGCAGAGGAATTCCCAATCAGATGGTTGTAGAATGGACCAGACAGGGTCCCCAAGAACATATCAACGAGCTCCCGGTCAGTCAGAGGTGGTTGTACCCTTCCAGCCAGGTCTCTCCACTTCTGCGCGTACTCTTTGAAACCTTCTCCCGATCCTAGAGACATACCCTGGAGTTGGGTACGTGTAGGAGCGAGGTCGGCATTGTACTGATACTGCTTGTAAAAAGCAGTAGCCAAGTCCTCCCAGTTACGAACCTTGGTTCCATCCAGCTGATAGAACCATTCGAGATGAGTCCCTGAAAGACTCTCCTGGAAGAAATGGATCCATAAGTTCTTGTCCGCAGTATACGGTTGAATCTTCCGCACATAGGACCTGAGATGCAGCTTGGGACAGGATGCCCCATCATACTTAGCAAAAGAAGGAGCTTTGAATTTGTGTGGGATCACCACCCCAGAAGATAAACCCAGATCTCCGAAATCCAGCCCAGGCACATGTTGAATTTCCATGGCATTCAGACGATTTTCAAGTTGCTTGTACCGGTCCTCAGCCGGAGGGTACTGCTCGTCATTAAAATCAATCTCGTTGTCAGAGACCACTAGACTATGAACCTCTCTCTCTTGGGGACTGTCTTTCCCAACAGATGAAGCAGCTTGATCAACATCATTTTGTGATACATTCCCAGATTTGCGCCTAGGGTTGAACAACACAGTCCTCTTCTTCTTCTTCTTCTTCATAAGAAGAGTCTTCAATTCCTGTTGACCTTGGGCTAGGTTCATAACCAACTGCTGGAACTGGGCATTCTGGGCCTGGAGGGCCTTGATAGCTTGTTCATTGGAAGGTTCGGCAGACATGATGATTGCTGAAATAAACAGCGAAGAAGGTAAGTGACCTGTCAAAAGGGTGCCTGTAATGCAATGACATGTATGTATACATGCAATGTTTTCAAGAATCTCGCGGGGGTAAACAAGGAAATTGTTAGAATCTGGTAGCTTGATGGAAGGAACTGTATATCGTTGAGAGTCCTTCTTCAAGAGTCAAGGCTCACCATATCGAGTGGGTCATAGCCCCTGACTACCTTGGCTAGAGGAAAATAAATCCCCTTTGCCCCTTGGTAGACAATTTGGTTCATCATGACCTGCATCACAGACCCTTGAGATCCTTGAAATGGGTTAGTCCTTATGCAGGATGTATGCAATGGTATGATGTGTATGCTATGCATGGGGTGATGTAAGTAGACCCTGTTATAAGTCCAGATTAAGGACTATAAACAAAACCTGCAAGAACTCATGTTGTCAGATAACAAGTATGCAAGTAGTTCAAGTATGAAGGCACAAAAGTCACACAAGACAGCCCTTAGAGTTCAGGCCAGCATGAAGTTTGGGGTACTACCCTCTTGAAGTTGGTGGGCTCAAACCTGTCCTATCAAAAGTAACCGGGTTCTAAGGAGCTCAATATCATTGGGTTGTTTTCTGTGTTCATTGTTTTGATTTAGCCACTGACTGGCGACCAAAATATCCCAAGAAAACAACCCTCAATGAGTGTAGTATCGAGTATCAACCAACCTCGGACTGCACCAAAGTCAATTATCTCACTACCCCTAAAGAGGCCAGGATGGTTCAATTAAGGTTCCTAAGGTCAGTTGATGCTTCACGACACCACGCGGCGGCCCCGTACTCTCCTTGACTGACTCAAGGGTTACCGGTACTCACCAAAGTGCCACATCAACGTAGCAGACTGCTTCAACTGTGTCGGTATACCCCGCACAGTTCCCTCAGTCTTGTTGCTACTTTCTAAGAAGGTATCCCCCAGATCCGGGTTAGGATCTATAGAACTCCCAAAACAGGCCCACAATATTAAAGCATACAAAACAAAGCAATTGAAAACATAAGTGTTCTTAGTCCTAAGGTACACCTCACTTTAAATTATCCCCAGCAGAGTCGCCAGTTCTGTGATCGGTGGAAATAGAACTGACTGTTTTAAAGCTGGTTCGCGAAATGTCGCGGTAAGCAAGAGTCGCCACCGTCTTTTATTTTCTCCAACATGGAAAGCACAAAAGCACAACAAAATTCCTTATGAGAATAGTTCTCGGTTCGGGAGGTAGATTTATAGAAAGGGAAGGTGTTAGCACCCTTTCTATCCATGGTTATCCATGGGCTCTTAGGTACTTGCTCTTATGTTTTCAAAATGTTTGTTTGCTTTTCAAATGTGAGTGGGCTTTGAAAAAGTTTCGTTGAAAACTTCAATTCGACTCTTGTATCAGTCCTCAAGAGTGTTGTGAAGCGTTTGTTTTGAAATCTTTTAGAAAGTGTCAGTGTGAAAAGAGATTTTTGTTTTTTAGAGAGCAAGTACCTATGAGTCATCTACCTACCCTAAGGAATTAGGCTGTGTAAAAGTCCTTAAGGTAGTGCCATCCCACCATTGAGAGGTAGGTAGCACCACCGTTGGAGGTGTTCGGGTCAATTTGAGTTAAGGGACATTTTGGTCACCAAAGAAATAATAGGACACCTTAGAAGCTAGTCTAATGTCCTAGATCCTTTTTAATCCGAGGCAACTGTTTCGAGGCAACCGGATCTTTAGACATCAGAGCGACTGCTAAAACGTCCTATACTTGACGACCACGTTTCGAAGGCAACGAGTGAGGCGTACCCTAGAAGTGGTGTGTGTATTGTGTGTTGTTTTCAGTTTACATTTATCTTGGATCATGGCATTGTGAGCTACGCGTTGTTTTTAATTAGCATTCATTCTTTCATGCAAGTTAGCAGTTAGGAGTGCGGAAAATTAAATACAGAAAGATAAAGCTACGCTATTACAAGGCGCGGGTCTATACATCGCCAAAGTACAAAGACCCGTTTTGATAAAGATGCGGAAAGTAAAGACGGAAAGATAAACCTAATTACTACTACATCTGGGAAACAGTTACATAATAATCGATAAGAAAATAATGCGCGAAAAGAATTAAAATTAGGACGTCCGAGGGTTTTGACCCTTTGCTTGAAATTAAATGAAATTAAAACCTAATTAATTATTTAATTAAAGAAAAGAACATGTTTTTAGGTTTTTTGTATTTATGGAAATAAAGAAAAGAATTTAAAAGGAAACCCTAGATCTAGATTATTTTAATTATTTAAGAAAAAGGTCAAAATTGGGCTAATTAACTAAATTATTTGATTTACATGTTTATTTACAAAAATAATGGTAATTAATAAATAATAATAATGATGAAAATAATTAATTAAGAAAAAGATGAAAATTTCAAAACCTAATTCTACATATTTTTTATTTATTAAGAAAAAGTGTTAAAATTAAAACCTAAATTAACTAAGTTAATTGTTAGAGTTTATTTACAAATATTAATTAGTGAAGAAATTAATAATAATTAAATATATTTGTATTTTTGATTTTTTTTGTTTTTATTATGAAAAGAAAATTATTTTAGGTGAATTAAATAAAAATAAAAATAAATAAAAGAATTAAAAAGAAAAGAAAATTAAATTTAAAATACAAACAAAGGGGGTGTCTGGCCCATGTGGAGGTGTTTGTGGAATTATGGCCCATTAGAACAAAGGCCTTGCTGACTTTCCATGATTGTGTGGATGCTCATTGACTGGAGTGTACCATAGGCGTTGTCTCCTGACCACTGGATTGGATCTCCTGGCCACTTGGCAGGCTCAAGCGTGAGGCTCATGGTGGAGTTCTGGATGAAGCGCTGCATAGGATTGAGTTAGAAAAAATAATAGCAATTGTATGGGGGGACCTGGGAATCGAACCCAGGTCCCAACACTCACCAAGCGTGTCATCCACCAACTGAGCTGCCAAACGCTTTTGTTAAATAATTACACAACAAATATTATATAGAAAAACAAATATTAATGATATAAACAAAAAAAATACTCGTGCAGTTTGAATCTTCCAGTAGCGCTTGGACACCTCAGCTTTCTTCTTCGTTTGTACCTGTAACATGAATAAGATAGTGGGGGTTTTAAACCCCCACTAAGTGCAATAGTGAAAAATAGCGAACAGCTCTGTGAGCCAGATAAATTGGGCGCGAGGTTGCCATTCAAACCGTATTGAGCTTCTGAATTCAACGGTATGGGTCTCAAGGTTTAATTTTTCCTCTACATGAAAGCCTTAATTTTCAAGCTTCTAAACCCTAAATTTTGTCCATGGTGGATTCTGATTTAGGCAGCGTTAATCCAATTGAACTGTGCCAATCGCTTCAGCAGGTTAATATTAGTGTAAATCAAACAAGAAACATGGTTAAAAGTGAGTGAATGATGATATGCCAAATTGGAAAACAAAGCAAACTGTGTGACTTCGTGGGGATGATTCTTTGCGTGTTTGGACTAGTTCTTGATTGTAATAGCTTCCTAGCAATGTCAGTAATGTAATGGAAAAGATTTTAGGCCTTGAATTGCCCTGCAAGTATGAAATCAGTTTCCAAGTTCTTATGAAAATTTTGCAAAGTGAGTATGTTGTTGCAGCAGCTTTTTCGTGTCCTTCTGAATGGGGTTAGGTCTTGCATATGTATGTGATGCAAATTAGGTCAAAATAAAACCCATGAATCCATGAATTGATGACTTGAATCTTTGATTGTTAATCATATCTTTTTTCAATCTTTTTCCATGGAAACTTTGCCAATTATGGAAGATCTTGTCTTGTTGATTGATGCACGAAATCCTTAGCATGTGTGGAGTATATTTGCTGCATAAAAAGATTTGACAACCATTATTTGATATTTTTCTACAATTAAAACTAATTAAATGAATTAATAAGAATAAAAATTCAATTAATTAATTAAAAATAAGATAATAAATCCTTTTAAGCTCAATGGGTCGTGCATAGGCTTTGGGTAATGATTCAAGGAAGAATTTGAGGCCCATTAGCAAATTTGAAGTGTTTTAGGCAAAGTTGACTTTTTGAAAGTTCCCAAAAATTTCCAAACTTCTCCAATGCATATCTTGCTCCATTTTGAAGCTATGATCATGTTCTTGGACATTTTGGAAAGGTCTTGAAGTCCTCTAACCAATGCCTTTGGTCCCATGTCATTTTGATTTACCAATCTCAAGTTATGGTCTTTGACTTAAAGTGCCTTTTTGTTGACTTTTGAAAATGACCTATAATGTTGAAATTGATAAATTTTTGTGAGAGCATTTCTTGGACTTTGAATGTGAAGATGAGTTGTAGGAAATGTCATCCCCTTCAAAATGAGCTTTGGATGGGATTTTTCTGATGAACCATGAAAAAGTTATGCCTTGGTCAAGTTGCAGTTGACTTTTCAGCTGTCCAAAAATAGAAACTTTTGCATCTTGAGACTTCTTGAGCCATGCTTGAGGAATCATGATCAAGAATTGATCAAATGATGATTGTGGCTTCAAAATAAGATGTTGACCAAAAAATTTGACTTTTGACTGTCAAATGACCATTTTGCCCCTGTAGTTGACTGTGAAGCAATTAGGGTTTTTGACTGTGCATTTTGATGTTGTGAGTCTTGAAACTTGACATATGAATGCTTGGCAATGTTTATAGGCATATGGGACTTGATTGGACCCTTGAAAACCTCATTTTCTTTGCAGGAACCAAAACCCTAATTTGACTGTGCTAGGAGGCAATTGGATTGTGCAACCCTTGAGGGATTTTGAAGCTTGATCTTGACAAATCTTGAAGAATATGGGAGGGCAAATTTTGGGGTACAACACTCTCCCCAAGCAGAGTTAGTCCACTGTCAGCCGTAAGGAAGTTGTGTATCCCCAGAAGATCTCAACATTCCCCAGCGTAGTACGGTTATTCCTCAACAAACATCCCCGGTAGTCTTGATCTAAGATTGTTCCCCGACGGAATACAGACATCTAGCGGAGCCACTCCCCAGTACAATTCAAAGCCTCCCCAGGAGAGTTGAATCAGTATCCCCAGTAGGAAGCTTATCCCCAGTAGATTCTGGAAGCTTGTTGTTGTACCCCAAAATTTTCCCTCCCATATTCTTCAAGATTTGTCAAGATCAAGCTTCAAGTGGATTCAAGATTGCACAGTCCAATTGCCTCCCAACACAGTCAAAATTAGGGTTTTGGTTCTTGCAAGGAAGTTGAGGTTTTCAAGGGTCCAATCAAGTCCCATATGCTTATATACATTGCCAAGCATCCATATGCCAAGTTTCAAGACTCACAACATCAAGTTGCACAGTCAAAAGCCCTAATTGCTTCACAGTCAACAAAAAGGCATTTTAAGTCAAAGACCATAACTTGAGATTGGTAAATCAAAATGACATGGGACCAAAGACATTGGTTAGAGGACTTCAAGACCTTCCCAAAATGTCCAAGAACATATTCATAGCTTCAAAATTGAGCAAGATATGCATTGGAGAAGTTGGGAAATTTTTGGGAACTTTCAAAAGTCAACTTTGCCTAAAACACTTCAATTTTGCTAATGGGCCTCAAATTCTTTCTTGAATCAATACCCAAGGCCTATGCACGACCCATTGAACTTAAAATGATTTATTTTCTTATTTTTAATTAATTAATTGAATTTATATTAATATTAATTCATTTAATTTGTTTTAATTATAGGAAAATCAAAAAGATATGTTTTTGAAGCTTTTGTGAAGCAAATCAAATCAGGGCAAGCTGGAAAGGTCGTTTCTCAATCAAACAAGGAAAATCATCCATATTTGGCAAGGTTTCATTGAAAAAAGATTGAAAATTTCATGATTAAAAATCAAAGATTGCAAACATTAATTCATGGACTTTTGGGCCAAGGTTTTGACCTAAATTCGTTCACATACAAAGGCATAAGCTAACCCTAAAGCTGGACACACGTGAAAGCTGCAAAAACTCGATAGCTAATTTGCAAAAAAATCAAGAAAGTTATGAAACTGATTTCATACTTGCAGCGCGTTTCAAAGCCTAAAAAGGATTCAATCACCTTGCCTGAGTCCCCAGGAAGCTATTACCATCAAGAACAAGCTCTCATACCCAAGGAAACGGTAGAACAGAGTCACGGTTTTCACAAATATTTCCATAATCGAATTCTAATTTCTATGCATCATTGTTGTGTTTTGATTATTGATTTATGTTGCTGACACCTTCCTGAAGCTTTTGAGACAGCTTAATTGTGCTAAAACTGCCTGAATCGAAATTCACCATGGACGAAACCTAGGGTTTCTGAAGCTTCAAATTAGGGCTTTATGCATAAGGAAAAATTGGATCACGTCATGACTATGGTTGAATTCGTCAAGGCCAGACGAATTCAACCAACCTATCGCGCCCTTTTTATATTGATTCCTCTTCTATTCGCTATTTTTCACAGTTTCAGTTTGTGGGGGTTTAAAACCCCCGCTATCTTGTTCATGTTTACAGGTACAAACGAAGAAGGAGATAGCGTGGCAGTGCATGGTTGGGTAGTTCAAATCTGGCGCGTTTTATTTTGTCTTATACCACTATGATTGCTTTTCTTACATAATAATTAATGTCCATTATATGTACAAACGCGCTTGGTAGCTCAGATGGTGGAGGACGTGTCTTGCAAGCATAGGGATCTGGGTTCGATTCCCAGGTCCCCCCACATAATTCATAATTTTTGTTCTAACACGTTCTAGTGCAGCTTCCGTTCAAAGGCCCACCATACGTACTCACGCTTAAGCCTGCCAAGTGGCTTCAAAGATCCATCTAGTGGTCAGGAAACAAATTCCATGATACACTCCAGTCAAAAAGTATGAACAGGAGCGTGAAAGTCAAACAAGGCCTTATCTCAATGGGCCAGAATTGCTTCAGTTTACCTCCATATGGGCCAGACACCCCCCTTGGTTTGCTTTACATTTTTAATCCTTATTTTCTTTTCTTTTTAATACTTTTAATCATTTTTATTAATTCAGTAAATTAAATAGTTTTTCCTAATAAAAACAGAAAATCAAAATACAAAATATATTTAATTATTTATTAATTTCCTCACTAATTTATTTTTGTAAATAACCTCTAATAACTAATCTAGGTTAATTTAGGTTTAAAATTCAATCTTTTTTCTTAATAAATAAAATTCTATAGAATTAGGTTTTGATTCTTTTTTTTATCATTATTATTATCATTATTTATTATTAATCATCATTATTAATTATTATTATTTTTGTACATAAATATGTAAATTAATTAATTAGTAAATTAGGTCAACTTTGACATTTTTTTTAATAACTAAAAATAACTTAAAACTAGGGTTTCATTAACTTTAATTTTAATTTTTTTTTTCTTATTTTCATTAAATACAAAAACAAAAAAACACAAAAAATGTCTTTCTTTAATTAAATAATTAATTAGGCTAATTTAGTTTCAAGCAAAGGGTCAAAACCCTCAGACGTCCAGTTTAATTTCTATTTTGCGCATTATTTTCTTTGGATTATTATGTAACTGTTTCCAGATGTAATAGTAATTAGGTTTACCTTTCCGTCTTTACTTTCCGCATCTTTATCAAAAACGGGTCTTTGTATTTTGGCGATGTATAGACCCGCGCCTTGTAATAGCGTAGCTTTTACCCTTCTGCATTTAATTTTTCGCACTCCTAACTGCTAATTTGCATGAAAGAATGTATGGTAATTAAAAACAACGCGTAGCTCACAATGCCATGATCCAAGATAAATATAAACTGAAAACAACACACAAACGCACACACCACTTCTAGGGTACGCCTCACTCGTTGCCTTCGAAACGTGGTCGTCAAGTATAGGATGTTTTAGCGGTCGCTCTTATGTCTAAAGATCTGGTTGCGTCGAAACAGTTGCCTCGGATTAAAAAGGATCTAGGACATTAGGGTTACTTCTAAGGTGTCCTACTATTGCTTTGGTGACCACACTGTCCCTAAACTCGAATTGACCCGAACACCTCCAACGGTGGTTCTACCTACCTCTCAATGGTGGGATAGCACTATCTAAAGGACTCTTACACAGCCTAATTCCTTAGAGTAGGTAGATTTCTCATGGGTACTTGCTCTCTCAAAAACAAACAAAACAACTTTTCGCACCTACACTTTCAAAAGGTTTTCAAATAAATATTTCATACACTCTTGAGGACTGATACAAGAGTTACTTAGAAATTTTTCAAACGAAACTTTTTCAAAACCCACACACACTTGAAAAGCAAAAAAATTTTGAAAACATAAGAGAAAGTACCTAAGAGCCTGTGGATAACCAGGGATAGAAAGGGTGCTAACACCTTCCCTTTCTATAATCTACCTCCTGAACCGAGAAACATCTCAAAGAAGGAATTTTGCTGTGCTTTTGTCCTTTCCATGTTGGAGAACATAAAAGACGGTGGCGACTCTTGCTTACCGTGACATACGCGAACCAGCTTTAAAACAGTCAGTTCTATTTCCACCGATCACAGAACTGGCGACTCTGCTGGGGAATTTTTCAAAGTGAGGTGTACCTTAGGATTAGATAATACTTATGTTTTCAATTGAATGTTTTGCTTGCTTTATTCTTTGTGGGTTTTTGTCTTGGAGCTTCATAGATCCTAACCCGGATCTGGGGATACCCTGTTTAGGTAGCATAAGCTGTGAGGGACCTGTCCGGCGTAGACCGACACGGGTGAAGCAGTGGCTACGTTGGTGTGGCACCTTGGTCTGTACCGATATCCCTTGTGTCGCAACGAGGAGAATATGGGTCTTCTGAGGAGTCATTAAGCACCAACCGACCTTAGAACCTTAAATGACCCAACTTGGCCAATAGAACAGTAGCAGTATGCTACACCCATTGAGGCTAAACTCTCGCGATGGTTCTGGCCGCAAGAAAAGATTGCGATGCTGGAGTTATGACCGATTGAGGGTAGTCAGTGATATTGGGATCCTCTAGAACCCGGTTACTTTTGATAGGACAGGTCTTAACCAACAAACTGGAAGAGGGTAATACCTGAACCCCATGCTGGCCTAAACCTTAAGGGCTGTCTTGTGTGCCTTGTGTGCCTTATCATGTTTGCCTTTGTGAATACTTGTGGTGTGCTTTATCATAACATCATGCCATCATAACATTGCATGCATCCTGCATAAGGACTGACCCATTTATAAGACAAGAGGGTTTCACCTTTGCTCTGTTTTGTAGGACATCATGATGCCTGTGCGAAGGAACACTATCTGGCTCAACTTTGTTCACCCACCTGAGTTGCTTAAAGAATTGGTTGACAGGATTCCAAACACTACTTCCTTCATCCAGAGGCATGGTTCTCTTCTCGGCTTAGACACTGCAAAGTGGGACCAACAACTGATGAGTGTCCTGACCCAGTTTTATGATCCCTTGTACAGTTGCTTCACCTTTCAAGACTTCCAGCTGGTCCCTACCCTGGAAGAATTCTCTAGTTTGCTTGGTATCCCTATCTTGGATCAGACTCCCTTCACTGGTTGGGAAAAGACCCTTAGGCTTGAGGAGGTTGCTGCAGCCCTTCCTTTGACCAACAAGGAGGTAATGGACAACTGGGTGACTAGAAGCGGAGTTAAGGGCGTTTTGGCTAAGTTTCTGATTGGTAAAGCTAACAGTTATTGGAATGAATTAGACTTCAGGGTGTACGAAGACATTCTGGCTCTCCTAATCTATGGTTTGGTTCTGTTTCCGAATCCGGATAACTTTGTTAATGTCAATGCCATAAGGATCTTCATGTCTCAGAATCCGGTGCCCACTCTCTTGGGTGATGTCTTGCAGCAACTTTATGCTCGTACTGCTCGAAGACGGGGAACTTTGTAGTGTTGTGCTCCTTTGTTAGTGAGGTGGTTTATTTCGCACCTCCCTAAGTTCGTGTTGAAGAACAAAGAAGGAAGAGGTTGGGCTCATAGGTTAATGTCTCTCACTGATAACGACATCATTTGGACCCTCAGAGGTATGGATGAAGTAGCTGTTATTGATCGTTGTGGAGAATATCCAAATGTTCCATTACTCGGTATCCAAGGAGGAATCTCTTATAATCCATGTTTAGCTCTCCGTCAGTTTGGAAGAGCCAGAAGTACAGGGCCTCATGAGATGTTGGTACCTCACATCAGTTTTGAGTTTTATATGGACAGTGACGAGCAGCGTCGTAGGTTCATCAAGGCCTGGGACAAAGTGCACAAATCTGAACCACAGGAGTTGGGACCGAAGACTTCTCTACCTATGGAATCCTACTACAGATGGGTCCGCGTCCGTGCTCAGAATTTAGGTATGCCATACGAAGCTGTCAGGCCTATCATTCTTGAATTGCCTGATAGAGACGGGGTTCCTCCAACTGTACTCCCTCCTCGGATACCTACTGATGTTGATACACTAAAGAGGTCTTGGGCGCAACTACAAGAAGAACAGGATTCTTACCGGGAAAAGTTCAACGAGCAAGAATTGAAGATCCAGAAGCTGACAAAGTAGTTGGAGAATGAGCGGACCTTGAACGACTATATCTGTACTGAGAAGAAGAGACCATGGGATCACTGATGAGCCTTGGATGTTCCTTTACAGTTTTTATTTCCTTTTCAGTATTTTCATTTATGTAACGCCTAAGGGCAATTTCTTGAACAATTTAAAGCTTGAATTTAATGAAGTGTGTTCCTTTTTGTTTACAAAGTTGAATCCCGATTGTCTTTGAAAACATAAATCATACGCATTCCATTCATCATATGCATCGCATGTACCTTTCTTTTCAGGTTGCTTAATCTTCTTCGCTGTTTATTTCAGCAATCATCATGAATCCTGAGTCATCTACCGAGCAAGCTATCAAGGCCCTCCAGGCCCAAAGCGCCCAATTCCAAGAGATGGTCATGAGTTTGGCCCAGGGTCAACAAGAGCTGAAGACTCTCCTGATGAAGAAGAAGAAGAAGGGTAGGACTGTGCTGTTTAACTCTGGTCGGAGGTTTGGTAACACGCTGCAGAATGATGCTGATCAAGCTGCTTCCTTTGTGGGGAAAGGTAGTCCCCAAGGGGGAGGGGTCCCTAGTCCTGTGGTCTCTGACAACGAGACAGATTATAATGATGAGCAGTACCCTCCAGCTGAGGACCGGTACAAGCAGTTAGAGGACCGTCTGAATGCCATGGAGATTCAACATGTGCCGGGGTTGGATTTCGGAGATTTGGGTTTATCTTCTGGTGTGGTGATCCCACACAAGTTCAAAGCACCATCTTTCACAAAGTATGACGGGGCGTCCTGCCCTAAGCTACATCTCAGATCTTATGTGCGGAAGATCCAACCATACACTGTAGACAAGAACTTATGGATCCATTTCTTCCAGGAGAGTCTTTCAGGGACTCATCTCGAATGGTTCTATCAGCTGGATGGAACCAAGGTTCGTAACTGGGAGGATTTGGCTACTGCTTTTTACAAGCAGTATCAGTACAATGCCGACCTCGCTCCTACACGTACCCAACTCCAGGGTATGTCGCTAGGATCGGGAGAAGGTTTTAAAGAGTATGCGCAGAAGTGGAGGGACCTGGCTGGCAGGGTGCAGCCGCCGTTAACCGACCGTGAACTTGTGGACATGTTCTTGGGGACTGTTGTACCCCAAAATTTGCCCTCCCATATTCTTCAAAGTTTTGACAAGCATCATCTCAATTTGCTCAAGTCTACTCAAGGGTTTGCACAGTCAACCACTCTCCTAAGCCAGTCAAAAACTAGGGTTTTGGTTCTTGCAAAGAAGTTGAGGCTTTCAATGGCTCAATCAAGTCCCATAGGCCTATACACATTGTCAAGCATCCACATGCCAAGTTTGAAGGCTCACAAGGTCAAGTTGCACAGTCAAAAACCCTAATTGCTTCACAATCAACTGTAGGGGCAAAATGGTCATTTGGCAGTCAAAAGTCAAAATTTTGGGTCAATATCTTATTTTGAAGCCACAATCATCATTGGATCAAATCTTGATCATGATTCCACAAGAATGGCTCAAAAGTCATCAAGATGCAAAAAGTTTCCATTTTTGGACAGCTGAAAAGTCAACTGTAACTTGACCAAGGCATAACTTTTTCATGGTTCATCAGAAAAATCCCATCCAATGCTCATTTTGAAGAGAAGGACATTTCCTACAACTCATATTCACACTCCAAGTCCAAGAAATGCTCTCACAAAAAGTTATCAATTTCAACATTATAGGTCATTTTCAAAAGTCAACAAAAGGGCACTTTAAGTCAAAAACCATAACTTGAGATTGGTAAATCAAAATTACATGGGACCAAAGGCATTGGTTAGAGGACTTCAATACCTTTCCAAAATGTCCAAGAACATGTTCATAGCTTCAAAATTGAGCAAGATATGCATTGGAGAAGTTGGGAAATTTTTGTGAAATGGCCAAAGTCAATTATCCTTGAAATTTCATTTTTTACAAAAGGGGACCACTTTTTCCACTTGATTCAGCTTGGCCATGCTTCCCACGTGTCCCACAATTTATTTCAAGATTAAAAATTAATTTTTCCATTTTTATTTGATTTTATTTGATTTAAATCATTTTAAATCTTTAAAATTCAAATAAAAATCAAGAAAATTAATAAAGGGATATATTTTGTGTTGAATAGCTTTGAATCACCTTGAAACACCTTCCAAATTCGTGCATGGCCTATTATGGGCATAAAAATTCAAATTTTCACAAATATGGCAAATGGTTCAATGTTGGTTATGGAGGAAATCAAGAACATAATTGCATAAGCTTAATGACCATTATTTGGATTGATACACATTTCATTACTATATATACAAGCCTTCCCAACCTCATTCAAAAAAAGGGAGTGTGTGCAGAAACGGCCAAGAGCAAAACCAAAAATTATTCAAAAAGTGAGAGTTCTAAAACATAGTTGCGAGCATCTTCAGATCAAAACAAGCACGTGGCTAAAGAAACTTTTTCCAAGTCCTGAGGCTCATACCGCGCTGTAAGTTCTTCCCAGGTCCCCTATAATTTCCATATCATTTTTTTCATTACTTTCACATGCAGATTCTCAAAAGAGGAACACTATAGACCTCATATCTCAACAAGCCAAGTGTCATCCAAGGCAGATCCAGGGGACAAAAAGAAAGGAACACCATGGTCTGGAGTCAAGCATGCTGTAGGCGACCAAAAAAGTCATACATGCCTTGTTCAAATGGGCCACAATTTTCAATTCAACACCTCCAAATTTCAGTCCACACCCCTTGGGTTTTTACTTTTCCTTTTATTTTATTTTGACATTTTCTTCTTTTTTATTTACTTGCTTTATTTTATTTTATTTTTATTAACAAATTAACTTAATTAGCATATTTTCATAAAAATCAAAAAATAGAATTACATTATTATTATAATTATTATTATTATTTTATTTTGTAAATAAACATTAACTAAATTAGTTTAATTTAGGCAATTTTAATTCCTTTTCTTAAATAACTAAAATAGATCTAGAATTAGGTAAAATTAACTTTTAATTTTATTTCTTTTTATTTTATTTCATAAAAACATAAAAAATGCAAAAAATATTTTCTTTTAATAAATTAATTAATTAGTTATTAATTAGCTTTAATTTCATTTTAATTACAAAAAAGACCAAAAAAATCAATTTCTTTTCTTGAAAGGGTCAACACCCTTAGACATTCCCGATTAATTTATTCGCGCGCGTTTACTTTATTTGATTATGATGTAATTGCTCCGGACATGTAATAGTAATTAAGACTTTTTACTGCTTTGCTTTACTTTCCGTACTCATTTACTAAAAACGGGTCTTTGTAATTTTTGGCGATGTATAGACCCGCGCCTTGTAATAGCGTAGGATTTATGTTTCCGCAATTTACTTTCCGCACCCCTTAACTGCTAAACTTGCATGAAAGAATGTATGTAAATAAAAACAACTCGTAGCTCACTAATTACAAAGACAAACATGACATGAAAACAACACACAAATACACACACCACTTCTAGGGTACGCCTCACCTGTTGCCTTCGAAACGTGGTCGTCAAGTATAGGACATTTTAGTAAGTCCTTATGTTCATGATCCAGTTGCCTCGAAACGGTTGCCTCGGATTAAAACAGGATCAAGGACATAAGGGTAGCTTCTAAGGTGCCCTACCATTGCTTCGGTGACCACACTTTCCCTAAACCCGAATTGACCCGAACACCTCCAACGGTGGTGCTACCTACCTCTCAATGGTGGGATAGCACTATATAAAGGATGCTTACACAGCTTAATTCCTTAGGGTAGGTAGATGACTCATAGATACTTGCTCTTTTCAAAAAAACAAACAAAAACCTTTTCACCTCACACTTTCAAAAAGCTTTCAAAACAAATTTTTCAAACACTCTTGAGGACAGATACAAGAGTTATTCAGAAATCTTTCAAAGAAACTTTTTCAAACCCACTCACACTTTAAAAAGCAAACATTTTGAAAACATAAGAGCAAGTATCTAAGAGCCCATGGATAACCATGGATAGAAAGGGTGCTAACACCTTCCCTTTCTATAAATATACCTCCCGAACCGAGAAATATCTCATAAGGAATTTTGCTGTGCTTTTGTCCTTTCCTTGTTGGAGAAAATAAAAGACGGTGGCGACTCTTACTTCCACGACATTTCGCGAACCAGCGTTAAACAGTCAGTTCTATTTCCACCGGTCACAGAACTGGCGACTCTGCTGGGGAAATCTTATAAAGTGAGGTGTACCTTAGGATAGATCACTTGTGTTTTCAATTATCTGAATTGTTTGCTTTATTATTGTGGGTACTGTCTTGGGAGTTCTATAGATCCTAACCCAGATCTGGGGGATACCTTCTTAGAAAGTAGCAACAAGGCTGTGAGGGAACTGTGCGGGGTATACCGACATGGTTGAAGCAGTCTTCTACGTTGATGTGGCACTTTGGTGAGTACCGGTAACCCTTGAGTCAGTCAAGGAGAGTACGGGGCCGCCGCGTGGTGTCGTGAAGCATCAACTGACCTTAGGAACCTTAATTGAACCATCCTAGCCTCTTTAGGGGTAGTGAGATAACTGACTTTGGTGCAGTCCGAGGTTGGTTGATACTCGATACTACACTCAGTTGAGGGTTGTTTTCTTGGGATATTTTGGTCGCCAGTCAGTGGCTAAATCAAAACAATGAACACAGAAAACAATCCAATGATATTGAGCTCCTTAGAACCCGGTTACTTTTGATAGGACATGTTTTGAGCCCACCAACTTCAAGAGGGTAGTACCCCAAACTTCATGCCAGCCTAAACTCTAAGGGCTGTCTCTGTGTGACTTGTGTGCCTTAAAACTTGACTACTTGCATGCTTGTTATCTGACATTTGAACTTCTTGCAGGTTTTGTTTATAGTCCTTAAATTTGGGCTTATAACAGGGTTACTTACATCACTCCATGCATAGCATAACATCATACCATCGCATACATCCTGCATAAGGACTAACCCATTTCAAGGATCTCAAGGGCTTGTGATGCAGGTCATGATGAATCAAACGTCTAGCAAGGGGCAAAGGGGATTTATTTTCCTCTAGCCAAGGGAGTCAGAGGCTATGACCCACTTGATATGATGAGCTTTGACACTTGAAGAAGGTTCCTCTAGCCAAGGTTGTCCAGAGATCTAAACATGATAACTTGATTCAGGGGCTATGACCCACTCGATATGGTGAGCCTTGACTCTTGAAGAAGGACTCTCAACAACATGAAGTTCCTTCAATCAAGCTACCGGATTCAAATTCTGACAATTTTCTTGTTTACCCCGCGAGGTCCTTGAAAGCATTGCATACATATCATACATATCATTGCATTGCAGGTACCCTTGTTACAGGTCACTTACCATCTGCACTGTTTATTTCAGCAATGGCTTCCCAACAATACAACCAGGACCTTCATGATCAAGAGACTCGGTTCGGGGAAATCCTCCTGAATCTATCCAAGGGGCAGGAAGAGCTGAGAACACTCCTCATGGGGACTTTGGTCATGAACAGTTCTGAGGATGATAAGGACGAACGGCTGAAACATCTGCAAGCTGAGGTGGATGCAATGAGAGCCCAGATGCTGGGGCAGGTGACTATCATTCAAGACTTATCTCAAAGACAAGAAGAGCTCGGGGTTCTCGTCAACTAACTGCTTCGGGGTAACCAACTGGGGCAAACATCTAAGGTTGAAGAGCCAGTCATCATTCAACCACCTTTGGGGCAAGAAGACAAGGGAAAAGCTCCTCAGCTTGCTTCCAGGTCACAAGCCCAACATCAACGGGGTAATCGGCGTAAGCGATATACGCCTGGAAGACATTTCTCTGAGACTGATATACCATCATCTCTAATGCTGAAACGCTTGTTGGAGGTCAATCTGATTACTTTAAAGGGTCCTCCCCAGAATCCCGACACCTCTGCTCCTACTTATAACCCTGATGAAAGATGTGCCTACCATTCTGACAGTCCTGGACATGACACCGACGACTGTTGGAGCTTGAAGAACAAGATCCAGGACTTGATCGACGAAAGGGTGCTGGAGTTCATGCCGGGTGGCAAAATGAAAATCTTCTGCTGAGAATCTTCCATCTGAGATGACTAGTTCAAACTAGAAAACTGTTGTTCATTCGAATGTTCAAGTTGTATTTTTCTTTGACTGTTTAAACATTTATTCATGTCAAACATTGTTATTTCATTAATGCATCTCACATGTCTATTTTGAATCAATATATTCGTATTCACTATATGCAAACTGTTTTCATTTTTTGATGTTCAACGCTCGGTTAATAATTCTAAGCCTCTTGAGGGAGGATGACGAAAACGATACCACAATCTACAGTATGCTTTTGAACAGACCCAGCTGATGAGGTACATGCATTGTTTCAATTCCTAAACACTGGAGTTATAAGGATGATAATCCCTTGTCAACCCCTTTGAGCCGAAGAAGTAGGAGTTTTCTTTTCGAAAATTAAAACCCTTAATCATAACCTGGGGCAGGGTAGTTCACTCAGTTGATCCAAGTGCGTAACGAATGACATCAAAAGAGGTCCTTCCAAAAACAGAAGACAGTGATGGTTCCCTATAATCATAAGGACAGGCAGTCATTATCTATCAAAATAAAAGCCCAATAAGTCAAAACCTATGAAGGAGACTTACAAAACTGGGGCATCCCGCTGACTGTAATTACAAAAAGAAACAGTCCAGGCAAAATTTAGGGATAACGCAATCAAAAAGGAAGAGGTCCTACAAATCCTCAACAAAAAAAGGAATGACTGCCTATTCAAAATAAATTGTCAAACATCCGAACCATCACCGGAATATCAGAGCAAAGACCAAACAAGGTCTAAACGCACGATCAGCTGAGTTTAGGTTTGAAGAACATCACGAAGAGCGGGTGGGTACAAATAATTTGAGCCGTTATCCTTTGTTTCTTAAAACCGTAAACCAAGCCACGCTACAACCCTTAAAAGTCCTAGCTGAAGCATGGGTTAGTTTGAAAGCGTACTGTTACGAAAGGTATCCTGACTCCTTAAGGCTTACTGTAAAATACTGAGTTGACATCATATTTTTACAAAACTCACTTGCTTTTACAAAAAAATGCATTTTTCAAAATTTCAAGACAGACATAAGCTTTTGCATTCTTAAAATAACATTGTTTACATATGACTAGTTATTTGAACAGCAGAGAAATTCGCACGACGAATATCTTATGAACAAAAGTCTTCTCAACAAAAAAGTCACCTCCAGTGGAAGAAACACTTCCAATCAAGGGGCATGGCATGATCATCGTCCATCATCTGGGGCAGTCCAGTCAAGATTCAGAGAATCTCTCAAAAGGCCAACCAGCTTGGGGCAAATCTCCATCTGGATCACTTGGGGCATTGGACGATCAAACAAAGATCTTCTGGTGGTACGGTGACACAACACTACCAACAGGGGCAACTCCCTACGTTCTGAGAGCATGGACATAGTCGGAAAAAAAATACTACGCACAATCAAAGACCCGCTAGGTTGACACACCTAGGAAAAAATAAGGGCTTCCCGGCGAACCAAAAGGGTTCGGGCAAAAATAAGGGATGAAATAGAAAAATCTGTACACCCGGCAAGTCGAAAACCTGAAAAGGCGGCTTGGGCAAAAATGGGTATCCCGATGGACTGAAAACCCGAGAGGGCGGTCCAGACAAAAGTTAGGGATCAAAGCGTACGACTATGTCCCGTCATCTCGTCACTTGCCTACCAGAAGAAGATTTGTCAAATCGGCAGTTATCAAGCACCTCCCCAGGTACCTTCTCCCGCAGAAACTGGGGAAATAAGAATTGTCTAAGTGGTCTGGTTGCTCTGTCCACCGAGGTGCTGAGGTAAGTTCAGCTGAAGAACGTACCCAAGATACCTCCACTCCCCGCAGAGTAAGGATAAGACTCAACAATTCTCCCCGAGCAGGTTTGGTCTCCCATTAGCCCTGAAAAGGCACAGTATCCCTAGCAAATCAACAACACTCTTCCCAAGCAGAGTTAGCCTACAGTCAGCCTTATGGAAGTTGGGTATCCCCAGAAGATCTCAATGTTCCCCAGCGGAGTATACAGAGGTTCCTAAGCAAGCATCCCCGGCAGTCTTGATCTAAGATTGTTCCCCGGCAGAATACCAGACGTCCCAGTGGAGCCACTTCCCCAATACAATCTCAAAAGTTTCCCCAGGAGAGTTGAATCCATATCCCCAGTAGGAAGCTTATCCCCAGTAGATTCTGGAAGCTTATCATTTGCATAGCATATATCTCCCCGTTTTTTGTTCAGAAGGTTATTCCTCGCCAGAGCTTATAACTGGGTTATCCTCAGCTATTTACAACGGAAAGATCGTCCCCGGCGAAGTCTTCCTATCCCCAGCGAAGTTCATCAAACCTTCCAACAAACTCAACAATGGTATCCCTAGCGGAGTTCTCATTCAAACCTTAGCGAAGTATCTCTTCCCCACAGAGCAATTCCCCGCAGAGTGATCTCTCCCAACAAGTTTATTCCCCAACGGAGTCATCTCCTCCTACCGGTTTATTCTTGCAATCATCTTCCCCAACGGAAGCGAAGAACTCTTTCTTCAACACCAGCCCAGGATAAGCTCCCGGCATTCGTCAAGGATTTATTTTCCGAAACGAAAATACATTCATAAATATCACATCTTCATACATTATAGCATGCATACGCATCATACAACACAAATCTCATTTATTTTTGAGGACATCTTGATATCATACAGTTCATGTATCATGATATTGCATACAATTGATGTTTTACCTTTTCAGGAAAGGTCAATACAAAGATGATTACTATCAACTATCGCAATTCCAGATTCGATCCCTGTATCCTGCCAGGGCATGTTTGTGAGCGATTGATTGTGGACTCGATACCTGTATCCGGCCAGGGCATGTCTACGTTAAAAAGATTTCAGAGATAGCTTAGAAATGCTCCAGATATGGATGCTGTTCTTTTTCTTATTCAAAATTCCTTCTAGATATAGTTCATATGTGACCCAGGCATGGCGACGTTCTGATACTTATTCCAGATTTCCTTTCAGATATAACTTAGAGATGCTCCAACCACGGATGTTGTTCTATTGTTTATTCAGAGATTCCTTCTAGATATGGTTCAGATGTGACCCAGGCATGGCGACGTTCTGATACCTATTCCAGATCCCCTTCTAGAGATAGTTCAGATGTGACCCAGGCATGGCGACGTTCTGATACCTATTCCAGATCCCCTTCTAGAGATAGTTCAGATGTGACCCAGGCATGGCGACGTTCTGATACCTATTCCAGATCCCCTTCTAGAGATAGTTCAGATGTGACCCGGGCATGGCGACGTTCTGATACCTATTCCAGATCCCCTTCTAGAGATAGTTCAGATGTGACCCAGGCATGGCGACGTTCTGATACCTATTCCAGATCCCCTTCTAGAGATAGTTCAAATGTGACCCAGGCATGGCGACGTTCTGATACCTATTCCAGATTTCCTTCTAGAGATAGTTCAGATGTGACCCAGGCATGGCGACGTTCTGATACCTATTCCAGATCTCCTTCTAGAGATAGTTCAGATGTGACCCAGGCATGGCGACATTCTAATACCTGTTCCAGATTTCCTTCTAGAGATAGTTCAGATGTGACCCAGGCATGGCGACGTTCTGATGCCTATTCCAGATCTCCTTCTAGAGATAGTTCAGATGTGACCCAGGCATGGCGACGTTCTGATACCTATTCCAGATTTCCTTCTAGAGATAGTTCAGATGTGACCCAGGCATGGCGACGTTCTGATACCTATTCCAGATCTCCTTCTAGAGATAGTTCAGATGTGACCCAGGCATGGCGACGTTCTGATACCTATTCCAGATCTCCTTCTAGAGATAGTTCAGATGTGACCCAGACATGGCGACGTTCTGATACCTATTCCAGATTTCCTTCTAGAGATAGTTCAGATGTGACCCAGGCATGGCGACGTTCTGATACCTATTCCAGATCTCCTTCTAGAGATAGTTCAGATGTGACCCAGGCATGGCGATATTCTGATACCTATTCCAGATCTCCTTCTAGAGATAGTTCAGATGTGACCCAGGCATGGCGACGTTCTGATACCTATTCCAGATTTCCTTCTAGAGATAGTTCAGATGTGACCCAGGCATGGCAACGTTCTGATACCTATTCCAGATCTCCTTCTAGAGATAGTTCAGATGTGACCCAGGCATGGCGACGTTCTAATACCTATTCCAGATTTCCTTCTAGAGATAGTTCAGATGTGACCCAGGCATGGCGACATTCTGATACCTATTCTAAATCTCCTTCTAGAGATAGTTCAGATGTGACCCAGGCATGGCGACATTCTGATACCTATTCCAGGTTTTCTTCTAGAGATAGTTCAGATGTGACCCAGGCATGGCGACGTTCTGATACTTGTTCCAGATTTCCTTTCAGAGATAGCTTGGAAATGCTCCAGATATGGATGTTGTTCTTTTGCTTATTCAAGACTCGTTCTAGAGACAGTCCAGATACGGTCCAGATTTGGATGACATTCTACCACTCATTCAGGTGCAGTATTGATATACCCCAGACACGGCGGTCATTCTACTACTCGTTCAGACGTCAACAAACTTGATACAGACTAGATATGCTCCAGACATGGAAGCTATTCTATTTCTTACTCAGATTCAACCAACAGTCTCCAAATGGCATCTATAAGCCCATTCCCGACAAGATTCTGTCACACCGCCAGATGGCATCTATAAGCCCATCCTCCTATCCATCATCTTTCCAAATGGCATCTGTAAGCCCATTCCCGCCATCACACTGCTGATACTCAACTATGTGAGTGCAAATTTCTGGGCACTCTAGTGTTCAATCATCTTCCACCTTCGGATCACGAAAGGCACGCAAGCCAATCTACATCCTCAGGTCTAAGAAGATTGAACATGGGCAACTATTGTACCCCAAAATTTGCCCTCCCATATTCTTCAAAGTTTTGACAAGCATCATCTCAATTTGCTCAAGTCTACTCAAGGGTTTGCACAGTCAACCACTCTCCTAAGCCAGTCAAAAACTAGGGTTTTGGTTCTTGCAAAGAAGTTGAGGTTTTCAATGGCTCAATCAAGTCCCATAGGCCTATACACATTGTCAAGCATCCACATGCCAAGTTTGAAGGCTCACAAGGTCAAGTTGCACAGTCAAAAACCATAATTGCTTCACAATCAACTGTAGGGGCAAAATGGTCATTTGGCAGTCAAAAGTCAAAATTTTGGGTCAACATCTTATTTTGAAGCCACAATCATCATTGGATCAAATCTTGATCATGATTCCACAAGAATGGCTCAAAAGTCATCAAGATGCAAAAAGTTTCCATTTTTGGACAGCTGAAAAGTCAACTGTAACTTGACCAAGGCATAACTTTTTCATGGTTCATCAGAAAAATCCCATCCAATGCTCATTTTGAAGAGAAGGACAATTCCTACAACTCATATTCACACTCCAAGTCCAAGAAATGCTCTCACAAAAAGTTATCAATTTCAACATTATAGGTCATTTTCAAAAGTCAACAAAAGGGCACTTTAAGTCAAAAACCATAACTTGAGATTGGTAAATCAAAATTACATGGGACCAAAGGCATTGGTTAGAGGACTTCAAGACCTTTCCAAAATGTCCAAGAACATGTTCATAGCTTCAAAATTGAGCAAGATATGCATTGGAGAAGTTGGGAAATTTTTGTGAAATGGCCAAAGTCAATTATCCTTGAAATTTCATTTTTTACAAAAGGGGCCCACTTTTTCCACTTGATTCAGCTTGGCCATGCTTCCCACGTGTCCCACAATTTATTTCAAGATTAAAAATTAATTTTTCCATTTTTATTTGATTTTATTTGATTTAAATCATTTTAAATCTTTAAAATTCAAATAAAAATCAAGAAAATTAATAAAGGGATATATTTTGTGTTGAATAGCTTTGAATCACCTTGAAACACCTTCCAAATTCGTGCATGGCCTATTATGGGCATAAAAATTCAAATTTTCACAAATATGGCAAATGGTTCAATGTTGGTTATGGAGGAAATCAAGAACATAATTGCATAAGCTTAATGACCATTATTTGGATTGATACACATTTCATTACTATATATACAAGCCTTCCCAACCTCATTCAAAAAAAGGGAGTGTGTGCAGAAACGGCCAAGAGCAAAACCAAAAATTATTCAAAAAGTGAGAGTTCTAAAACATAGTTGCGAGCATCTTCAGATCAAAACAAGCACGTGGCTAAAGAAACTTTTGCCAAGTCCTGAGGCTCATACCGCGCTGTAAGTTCTTCCCAGGTCCCCTATAATTTCCATATCATTTTTTTCATTACTTTCACATGCAGATTCTCAAAAGAGGAACACTATAGACCTCATATCTCAACAAGCCAAGTGTCATCCAAGGCAGATCCAGGGGACAAAAAGAAAGGAACACCATGGTCTGGAGTCAAGCATGATGTAGGCGACCAAAAAAGTCATACAGGCCTTGTTCAAATGGGCCACAATTCTCAATTCAACACCTCCAAATTTCAGTCCACACCCCTTGGGTTTTTACTTTTCCTTTTATTTTATTTTGACATTTTCTTCTTTTTTATTTACTTGCTTTATTTTATTATATTTTTATTAACAAATTAACTTAATTAGCATATTTTCATAAAAATCAAAAAATAGAATTACATCATTATTATTATTATTATTATTTTATTTTGTAAATAAACATTAACTAAATTAGTTTAATTTAGGCAATTTTAATTCCTTTTCTTAAATAACTAAAATAGATCTAGAATTAGGTAAAATTAACTTTTAATTTTATTTCTTTTTATTTTATTTCATAAAAACATAAAAAATGCAAAAAATATTTTCTTTTAATAAATTAATTAATTAGTTATTAATTAGCTTTAATTTCATTTTAATTACAAAAAAGACCAAAAAAATCAATTTCTTTTCTTGAAAGGGTCAACACCCTTAGACATTCCCGATTAATTTATTCGCGCGCGTTTACTTTATTTGATTATGATGTAATTGCTCCGGACATGTAATAGTAATTAAGACTTTTTACTGCTTTGCTTTACTTTCCGTACTCATTTACTAAAAACGAGTCTTTGTAATTTTTGGCGATGTATAGACCCGCGCCTTGTAATAGCGTAGGATTTATGTTTCCGCAATTTACTTTCCGCACCCCTTAACTGCTAAACTTGCATGAAAGAATGTATGTAAATAAAAACAACTCGTAGCTCACTAATTACAAAGACAAACATGACATGAAAACAACACACAAATACACACACCACTTCTAGGGTACGCCTCACCTGTTGCCTTCGAAACGTGGTCGTCAAGTATAGAACATTTTAGTAAGTCCTTATGTCCATGATCCAGTTGCCTCGAAACGGTTGCCTCGGATTAAAAAAGGATCAAGGACATAAGGGTAGCTTCTAAGGTGCCCTACCATTGCTTCGGTGACCACATTGTCCCTAAACCCGAATTGACCCGAACACCTCCAACGGTGGTGCTACCTACCTCTCAATGGTGGGATAGCACTATCTAAAGGACGCTTACACAGCTTAATTCCTTAGGGTAGGTAGATGACTCATAGATACTTGCTCTTTTCAAAAAAACAAACAAAAACCTTTTCACCTCACACTTTCAAAAAGCTTTCAAAACAAATTTTTCAAACACTCTTGAGGACAGATACAAGAGTTATTCAGAAATCTTTCAAAGAAACTTTTTCAAACCCACTCACACTTTAAAAAGCAAACATTTTGAAAACATAAGAGCAAGTATCTAAGAGCCCATGGATAACCATGGATAGAAAGGGTTCTAACACCTTCCCTTTCTATAAATCTACCTCCCGAACCGAGAAATATCTCATAAGGAATTTTGCTGTGCTTTTGTCCTTTCCTTGTTGGAGAAAATAAAAGACGGTGGCAACTCTTGCTTCCGTGACATTTCGCGAACCAGCGTTAAACAGTCAGTTCTATTTCCACCGGTCACAGGGACCCTATCCGGGCCGTTCTTCAACCATCTCATCCGTAATTCTTCTGCAGGTTTCACAGACCTCATTTTGACTGGTGAGAGGATAGAGGCTGGTATGAAATCAGGGAAGATACAGAAAGGTGCGTCCTCAAGTTCTGACAAGAAGCCTTTCAAGAAGGAAGCTAGTGCTGTGTATGGGCCCAGGAGGCAAAACAAACCAGAACGCCGCCAAGCTGTCAACGCGGTGGTAATTGCAAAGCCTGCTGCCGCTCCTCGGCAACCTAACCAACCAAGGGGTGAGAGACCCAGAAGAGAATATACTCGGCTTAGTATGACCTTGTCGCAGATCTTGCCGCAACTGCTATCGACCAACTTGGTAACTGTCAGAGAAGCTCCGAAAGTGGTAAACACAACCTCCCCGAAGTATAATCCCAACGCCCGTTGTGCTTATCACTCTGATAGCCCAGGGCATTCTACTGATGATTGCTGGGCCTTAAGAAATAAGGTCCAGGACCTTATCGATGCCAAGGAAATACAGTTTGAGGCGCCCGAAAGGCCCAACGTTGTGATTGCTCCTATGCCCCAGCATGGAGTAAATGCTATTGAGGAAGACCTGTATGCAGTTTCTGTGGATGATGTTGCTACCCCTTTATTGACTGTCAAAAGGAACCTGTTACTGGCCGATTTATTTCCGGGTTGTAGCAAGGGTTGCCTTCTGTGTGTCGTTTCCCCTGCTGGTTGTCCATTGCTGAACTCAGGCATCCAAAACCTGATGGATAGCAAAGAGATTTTGTTCAAGAAGACCGTTGTTCCTATTGTTCCTACTGAAGAAGTATCCGTTGTCACCATTTTCAACAGTCATACAAAGGCTCCCCCGAGGAAACCAGTCAAAATCATGTCTATTGCACCTATCATTATTACTGTTCCGGGGCCCCTCCCCTATAAATCTGACAAGGCTGTCCCATGGCACTATGGGGCAGATGTGTATGTACTTGGAGTAAAGCAGGAGTTCAACACTAGTAACAGTATCAGTAACATCACCGGTCCCGCTAAAGTTACTCGCAGTGGCTGGCTCTTATCGCCTTACATTGCGCCACTAGTTATCCGAAGACCTCTTATCATCACGCCTACGAATGCACCTGTTTCCCCTCCTGGTCAAGCTTCTACCCCTGCTGCCGAGACATCTGACACTCGGGGCAAAGGGATTGCTGATGTGCCTGCCCAGATGGAGGCACCGAAGACTGTTAATTTTGAAGCCTCACAGCAAGAGATGGAGGAAATCCTTAAGATCATTAAGAAGAGTGATTTCAACGTCGTCGAGCAGCTGGGGCACACCCCCTCTAAGATCTCCATGCTTTCCTTGCTGTTGTGTTCAGAGGCCCATGCCAAGGCCCTGATCTCATTCCTGAAGACGGCTCATGTGCCACAAGAGACGTTCGCTGATCAATTCACTGATTGTGTGGCCAACTTAACTGCTGACAATGGATTGGGTTTCTCTGATGCTGATCTGACAGCTAAGGGAAAGAACCACAATGATGCCCTGCATGTCTCCATTGAATGTAGGGGCACTACTCTCGCCCATGTGCTGGTTGACACTGGTTCTTCGCTGAATGTGCTACCCAAGAAGGCCTTAGACAGGTTGGATTGTGAGGGTTTGGAATTGAAGCCTAGTAACATTATTGTCCGAGCCTTTGATGGATCGAAGAGGATGGTACATGGTGAGGTGGACATACCAATCAGGGTTGGGTCTCAAGTCTTTGATTCAACATTCTATGTGATGGACATCCGTCCTTCCTATTCTTGCTTGCTGGGTCGCCCTTGGATCCACAAGGCTGGAGCTGTGACCTCCACCCTACATCAGAAACTCAAATACCCGGTCAGAGGGAAGATTGTTACAGTACAGGGGGAAGAGGAATACATGGTCAGCCATCTGAACTCGTTCCGGTATATAGAGATGGACGGGGAGTTTATTGAGACCCCCTTTCAACATTTTGAAGAGGTGCCTCAGACTCTGGCAGCAGCAGAATCAGTGATTGAAGATCCTCCGTTGAAGATGGCCTCCTTAAAGGATGCCCGGGCTGTGATTGAGAAGGGTGAGTGTGCGAACTGGGGCAGACTTCCTGACTTTACTTTGAAGACTGATAAGTTTGGGCTGGGTTTCACTGCAGAGGCTCAGAGGGTTGTACGTCATGCCAGGACTAGAAGACCTCCCGTATTCATTACCAACCCGGGGGTGAATGCTATTGATGAAGATGGGGAAGAATCTGAATTTGACAGCTGGATCTACCCGACGACCAACGGTGGACCGAGCAACTAGACCGCAAAATACTACATACCTGTTACTTTTGTTACTCAGTAATGAACTCCTTTGTTTTTTAAAGTTGTAATAAACAATAATTTGAGACTTTATGGCCCGGTGTCTTACTCGGGGCACCGTGGCTTCATTTGCGAGGGCTTATTATTTGTCATTTACATATATCATGAATAAAAACATTGGACGTTTTTTCTCATTGCAAATCTTGTGCTCCCTTTCTTTCTTTGTTATAATATTGCAAAACAGCTATATTTACACACACTCACTTATACAGGTTTCAATCCACTATGGATCTCACTGGTAACGACTCTGCTACTGCCAGTTATGACTTTGAAAATCCGATCAACTTAGCCGAAGACGAAGGTGAAGATGATTGTGAAGTGCCTGGTGAGCTTGCGAGACTGTTACTCCAGGAAGAGAGGGCCATTCAGCCACACGAAGAGCCAGTGGAAACGGTAAATCTGGGAACTGAGACAGACAGAAAGGAAGTCAAGATTGGTGCCAATCTAGAGGCCAGTGTGAAACAACGGTTGATTCATATGTTACATGATTATGTGGAAATCTTTGCCTGGTCGTACGAAGACATGCCTGGGTTGGACACCGACATTGTGGTTCACCATCTGCCTACCAAGGAAGACTGCCCTCCGGTGAAACAGAAGGTCCGCCGTATGCGTCCAGATATGTCCGAGAAAATCAAGGCCGAGGTTATGAAACAATTTGATGTCGGGTTTCTAGCTGTGACTTCTTACCCTCAGTGGGTTGCCAACGTAGTTCCGGTGCCGAAGAAAGATGGTAAGGTCAGAATGTGTGTTGACTACAGGGATTTGAACAAGGCGAGCCCCAAGGATGACTTCCCTCTGCCTCACATTGACGTTCTAATTGACAATACTGCTCAGCACAAGGTGTTCTCCTTTATGGACGGTTTCTCTGGGTATAATCAAATCAAGATGGCTCCTGAAGACATGGAGAAGACCACTTTTGTTACTCAGTGGGGCACCTTCTGCTACAAGGTCATGCCATTTGGGTTGAAAAATGCTGGGGCAACCTACCAACGGGCCATGGTCGCTTTATTTCATGACATGATCCATCATGAGATTGAAGTGTATGTCGACGACATGATTGCAAGGTCCCAAACTGAGGAGGAACACCTTGGACATCTACAGAAACTGTTTGACCATCTGAAGTTGTACAAGCTGAGGTTGAACCCGAACAAGTGCACCTTCGGGGTGAGATCTGGAAAGCTGCTAGGTTTCGTCGTGAGCGACAAAGGGATTCAAGTGGACCCTGCCAAGGTGAAAGCCATACAAGAGATGCCAGTTCCCAAAACAGAGAAAGAAGTCAGAGGCTTTCTAGGACGACTGAACTACATTGCCCGATTTATCTCGCACCTAACTGCTACTTGTGAACCAATCTTCAAGCTGCTGAAGAAAGATCAGGTAGTACGTTGGAACGATGAATCTCAGGCTGCTTTCGACAGAATCAAAGAGTATCTCCAAGAACCACCCATTCTTATGCCACCAGTTGAAGGGATACCTCTAATCTTATACCTGACAGTACTTGACAACTCGATGGGGTGTGTGCTGGGGCAGCATGACGAGTCTGGCCGAAAAGAGCACGCCATTTATTACCTTAGCAAAAAGTTTACCGACTGTGAGACCCGATACTCACTGCTTGAGAAAACTTGCTGCGCTTTGGTATGGGCTGCTCGCCGGCTGAGACAGTATATGTTGACTCACACTACTTTGTTGATTTCAAAGATAGATCCAATAAAGTACATATTCGAAAAGCCTGCTCTGTCCGGAAGAATAGCAAGATGGCAGATGATCTTGACAGAATACGAAATCCAGTACACGACTCAGAAAGCGATCAAAGGAAGTGTATTGGCAGACCATTTGGCACACCAGACAGTGGATGACTATCAATCTATGAACTTTGAATTTCCAGACGAGGATGTCATGATAGTAACTGATTGTGAAGTACCTGGACCGGATGAAGGACCTGAGGAAGGATCCCGATGGTCTATGTACTTTGATGGAGCCTCAAACGCTTTGGGTAATGGCATTGGTGCTGTGATCACATATCCTAATGGCTCCCATACTCCACTCACCGCCCGACTATGTTTCAACTGCACCAACAACATGGCGGAGTATGAATCATGCATTATAGGTCTTCAAGCTGCGATTGACCTAAGGATCAAGTTTCTGAGTGTCTTCGGAGATTCCGCTCTCTTGATCAATCAGATCAAAGGCGAGTGGGATACGAAACACCCAAACCTTATTCCCTACAAGGAGTATGTGCTGACATTGACCCCCCCACTTCATAAAGATTACTTTTGAACACTTCCCAAGAGAGGAGAATCAGTTGGTGGACGCGCTAGCTACAATGTCTTCTATGCTCAAAGTTAAATGGGACAATGAGGCTCCCCGAATCATTATCTGGAAGTTGGACGAACCTGCATACTGTTGTGATCTTGAGGCTGAAGAAGTGACTGAAAAACCCTGGTATCATGAAGTGAAAAGGTACTTGGAAGCTCAAGAATACCCCGAGGGTGCATCCGGCAATGACAAGAAGTTTCTGAGAAGGTTCGCAGCAAAGTTCTTCCTCAGTAACGGCATTTTGTACAAGCGAAACCATGATTCAACCTTACTGCGTTGTGTGGATAAGACTGAAGCAGAAAGGATCATGGCAGAGCTACATGAGGGTACCTTCGGAACACATTCCAGTGGACATACTATGGCGAAGAAAATCCTTCAGCCAGGATATTACTGGTCCACAATGTAAGCTGACTGTTACCAACATTCTCGGACATGTCACAAATGCCAGATCTACGTTGATAAGGTGCACATTCCGCCAGTTCCTCTGAACGTCTTGACAGCACCTTGGCCTTTTGCAATGTGGGGCATTGATATGATCGGCGAAATCAGACCTACGGCATCCAACGGGCATCGCTTCATCCTGGTGACAATTGATTATTTCACAAAGTGGGTTGAGGCAGCTTCCTACGCTACGGTAACCAAGAATGTCGTGGCACGGTTCATTCGGCATAACCTGATCTGTCGATACGGCGTACCTGAAAGGATCATTACGGACAATGGTACCAATCTTAACAACAAGATGATCACTGAGCTCTGCGAGCAATTCAAGATACAGCACCACAACTCTACTCCCTACCGGCCGAAGATGAATGGGGCTGTCGAAGCAGCAAATAAGAATATCAAAAAGATTGTGCAGAAGATGACAGTGACCTACAAAGATTGGCACGAGATGTTACCGTTTGCTCTTCACGGATACCGTACCTCAGCACGGACGTCAACCGGGGCAACTCCCTTTTCCTTGGTCTATGGCATGGAGGCAGTCTTGCCTATAGAAGTCCAGATACCCTCTCTCCGGATAATGAAGGATGCAAATTTGAACGAAGATGACTGGATCCAGACTCGACTTGATCAATTAAACCTGATTGACGAAAAGAGACTCACTGCTATTTGCCATGGTCAAACATACCAAAAACGGATGATCAGGGCATTTAACAAGAAAGTCAGACCACAAGAGTATCAAGTCGGAGACCTGGTAATCAAGCGCATCATTCTTCCTCAAAGTGATCCCAGGGGAAAATGGACCCCCACATACGAAGGGCCATTTGTGGTTAAACATATCTTCTCAGGAGGAGCTATGATTCTAACCACCATTGATGGTGACGATCTTCCTCACCCCGCCAATGCAGACATAGTAAAAAGATACTACGCATGATAAAAGACCCGCTAGGTTGACATACCTAGGAAAAAATAAGGGCTTCCCGGCGAACCAAAAGGGTTCGGGCAAAAATAAGGGATGAAATGAAAAAATGTACACCCGGCAAGTCGAAAACCTGAAAAGGCGGCTTAGGCAAAAATGGGTATCCCGGTGGACTGAAAACCCGAAAGGGCGGTCCAGGCAAAAGTAAGGGATAAAGCATAATACTATGTCTCATTGGATCACCTCGCATCCAGAATCCAGTATCAGCTATCAAGGTCAGAAGGCATCAACCAATCAGCTTCATCTTCAGCTAGGTCGTCAAGTGATGAGACGCTTGAAGACATAAAGGCGATAGCGGAGTCAAAACCCAGTGGAATCATTCTTTTCACATAGCTGTTTTGTTTTCCTTTTCAAAATTGTAAACTCTATGTTGTTCGGCAGCGTTCTCTTACTAGGACGTCAGCCTCTTGTACATAAACGCCTATTTACAGGCAAATTTCAAAAATCAATACAAATTCAAGTTTCCAGATAAATTGCTAACTATTTTTCCTTTTTCTGTTTTGTCTTGCAAAGAACGTCCAATGTTCAGTTTTGATATATGCATTTGACACTAATTGCTAATTCATAAATATTTACTTGCTTGCGAAACAAAGGACTAATTACAGGTGACATCAGAAACAGGGGCAATAATGAGTTGTCTAAGCGATCTAGCTGCTCTGTCCACCAAGGTACCAAGGTAAGTTCGGCAGAAGAATACAACTAAGATACCCTAATTCCCCACAGAGTAAGACAAGGTTCAACAATATTCTTCCCTGAGCGGAGCTAGCCCTAAAAAGGCACAACTTCTCCAGCAAGTCAGCGATACTCTCCCCAAGCAGAGTTATCCTATGGTCAGCATCAAGGAGGTGGATATCCCCGTAAGATCTCAACATTCCCCAGTGGAGTACAGTTATTCCTCAACAAGCATCCCCGGCAGTATTGATCTAAGATTGTTCCCCGGCGGAATCTAGACATCCAGCGGAGCCCTTCCCAGTACAGTCCAAAGTCTCCCCAAGAGAGTTAAATCCATCTCCCCAGTAGGAAGCTTATCCCCAGTAGATTCTGGAAGCTTGTCCCCTGCAGAGCATATCTCTCTCCGTCTTTATTCAGAAGGTTATTCCTCACCAGAGCTTATAACTGGGTTATCCTCAGCTAATTACAACGGAAAGATCGTCCCCGGCGAAGTCTTCCTATCCCCAGTGAAGTTCATCAAACCTTCCAACATAACTCAACAATGGTATCCCCAGCAGATTTCTCATTCGACATCTCAGCAAAGTACCTCTCTCCCACAGAAGTAATTTCTCCAGTGAAGTCGCTAGAATAATTCCCCCGCAGAGTAATCTCTTCGCCTAGTTTATTCCCCAACGGAGTCATCTTCTCCTAACAGGTTTATTCTTGCAATCATCATCCCCAGTGGAAGCAAAGAACTCTCTCTTCAGCATCAGCCCAGGATTTAAGCTCCCGACATTCGTCAAGGATTTATTTTCCTAGACAAAAATACATTCGCAAACATCACATTTTCATACATAATGCCTACATATACACATCACATTATATAATCCCATTGGTTATAAGCATCATGACACCACGCATTTCATGCATCATGACATCGCATATAACTAATGTTTTGCCTTTTTCAGGAAAGGTCAATACAAAGATAATTCCAGATTCGATTCCTGTATCATGCCAGGGCACGTCTGAGGAGTTTGAAGATCTGATTCCTGTATCCTTCCAGGGAGTATCTGTTGATGACTATTTTTGGGACTCGATTCCTGTATCCTGCCAGGGCACGTCTGAAGAGTTTGAAGATCCGATTCTTGTATCCTGACAGGGTGTATATGTTGATAACTATTTTCCGGACTCGATTCCTGTATCATGCCAGGGCACGTCTGAAGAGTTTGAAGATCCGATTCATGTATCCTGCCAGGGTGTATCTGTTGATGACTATTTTCCGGACTCGATTCCTGTATCCTGCCAGGGCACGTCTGAAGAGTTTGAAGATCTGATTCATGTATCCTGCCAGGGTGTATCTGTTGATGACTATTTTCCAGACTTGATTCCTGTATCCTGCCAGGGCACGTCTGAAGAGTTTGAAGATCCGATTCATGTATCCTGCCAGGGTGTATCTGTTGACGACTATTTTCCGGACTCGATTCCTGTATCATGCCAGGGCACGTCTGAAGAGTTTGAAGATCCGATTCCTGTATCCTGCCAGGGTGTATCTGTTGATGACTATTTTCCGGACTCGATTCCTGTATCCTGCCAGGGCACGTCTAAAGAGTTTGAAGATCCGATTCCTGTATCCTGCCAGGGTGTATCTGTTGACGACTATTTTTCGGACTCGATTCCTGTATCCTGCCAGAGCACGTCTGAAGAGTTTGAAGATCCGATTCCTGTATCCAGCCAGGGCGTGTCTGTTGATGACTATTTCCATATTCGATTCCTGTATCCGGCCAGGGCATATCTGTGAGTGTTTGTTTTAGATTCGATACCTGTATCCGGCCAGGGCACGTCTGTAAGCAACCGTTTGAAGTTCCAGATTCGATTCCTGTATCTCGCCAGGGCACGTCTGTGAGCGACTATTCGTAGATTCGATACCTGCATCCAGACAGGGCATATCTACGTAAAGAATTTGAAGGTCAATCCCTGTAACAGGCCAGGTAAGTATCTTTCTTTTTCAGGTACACAAGTTCTCGCTAAGAAATCTCTTACGCGATCGACACCTCCAGATGGCATCTATAAGCCCATCCTCCTATCCACCATCTCTCCAAATGGCATCTGTAAGCCCATTCCCGTCATCACATTGCTGATACTTCACTATGTGAGCGCAAATTTCTGGGCACTCTAGTGTTCAATCATCTTCCACCTTCAGATTACGAAAGGCACGCAAGCCAATATGCATCCTCAGGTCTAAGAAGATTGAACAGGGGCAACTGTTGTACCCCAAAATTTGCCCTCCCATATTCTTCAAGATTTGTCAAGATCAAGCTTCAAGTGGATTCAAGATTGCACAGTCCAATTGCCTCCCAACACAGTCAAAATTAGGGTTTTGGTTCTTGCAAGGAAGTTGAGGTTTTCAAGGGTCCAATCAAGTCCCATATGCTTATATACATTGCCAAGCATCCATATGCCAAGTTTCAAGACTCACAACATCAAGTTGCACAGTCAAAAGCCCTAATTGCTTCACAATCAACAAAAAGGCATTTTAAGTCAAAGACTATAACTTGAGATTGGTAAATCAAAATGACATGGGACCAAAGAAATTGGTTAGAGTACTTCAAGACCTTCCCAAAATGTCCAAGAACATGTTCATAGCTTCAAAATTGAGCAAGATATGCATTGGAGAAGTTGGGAAATTTTTGGGAACTTTCAAAAGTCAACTTTGCCTAAAACACTTCAATTTTGCTAATGGGCCTCAAATTCTTTCTTGAATCAATACCCAAGGCCTATGCACGACCCATTGAACTTAAAATGATTTATTTTATTATTTTTAATTAATTAATTGAATTTATATTAATATTAATTCATTTAATTTGTTTTAATTATAGGAAAATCAAAAAGATATGTTTTTGAAGCTTTTGTGAAGCAAATCAAATCAGGGCAAGCTGGCAAGGTCGTTTCTCAATCAAACAAGGAAAATCATCCATATTTGGCAAGGTTTCATTGAAAAAAGATTGAAAATTTCATGATTAAAAATCAAAGATTGCAAACATTAATTCATGGACTTTTGGGCCAAGGTTTTGACCTAAATTCGTTCACATACAAAGGCATAAGCTAACCCTAAAGCTGGACCCACGTGAAAGCTGCAAAAACTCCATAGCCAATTTGCAAAAAAATCAAGAAAGTTGTGAAACTGATTTCATACTTGCAGCGCGTTTCAAAGCCTAAAAAGGATTCAATCACCTTGCCTGAGTCCCCAGGAAGGTATTACCATCAAGAACAAGCTCTCATACCCAAGGAAACGGTAGAACAGAGTCACAGTTTTCACAAATATTTCCATAATCGAATTCTAATTTTTATGCATCATTGTTGTGTTTTGATTATTGATTTATGTTGCTGACACCTTCCTGAAGCTTTTGAGACAGCTTAATTGTGCTAAAACTGCCTGAATCGAAATTCACCATGGACGAAACCTAGGGTTTTTGAAGCTTCAAATTAGGGCTTTAGGCTTAAGGAAAAATTGGATCACGTCATGACTATGGTTGAATTCGTCAAGGCCAGACGAATTCAACCAACCTATCGCGCCCTTTTTATATTGATTCCTCTTCTATTCGCTATTTTTCACAGTTTCAGTTTGTGGGGGTTTAAAACCCCCGCTATCTTGTTCATGTTTACAGGTACAAACGAAGAAGGAGATAGCGTGGCAGTGCATGGTTGGGTAGTTCAAATCTGGCGCGTTTTATTTTGTCTTATACCACTATGATTGCTTTTCTTACATAATAATTACTGTCCATTATATGTACAAACGCGCTTGGTAGCTCAGATGGTGGAGGACGTGTCTTGCAAGCATAGGGATCTGGGTTCGATTCCCAGGTCCCCCCACATAATTCATCATTTTTGTTCTAACACGTTCTAGTGCAGCTTCCGTTCAAAGGCCCACCATACGTACTCACGCTTAAGCCTGCCAAGTGGCTTCAAAGATCCATCTAGTGGTCAGGAAACAAATTCCATGATACACTCCAGTCAACAAGTATGCACGGGAGCGTGAAAGTCAAACAAGGCCTTATCTCAATGGGCCAAAATTGCTTCAGTTTACCTCCATATGGGCCAGACACCCCCCTTGGTTTGCTTTACATTTTTAATCCTTATTTTCTTTTCTTTTTAATACTTTTAATCATTTTTATTAATTCAGTAAATTAAAATATTTTTCCTAATAAAAACAGAAAATCAAAATACAAAATATATTTAGTTATTTATTAATTTCCTCACTAATTTATTTTTGTAAATAACCTCTAATAACTAATCTAGGTTAATTTAGGTTTAAAATTCAATCTTTTTTCTTAATAAATAAAATTCTATAGAATTAGGTTTTGATTCTTTTTTTTATCATTATTATTATCATTATTTATTATTAATCATCATTATTAATTATTATTATTTTTGTACATAAATATGTAAATTAATTAATTAGTAAATTAGGTCAACTTTGACATTTTTTTTAATAACTAAAAATAACATAGAACTAGGGTTTCATTAACTTTAATTTTAATTCTTTTTTTTTCTTATTTTCATTAAATACAAAAACAAAAAAACACAAAAAATGTCTTTCTTTAATTAAATAATTAATTAGGCTAATTTAGTTTCAAGCAAAGGGTCAAAACCCTCGGACGTCCAGTTTAATTTCTATTTTGCGCATTATTTTCTTTGGATTATTATGTAACTGTTTCCAGATGTAATAGTAATTAGGTTTACCTTTCCGTCTTTACTTTCCGCATCTTTATCAAAAACGGGTCTTTGT
This sequence comes from Vicia faba, assembly GCA_948472305.1. Classification (NCBI taxonomy): domain Eukaryota; kingdom Viridiplantae; phylum Streptophyta; class Magnoliopsida; order Fabales; family Fabaceae; genus Vicia; species Vicia faba. The sequence continues at coordinate 123,957,619 of OX451738.1, forward strand.
ATTTTGGCGATGTATAGACCTGCGCCTTGTAATAGCGTAGCTTTTACCCTTCTGCATTTAATTTTTCGCACTCCTAACTGCTAATTTGCATGAAAGAATGTATGGTAATTAAAAACAACGCGTAGCTCACAATGCCATGATCCAAGATAAATATAAACTGAAAACAACACACAAACGCACACACCACTTCTAGGGTACGCCTCACTCGTTGCCTTCGAAACGTGGTCGTCAAGTATAGGACGTTTTAGCGGTCTCTCTTATGTCTAAAGATCCGGTTGCCTCGAAACAGTTGCCTCGGATTAAAAAGGATCTAGGACATTAGGGTTACTTCTAAGGTGTCCTACTATTGCTTTGGTGACCACACTGTCCCTAAACTCGAATTGACCCGAACACCTCCAACGGTGGTGCTACCTACCTCTCAATGGTGGGATAGCACTATCTAAAGGACTCTTACACAACCTAATTCCTTAGAGTAGGTAGATTTCTCATGGGTACTTGCTCTCTCAAAAACAAACAAAACAACTTTTCGCACCTACACTTTCAAAAGGTTTTCAAACAAATATTTCATACACTCTTGAGGACTGATACAAGAGTTACTTAGAAATTTTTCAAACGAAACTTTTTCAAAACCCACACACACTTGAAAAGCAAACAATTTTTGAAAACATAAGAGCAAGTACCTAAGAGCCTGTGGATAACCACGGATAGAAAGGGTGCTAACACCTTCCCTTTCTATAATCTACCTCCCGAACCGAGAAACATCTCAAAGAAGGAATTTTGTTGTGCTTTTGTCCTTTCCATGTTGGAGAACATAAAAGACGGTGGCGACTCTTGCTTACCGCGACATACGCGAACCAGCTTTAAAACAGTCAGTTCTATTTCCACCGATCACACTTGTCCCCTACAGAGTACATGCATATCTCTCCCCGAAGGTTATTCCTCGTCAGAGCTTATAACTGGGTTATCCTCAGCTATTTACCACAGAAAGATCGTCCTCGGCGAAGTCTTCCTATCCCCAGCGGAGTTCATCAAACCTTCTAACATAACTCAACAATGGTATCCCCAGCGGAGTTATCATCAACATCTCAGCAAAGTACCTCTCCTCCCACAGAGTAATTTCCCCAGTGAAGTCACTAGAGTAATCTCCCCTGCAGAGTAATCTCTCCATCAGGTTTATCCTCCAACGGAGTCATCTTCTCCTAACAGGTTTATTCTTGCAATCATCATCCCCAACGGAGGCAAAGAACTCTCTCTTCAACATCAGCCCAGGACTTAACTCCCGGCATTCGTCAAGGATTTATTTTCCTAGACGAAAATACGTTCGCAAACATCACATCTTCATACATAAAACCTACATATACACATCACATTATACAATCCCATCTGTTATAAGCATCATGACACCACGCATTTCATGCATCATGACATCGCATATAACCAATGTTTTGCCTTTTTCAGGAAAGGTCAATACAAAGATGATTACTATCAACTATCGCAATTCCGGATTCGATACCTGTACCTGGCCAGGGCATATCCGTGAGCGATTTATTGTGGATTTGATTCCTGTATCCGGCCAGGGCATGTCTACATAAAGAGATTTCCAGATTCGATTCCTGTATCAAGCCAAGGCACATCTGAAAAGTTTGAAGACTCGATTCCTGTATCAAGCCAGGGCATGTCTGTTGACGACTAATTCCAGATTCGATTCCTGTATCAAGCCAGGGCACGTTTGAAGACTCGATTCCTGTACCAAGCCAGGGCATGTCTGTTGACGACTAATTCCAGATTCGATTCCTGTATCAAGCCAGGGCACGTCTGAAGAGTTTGCAGACTCGATTCCTGTATCAAGCCAGGGCATGTCTGTTGACGACTAATTCCAGATTCGATTCCTGTATCAAGCCAGGGCACGTCTGAAGAGTTTGAAGACTCGATTCCTGTATCAAGCCAGGGCATGTCTGTTGACGACTAATTCCAGATTCGATTCCTGTATCAAGCCAGGGCACGTCTGAAGAGTTTGAAGACTTGATTCCTGTATCAAGCCAGGGCATGTCTGTTGATGACTATTTCCATATTCGATTCCTGTATCCGTCCAGGGCATGTCTGTGAGTGTTTGTTTTAGATTCGATACCTGTATCCGGCCAGGGCACGTCTGTAAGCAACCTTTTGAAGTTCCAGATTCGATTCCTGCATCTAGCCAGGGCACGTCTGTGAGCGACTATTTGTATATTCGATACCTGCATCCAGACAGGGCATATCTACATAAAGAATTTGAAGATCAGACCCTGTAACAGGCCAGGTAATTATCTTTCTTTTTCAGGTACGCAAGTTCTCGCTAAGGAATCTCTTACGCGATCGACATCTCCAGATGGCATCTATAAGCCCATCCCCCTATCCATCATCTCTCCAAATGGCATCAATAAGCCCATTCCCGCCATCACATTGTTGATACTGCACTATGCGAGTGCAAATTTCTGGGCACTTTAGTGTTCAATCATCTTCCACCTTCGGATTACGAAAGGCACACAAGCCAATCTGCATCCTCAGGTCTAAGAAGATTGAACAGGGGCAACTGTTGTACCCCAAAATCTGCCCTCCCATATTCTTCAAGATTTGACAAGATCAAGCTTCAAATCTCTCAAGAATTGCACAGTTCAATTGCCTCCTAACACAGTCAAAATTAGGGTTTTGATTCTTGCAAAGAAATTGAGGTTTTCAAGGGCCTAATCAAGTCTCACATGCCTATATACATTGCCAAGCATCCATGTGTCAAGTTTCAAGACTCACAGCATCAAGTTGCACAGTCAAAAGCCCTAAATGCTTCACAGTCAACTATAGGGGCAAAATGGTCATTTGGCAGTCAAAAGTCAAATTTTCTGATCAACATATTATTTTGAAGCCACAATCATCATTTGATCAATTCTTGATCATGATTCCTCAAGTATGGCTCAAAAAGTCTCAAGATGCAAAAGTTTCTATTTTTGGACAGCTGAAAAGTCAACTGCAAATTGACCAAGGCATAACTTTTTCATGGTTCATCATAAAAATCCCATCCAATTCTCATTTTGAAGAGGATGACATTTCCTACAACTCATTTTCACACTCCAAGTCCAAGAAATGCTCTCACAAAAAGTTATCAATTTCAACATTATAGGTCATTTTCAAAAGTCAACAAAAAGGCACTTTAAGTCAAAGACCATAACTTAAGATTGGTAAATCAAAATGACATGGGACTAAAGACATTGGTTATAGGACTTCAAGACCTTTCCAAAATGTCCAAGAACATGTTCATAGCTTCAAAATTGAGCAAGATATGCATTGGAGAAGTTGGGAAATTTTTGGGAACTCTCAAAAGTCAACTTTGCCCAAAACACTTCAAATTTGCTAATGGGCCTCAAATTCTGTCTTGAATCATTACTCAAAGCCTATGCACGACCCATTGAACTTAAAATGATTTATTTTCTTATTTTTAATTAATTAATTGAATTTTTATTATTATTAATTCATTTAATTGGTTTTAATTGTAGAAAAATATCAAAGCATGGTTGTCAAATCTTTTTATGAAGCAAATACACTCCACACATGCTAAAGATTTCGTGCATCACTCAAGGGGACAAGATCTTCCATAATTGGCAAGGTTTTCATGGAAAAAGATTGAAAATTACATGATTGAAAATCAAGGATTTGAAACATTAATTCATGGACTTTTGGGCCAAGGTTTTGACCTAAATTCGTTCACATACAAAGGCATAAGCTAACCCTAAAGCTGGACACACGTGAAAGCTACTAAAACTCCATAGCCAATTTGCAAAAAACTCAAGAAAAGTTCAAAACTGAAATCCATACTCCAAGCAATTTCAAACCCTTTTCTTGTTTCCAACACCTTGCTGGGAGTTTCCTGAACACATTCCAATTGAGAACGAGTCCTAAAGCTCAAGAAAACGCTCTAACAAAGTCACGGTTGATCACTTTTTTTTCAAAACTATAAACTTCGATTCATGCATTTTTAATACATTTGGTTGATTGTTTTGTGTTCATAGCATTCAGGTGAAGCTTCTGGTATGATTTAATTTCATTAATATGCCTTGAAACGCCAGTTGCCATGGGAGATATTTAGGGTTTCCAAGATCTTAGATTGGGGCTTTTCAGCATGAGTAAAATTAGAGACCATAAGGCCCATGGCTGAAACCGTCTGGATGAGACGATCAAGATGGAATCATCGCGCCTTTTTTATATTGCTTCTAATTCTATTCGCTATTTTTCGCTGTTGGAATTAGTGGGGGTTTAAAACCCCCGCTATCTTATTCATGTTTACAGGTACAAACGAGGAAGACAATAGGTGGCATCCTGTGGTTGGTGGATTCAAACATCAGCGCGCGTTATTTTGATTTCACGTCATAATACTTGTTTTCTTATATAATATTCATCACCCAGTATATCAACAAAAGCACGCGTTTGGCTTGGTGGTGGATGACTTGTCCAATGATCACTGGGACCTGGGTTCGATTCCCAGGTCCCCCCACATAATTCATAATTTTTGTTCCAACGCCTTCTAGTGCAGCGCCTCATCCAACGTCCTACCATGAGCCTCACGCCTAGGCTTGCCAAGTGGCCTTGATGAGCAATCTGAAGGCCAGGAGATGGAGCCCATGGTATGCTCTAGTCAACCAACGTGTATACAACCAGGAAAGTCAAACAGGCTTGGTCTTCAATGGGCCAGAATTCCTCACACTCACCTCCACATGGGCCAGACACCCCCTTGGTTTGCAATTTAATTTCTTTTCTTTTAAATTCTTTTTAATTGTTTTAATTGTTTTAATTGTTTTTATAATTATTATTAATCCACCATTAATTAACTTTTCATAATAAAATCAGAAAAAACAAAATTGTAAATTATTTAATTATTTATTAAATTTGCCATTAACATATTTTTGTAAATAAATAACTAACAACTAATTTAGTTTAATTTAGGTTTTAATTTTAATCCTTTTTTCTTAATAAATAAAAAATGCATAGAATTAGGTTTTAACACTTTTAATCTTTTTCTCAATTAATTATTATTATATTTATTAATCATTATTATTTTGTAAATAAACATGTAAATTAAATAATTTAGTTAATTAGCCTAATTTTGACCTTTTTCATTAATAATTAAAACAAACTTAGAATTAGGGTTTCCTCTTGAATTTTAATTTCTTTATTTCCATAATAAATACAAAAAACATAAAAAACACTTTCTTTTCTTTAATTAAATAATTAATTAGGCTTTAATTTAATTTAATTTTCTCAAAAGGGTCCAAAGCCCTCGGACGTCCAGTTTAATTTCTTTTTGCGCATTACTTTCTTATTCGATTATTATGTAACTACTTCCAGATGTAATAGTAATTAGGTTTATCTTTCCGTCTTTACTTTCCGCATCTTTATCAAAAACGGGTCTTTGTATTTTGGTGATGTATAGACCCGCGCCTTGTAATAGCGTAGCTTTTATCTTTCTGTATTTAATTTTCCGCACTCCTAACTGCTAATTGCATGAAAGAATGTATGATAAATAAAAATAACGCGTAGCTCACATTGCATGATCAAAGATAAATATAAACTGAAAAAAACACATAATGCACACACCACTTCTAGGGTACGCCTCACTCGTTGCCTTCGAAACGTGGTCGTCAAGTATAGGACGTTTTAGCGGTCGCTCTGATGTCTAAAGATCCGGTTGCCTCGAAACAGTTGCCTCGGATTAAAAAGGATCTAGGACATTAGGGTTACTTCTAAGGTGTCCTACTATTGCTTCGGTGACCACACTGTCCCTTAACTCGAATTGACCCGAACACCTCCAACAGTGGTGCTACCTACCTCTCAATGGTGGGTTGGCACTACCTTAAGGACTTTTACACAGCCTAATTCCTTAGGGTAGGTAGATTTCTCCTGGGTACTTACTCTCTAAAAAACAAATAAAAATCTTTTCACACTGACACTTTCAAAAAGCTTTCAAAACAAATTTTTCAAACACTCTTGAGGACAGATACAAGAGTCACTCAGAAATCTTTCAATGAAACTTTTTCAAACCCACTCACACTTTGAAAAGCAAACAAACATTTTTGAAAACATAAGAGCAAGTACCTAAGAGCCCGTGGATAACCACGGATAGAAAGGGTGCTAACACCTTCCCTTTCTATAATCTACCTCCCGAACTGAGAACATTCTCAATAAGGAATTTTGCTGTGCTTTTGTCCTTTCCATGTTGGAGAACATAAAAGACGGTGGCGACTCTTGCTTCCGCGACATTTCGCGAACCAGCTTTAAACAGTCAGTTCTATTTCCACCGATCAAAGAGATACTCTTTGATTCTCTCGAAAGCGGCCTGGCACTCGTCATTCCAACGTACTACTTGATCTTTCTTTAACAGTTTGAAGAGTGGTTCACAAGTAGCAGTTAGGTGCGAGATGAATCGGGCAATGTAATTCAGCCGTCCTAGGAAGCCTCTGACTTCTTTTTCAGTCTTGGGAACTGGCATCTCTTGTATGGATTTCACTTTGGCAGGGTCCACTTGAATACCTTTGTCGCTTACGACGAAGCCTAGCAATTTCCCAGATCTCACCCCAAAGGTGCACTTGTTTGGGTTCAACCTCAGCTTGTACAACTTCAGACGGTCAAATAGCTTCTGTAGGTGGTCAAGGTGTTCCTCCTCAGTTTGGGACCTTGCAATCATATCATCGACATATACTTCTATCTCGTGATGGATCATGTCGTGAAATAAAGCGACCATGGCACGTTGGTAAGTTGCCCCAACATTTTTCAACCCAAAAGGCATGACCTTGTAGCAAAAGGTGCCCCACTGAGTAACAAAAGTGGTCTTCTCCATGTCTTCAGGAGCCATCTTGATCTGATTATAACCGGAGAAGCCGTCCATGAAGGAGAAAACTTTATGCTGAGCAGTGTTGTCAACCAGAACGTCGATATGAGGCAGAGGGAAATCATCCTTAGGGCTCGCCCTATTCAAATCCCTGTAATCAACACACATTCGGACCTTACCATCCTTTTTCAGCACTGGAACCACGTTGGCAACCCACTGAGGGTAAGAAGTCACTGCTAGAAACCCGACATCAAATTATTTCATGACCTCAGCTTTGATTTTCTCGGACATGTCTGGACGCATACGGCGGACCTTTTGTTTTACCGGAGGGCAATCTTCCTTGGTAGGCAGGTGATGAACCACAATGTCGGTATCCAACCCAGGCATGTCTTCGTAAGACCAAGCAAAGATCTCCATTTAGTCATGCAGCATCTGAATCAACCGTTGTTTCACACTGAGCTCTAGATTAGCACCAATCTTGACTTCCTTTCTATCTGTCTCAGTACCCAGATTTATCGTTTCCACTGGCTCTTCATGTGGCTGAATGGCCCTCTCTTCCTGGAGTAACAGTCTTGCAAGTTCACCAGGCACTTCGCAATCATCTTCACCTTCGTCTTCGGCTAAGTTGATCGGATTTTCGAAGTCATAACTGGCAGTAGCAGAGTCGTTACCAGTGAGATCCAGAGTGGATTGGAACCTGTATAAGTGAGTGTGTGTAAATATAGTTGTTTTGAAATATATAATAAAGAAAGACAAAGAGCGCCAGATTTGAAATGTAAAAAACGTCCAATGCATTCATTAATGATATATGAGAGTGACACACAAAAGCCCTCACAAATGAAGCCACGGTGCCCCGGGTAAGACACCGAGCCAAAAAAGTTTCAACATATTGTCTGTTACAAATTCAAAACAAAAGAGTTCATTACTGAGTGACAAAAGTAATAGGTGTGAAGTCTTTGGCAGTCCAGTTGCTTGGTCCACTGTCGGTTGTTGGGTAGATCCAGCTGTCGAATTCAGATTCCTCCACGTCGTCTTCAATAGCATTTACTCCCGGGTTGGTGATGAACACAGGAGGTCTTCCAATCCTTGCCTTACGGACAGCCTTCTGAGCTTCCGCAGTGAAGCTTAAAGCAAACTTGTCAGTCTTTGGAGTGAAGTCGGCCCCAGTTTGCGCACTCACCCTTCTCAATCACAGCCCGGGCATCCTTTAAGGAAGCTGTTGTACCCCAAAATTTTCCCTCTCTTTTTATCAACATTTTTCCATCCCAAGACCCTTGAACTCCAGAACAAGTTAGGGTTTCCTCTGCTCAAGACTTCTCCTTGCACTGTTGTCTCAAAATTAGGGTTTGTGTTTGCACAAAGAAGTTTTGACCCAAAGTGCCCAAGATGACTTTCATGCTTCATATTGGACTCACAAGTTTACCCATACCAAGTTTCAAGCCTTGATTCCAATCTTTGCCCAGTCAATTGATCAGTTGACCTAAAAATCAGCTGTATTGGGGAAAAAAGTCAATTGTGGTCAATTGACAGTCAAACCTCATGATTTTTGACCCATCTCAACATATTGAACTCATTTGAACCATTTGGTCAAGTTTGGATCACAATTCCACAAGAAGTTTGATCAAATCACCAAAAGGGCAAAATGGTCATTTTTAGGGTTTTGACTGCACAAAGGCAATTATTGACTGTTTGACCTAGACAATGGCAAACCAAGCTCTCATATGGACTCAAGTATCCCTTGGAATGGTCTTGACATGCCCAACAAGTTCAAAAGATCCCAAATGCACAAGATTGACAGTTGAATTTTCCAGTCAATTGATCAATTTTTGACTGTATACTGAAAAGTCAAACTTTGACTTTTTGGTCAAAATCAAGTGTCAAGATTCATTTTTCATCAAAACATGCCAAATCATGAAACTTGTCCATCAAGAAATCAAAAATCACAAATTAGGGTTTGAAATGAAGATTTTTCATAACTTAGAATTTTTCTAAGTTATGAAAAACCCTAATTTTTTCCTACCTTTGTCCCACTTTCTCACCAAGATTCATATGGATTCAAGCAAAAGTCAAAACATGAAAGTTGTAGTCCATTGCAAAATCTACAACTTTGATTCACAAAGTTTCTTCAAAAAAGGCTTGTAGCTCAAGTTACAATTTTTGGAATAAGGGTACAAAACCATTCTTAACTTAGAGAAATTTTGACCTCTTTTAGGCAGGATTTTTTCCTAACTTCAAGACCACTTTTCACATGCTTCCACTTGGAATTTCAATTTGCATTACAAAGATGGATTGTAGTACTCATTCTAAGCTTTCCAAAATGTCCAAGAACTCATCAAACAACCTCATGGTTAGGGAGAATCGAATTTGGCAAGTTGGGAAAAACTCACTTTGTTCTTGACCAATTCACATGTCCATAACTTGTGCATTTTCAAACTCAGCATGTGCAAGCTACATTACAGGCCTCTAATCCCATTTGCACTCAATAATTTAATGCATATCCTTTGTGCTCATGTCTTGTTTTGTGTATTTAACCATTGTATGCAAGATTAAGCCATTTTTAGATAAAGCATTTTTGCCATTTTGGAAAAGAAATGCTTTATGTCAAAAGCAAATCAAAGAAGGTACAAAGAAAATCTCTGAGGCAAAAGTTATTAGACTAATCCCACTGATCAAGGAGAGATTATGCAGCATGCTAGAAGGGCCTGTACAAGCCTAAAACACCAACTTGCCATTTCTTGCTTAAGTTAGAAGTAACTTGGCATAACAAACAAAACTACATTCCTGTCAAGGCAAGCTTAAGCAAAGATTGCCCACCAAATTCAATGGTGGAACAAAATTGTTAAAAAGGGTTGAAAACATAAGAAAAACCTTTGAGTAAATTTAGGGGTAGACAAACTCTTAGTTACTTGAGATCAACTTGCAAAAACACTTGCTTACTTTTCAAACCACACTCCACAAACACTTTCAAACAAACTCTCAAAAACATTTGAAACATCTTTTCGAAAAGATACACACTTTTGTAAAACACTCAAACACGAGTCAATTATATTGGTTGCCGAAACAAAGGCGTCTATTTCAAAAACATTTTCAAAACAAACACACACACCACAATTTCAAGCCATTAAAAAAATCAAGACAAGTGATCTAAAAACCAAGTAACTAAGAGCCCATGGATAACCATGGATGAAAAAGGTGCTAATACCTTCCCTTTTCATAATCTAACCCCCGAACCCACGAAACATCTCAAAAGGTTTTTTCCTGTGCTTTTAACCTTTCCTTTAGGATAAAATAAAAAGTCGGTGGCGACTCTTGCTAAACCGAACAAGTGCGAATACAAACGCAACACCTCAAGTCAGTTCTCCCACCGCATCACAGAACTGGCGACTCTGCTGGGGAGAAAATTAAAAGTGGGGTTACCTTAGGGTTTTAGATCACCTTTACATGCTTGCTTTGATTGCTTTGATTGTTTTACCTTTTGGGTTCTTTGTTTGGGTTTGTTGTAAATCCTACACCCGGATTTGGGGACACCTTTTTAGGTAAATAGCAATAAACTGTGAGGGAACTGTGCGAGGTATACCGACATGGTTGAAGCAGTAGCTATGTTAGTGTGACATATTTGTGAGTACCGGTAACCCTTGAGTTCAATCAAGGAGAGTACGGGGCCGCTGAGTGATGTCCTGAAGCACTAACGAACTCTTAGAACCTTACTTGACCATCTTGGCCTTTTTAGGGGTAGTGAGATGACCAACTTTGGTGCAGTCCGAAGTTGGTAGATACTCGATACTACACTCACTTAGGATTGTTTTCTTGGAATATTTTGGTCGCCAGTTAAGTGGCTAAACCAAAACAATGAACACAGAAAATAATCCAATGATATTGAGCTCCTTAGAACCTGGTTTCTATTTCTAGGACATGATGAGCCAACTAACTTCAAGAGGGTACTTACCTACAAACCCCATGCAAGCCTAAACCTGAGGACTTGTTTGCTTTGTGTGAATATGACTGCCTGTATATATACACTTGCTTACTTTTGCATACATGTACATAACATCATGACATCATACCATAGCATTTTTCACTAACCTTTTCAAGGATCTTGAGGGTCTGTTGATGCAGGGTTACGATGAACCAGACGTCTACCAAAGGGCAAGAGGTTTTTCACCTCTAAACAAATGCCAATCAAAGTTCAAGTGCAACAACTTGAATCAGGGGCTATGACCCACTCGACATGGTGAGCTTGATTCTCGTAGGAAGGCATCCATCGGTGCAAAGTTCTCCAATCGAAGACCGAAGTTCAACCTCTAACATTCTCTTGTGTTTACCCCAAGAGATCCTTGAAAGCATGCATCCACATATCATGCATTGCATCTTGACAGTTTTTCCTTTTTCAGGTTTCCTTACTCTCATACTGTTTATTTCAGTAAGAGATGGCTCTAGAAAGGACTGTCAAAGATATCCAGGACCAGACTGCTCAGCTGCAGGAAGCATTCTTGAACCTGTCTCTGGGGCAAGAAGAAGTGAAAGCTCTCCTCACCAAGGGTTTGGATCAGGAGACTTCAAACAATGCCAGAAGTGATCAGTTGGAGGCACTACAGTCTGAACTGACAACAATGAGGATCCAAATGATGGGGCATCTAGTGGGTCAGATGGCTCTCATCCAGGACTTATCCCAAAGACAAGAGGGGCTCAGAGTTCTCGTCAACCAACTGCTTCGGGAAAACCAATTGGGGCAAACATCTGAGGTTGAAGAGCAAATCACCACTCAACCCCCAATCACTCAAGAAGACAAGGGGAAGGCTCCTCTACTTGCTTCAGGGTCACAAGCCCAGCAACAACCTCGCCAAGGTCAACGGGGTAATCGGCGTAAGCAAAATACGTCGGGAAGACAGTACACGGAGACTGACATGCCGTCATCTCTAATTCTAGAGCGCTTGTTAGAGGTCAATCTGACTGCTTTGAGGGATCCTATCCGGAACCCAAATACCTCCGCTCCTACCTATCATCCTGACGCATTTTGTGTTTACCACTCCTATAGCCCAGGGCATGACACCGATAGCTGTTGGGCCTTGAAGAACAAGATTCAAGATCTGATCGACATTGGAGTACTGAGGTTCGCGCCAGACGGCGAGATGAGGATTTTCCGTTGAGGGGTCCTCCACCTGATGTGACAAAAGCTCAAGCTGAGAGACTTTTGTTTAATTTGAATTTTCAAAGTTGTAATTCCTTCTGTTATTCAAACAATTATCTGTTGATGTTAAACTCTGTTTCATTAATGCATTGCATATGTTTGTCTTGAATTCATCCATTCGTTTTCACTACTCTTATGTTTTCTTTATGATATTTGACTCTTGATAAAAAGCTGCAAGCCTTTAGAGGGAGGATGACGAAACAATACCATAATCTCATATAGTATGCTTTTGAACAGACCTTGCTGATGATGTACAAGCATTTCTTTCAATTCCCAAACACTGGAGTTATAAGGAAGTTAATCCCTAGTCAACCCCTTCGAGCCAAAGAAGTAGGAGTTTCTGTTCTAAACGATCAAAACCTTTGATATAAACCTGAGGCAGGGTAGTATCTCAGTTAACTCAAAAAGAAAATGCGCATTGAGGTCGCAAGCTTTCAGTTTGTAATACAACGAACGACGAATGAAAAGAAAAGCATTCATTTGGAATCAAAAGACAAGGGTGGTTCCCTATCACATAGACAGTCAATCTCTCGAAAGAGAAAAGCCCACCGAGCCAAAACCTATAAAGGAGGCTTAAGAAAGCTGGGGCATCCCGCTGACTGTAATCTCGAAAACAGGAACAGTCAGGCAAAAGTTAGGGATAACAAATCAAAATCAAAATAGGGAGGTCATTACAAATCCTCAACAGCATGAAAAATGTTGTAAAAGAAAAAAGGAGATAATGACTGTCTCCCAAATTCAATTGGTGAACCATCACCCAAAAGTCGTTCCAAACTCAAAACAAAGTGCGACGCACAATTAACTGAGCTTAGGGTTGAAGAACATCACGAAGAACGGGTGGGTACAAATATACTTTGAGCCTTTATCCTTTGTTTCTTAAACCGTGAACCAAGCCACGTTACAACCCTTCAAAAGTCCTAATTGAAGCATTGGGTTAGTTCGAAAGTATACTGTTACAAAAGGTATCCTGACTCCTGTAAGGCTCTGCTCTAAAATTTTGTGTCGACTTGTCTTATAAAAAGTTTTCTGCTAAAAGACACATTTTTCAAAACTTCGAGACAAACATAAACTTTGCATTGCTTGAATATCACTGTCTGCATTTGGCTTTTTGTTTGACAGCGAAGAAATTCATACAGCGAATGTTCGAAGGAACGAAAACTCTCTCAGTGAACAAAAATCACTTCAAAGGACGACACTTCCAACGACAAGTCTCCTATCAACAAGGGGGCAGTCCAGTCAAGGTTTCAATAGATCTCTCAAAGTTCAGTTAACCTGGGGCAGTCCAGTCAAGATTTCAACAAAATCTCTCAATTGTAAAGTAACCTGAAGAGACTCCTTCATCATCACTTGGGGCATTCGAATGTCAAAAAAGTGTCTGAAGTTTCCTTCATCACCTACTGGAAATTACAACCACCAACAGATCAGCTATCACAAATCCATATTCGATTCCTGTATCCAGCCAGGGCATATCTGTAGACAACAAATTTCAGATTCGATACCTGTATCTAGCCAGGGCATATCTGTGAGTATTTGATTGTGGATTAACACCTGTAAACAAGCCAGGGAAATTATCTATAACACCACTTGAGACATTCGAATGTCAAAAGTGTTCAATAATTCCTTCATCACCTGTTGGAAGACATGGTCCAGAAACGCTCCAAACACGGTTGCCATTCTGTTACCTTTCTTAAGTTCAAGATCAACGCCTGTAACAAACCAGGAAAACATCTGTGGACGACTGATTGTGGATTAACACCTGTAACAAGCCAGGGAACTATCTACAACATCACTTGAGACATTCGAATGTCAAAAGTGTTCAAATTCCTTCATCACCTGTTGGAAGACATGGTCCAGAAACGCTCCAGACACGGTTGCCATTCTATTACCGTTCTTAAGTTCAAGATCAACGCCTGTAACAAACCAGGAAAACATCTGTGGACGACTGATTGTGGATTAACACCTGTATTAAGCCAGGGAACTATCTACAACATCACTTGAGGCATTTGAATGTAAAAAGTGTCCAAGATACAGTTTCAGATGCGCTCCAGACACGGTAGCCACTCTGTCACTCATTCAGATCCTAGTTACAGTTTCAGATATACTCCAGATACGGAAGTCGTTCTGCTACTCATACAGATCTCCAATCTAAGATGCAGTTTTACACGAACTCATCATGAAGCAACCTTACACAGGTTCTTTCTTTCAACTTACAATTCAACACATCTCCAGTCAACTATCCATCCTATCTCCAAATGGCATCTGTAAGCCCATTCCCGAGATCAAGATCCCTCAACAATTGAAGATCATGCATCTCCCCAAGCAGATTGAAGGCTCAGTTCCTCACGGGATAATCAGATGTTCTCCAGTGAAGATCTCCTCAAGACAAGAGTCCCCAGAAGATTGGTATACCACCCAAGCTCCTAACTCTCCAGCATTTATCAGCCAGGATGTTCTATCCTCAAGCATTCAGAACTCTTGCAAATCCCCTGCAGCAGTCAAAGTTTCTTTATCCTCAGGATTCTTCTATCCTTAGCAGAGACAGCTCTTCAGCTTACATGCGCATTCATTTGCATTCATATCATAAACATCGATATAGCATATATTGCATCATACATATCATGCAACATAATTTTGTGTTTTAGCTAACATTTCACCCTTTTCAGGATAAGATTAAAAGGCTATCATTAACAGTTGTTCAGATACAGTATGGATACACCCCAGACACGGTGGTCATTCTATTACTCATTCAGAACTTCAAAGTCAGATACAGTCCAGATACACCCCAGACACGGCGGTCATTCTACTACTCATTCAGACTACAGCAATCAGATACAGGCTAGATACGCTCCAGACACGGCAGCCATTCTATCTCTTATTCAGATTCATTTACCCACCTCAAGGTTCAATGCATTCCAAACACGGATACCATTATGACCTTACAGCAACAGTTTGATCCTCCCCAGTGCGTTCGCCACGGAAGTCATTTTGTCATCTATGTAGATCCCAGTTACAGTTTCAGATACACTTCAAACACAGAAGTCATTCTATTACTCATATGGATCTCAATCCCAGTTACAATTTCAGATACACTCCAAACACGATTGTCATTCTGTTACTCATAAAACTTTCAACTTCAGATACAGTCCAGATACGCTCCAGACACGGCTGCCATTCTGCCACTCATTCAGATTTTGTCTCCAAGCACGCAGTTGCTCCATACAGATGTTCCTCTGTTACCCAGATACAATACAGATATACTCCAGACATGGCAGTCATTCTGATATTTATTCTTCAAGCCCAGTTACAGCACAGATACACCCCAGACATGGAGGTCATTCTTCTGCTCATACAGACTCAGTCCTCAGATACAGTTCAAATGCATTCCAAACACGGATACCATTTTGATCCTCATTCTTCTGACCCATCACATTACAGTTCAACAACATTTCCAAGATGGCATCTTTAAGCCCATCCCCGACAAGATTCTGTCACCCTTCCAGATGGCATCTTTAAGCCAATCTCCAAATGGCATCTCTAAGCCCATTCCCGCATCCATTGTTCTGACGAGTGCAAATTTAAGGGCACTCTAGTGTCCAATCTCCTTTTACCTTCGAGATGCGAAAGGCAAACCTGCCAATCTAACTCTTCAGGTGCAAGAAGATTGAACAGGGGCAACTGTTGTACCCCAAAATTTGCCCTCTCTTTTTATCAACATTTTTGCATCCCAAGACCCTTGAACTCCAGAACAAGTTAGGGTTTCCTCTGCTCAAGACTTCTCCTTGCACTGTTGTCTCAAAATTAGGGTTTGTGTTTGCACAAAGAAGTTTTGACCCAAAGTTCCCAAGATGACTTTCATGCTTCATATTGGACTCACAAGTTTACCCATACCAAGTTTCAAGCCTTGATTCCAATCTTTGCCCAGTCAATTGATTAGTTGACCTAAAAATCAGCTGTATTGGGGAAAAAAGTCAATTGTGGTCAATTGACAGTCAAACCTCATGATTTTTGACCCATCTCAACATATTGAACTCATTTGAACCATTTGGTCAAGTTTGGATCACAATTCCACAAGAAGTTTGATCAAATCACCAAAAGGGCAAAATGGTCATTTTTAGGGTTTTGACTGCACAAAGGCAATTATTGATTGTTTGACCTAGACAATGGCAAACCAAGCTCTCATATGGACTCAAGGATCCCTTGGAATTGTCTTGACATGCCCAACAAGTTCAAAAGATCCCAAATGCACAAGATTGACAGTTGAATTTTCCAGTCAATTGATCAATTTTTGACTGTATACTGAAAAGTCAAACTTTGACTTTTTGGTCAAAATCAAGTGTCAAGATTCATTTTTCATCAAAACATTCCAAATCATGAAACTTGTCCATCAAGAAATCAAAAATCACAAATTAGGGTTTGAAATGAAGATTTTTCATAACTTAGAATTTTTCTAAGTTATGAAAAACCCTAATTTTTTCCTAACTTTGTCCCACTTTCTCACCAAGATTCATATGGATTAAAGCAAAAGTCAAAACATGAAAGTTGTATTCCATTGCAAAATCTACAACTTTGATTCACAAAGTTTCTTCAAAAAAGGCTTGTAGCTCAAGTTACAATTTTTGGAATAAGGGTACAAAACCATTCTTAACTTAGAGAAATTTTGACCTCCTTTAGGCAGGATTTTGGCCTAACTTCAAGACCACTTTTCACATGCTTCCACTTGGAATTTCAATTTGCATTACAAAGATGGATTGTAGTACTCATTCTAAGCTTTCCAAAATGTCCAAGAACTCATCAAACAACCTCATGGTTAGGGAGAATCGAATTTGGCAAGTTGGGAAAAACTCACTTTGTTCTTGACCAATTCACATGTCCATAACTTGTGCATTTTCAAACTCAGCATGTGCAAGCTACATTACAGGCCTCTAATCCCATTTGCATTCAATAATTTAATGCATATCCTTTGTTCTCATGTCTTGTTTTGTGTATTTAACCATTGTATGCAAGATTAAGCCATTTTTAGATAAAGCATTTTTGCCATTTTGGAAAAGAAATGCTTTATGTCAAAAGCAAATCAAAGAAGGTACAAAGAAAATCTCTGAGGCACAAGTTATTAGACTAATCCCACTGATCAAGGAGAGATTATGCAGCATGCTAGAAGGGCCTGTACAAGCCTAAAACACCAACTTGCCATTTCTTGCTTAAGTTAGAAGTAACTTGGCATAACAAACAAAACTATATTCCTGTCAAGGCAAGCTTAAGCAAAGATTGCCCACCAAATTCAATGGTGGAACAAAATTGTTAAAAAGGGTTGAAAACATAAGAAAAACCTTTGAGTAAATTTAGGGATAGACAAACTCTTAGTTACTTGAGATCAACTTGCAAAAACACTTGCTTACTTTTCAAACCACACTCCACAAACACTTTCAAACAAACTCTCAAAAACATTTGAAACATATTTTCGAAAAGATACACACTTTTGTAAAACACTCAAACACGAGTCAATTACATTGGTTGCCGAAACAAAGGCGTCTATTTCAAAAACATTTTCAAAACACACACACACACACCACAATTTCAAGCAATTAAAAAAAATCAAGGCAAGTGATCTAAAAACCAAGTAACTAAGAGCCCATGGATAACCATGGATGAAAAGGGTGCTAATACCTTCCCTTTTCATAATCTACCCCCCGAACCCACGAAACATCTCAAAAGGTTTTTTCCTGTGCTTTTAACCTTTCCTTTAGGATAAAATAAAAAGTCGGTGGCGACTCTTGCTAAACCGAACAAGTGCGAATACAAACGCAACACCTCAAGTCAGTTCTCCCACCGCATCACAGAAGCCATCTTCAAAGGAGAACCCTCTTCAGTCACAGTCTCTGCTGACGCCAATGTCTGAGGCACCTCTTCAAAATGTTGAAAGGGGGTTTCAATGAACTCCCCGTCCATCTCTATGTACCGAAACGAGTTGAGGTGGCTGACCATATATTCTTCCTCCCCTTGAACTGTAACAATCTTCCCTCTGGTCGGGTACTTAAGCTTTTGATGTAGTGTGGAGGTCACAGCTCCAGCCTTGTGGATCCAAGGGCGACCCAGCAAACAGGAATAGGATGGACGGATGTCCATCACATAGAAAGTGGAATCAAAAACTTGAGAACCAACCCTGATCGGAATGTCAACTTCGCCATGTACCATCCTTTTCGAACCGTCAAAGGCCCGGACCACAATGTTGCTAGGCTTGAGCTCCAAACCCTCACAATCCAACCTGTCTAGGGCCTTCTTGGGTAATACATTCAATGAAGAATCGGTGTCTACCAACACATGGGCAAGAGTAGTGCCCCTGCATTCAATGGAGACATGCAGGACGTCATTATGGTTCTTTCCTTTGGCTGTCAGATCGGCGTCAGAGAAGCCCAAACCGTTATCGGCAGTCAAGTTAGCCATGCAATCGGTGAATTGATCAGCAGACGTTTCTTGCGGCACATGGGCCGTTTTCAGGAAGGAGATCAGGGCCTTGGCATGGACCTCTGAACACAACAACAGTGATAGCATAGAAATTTTTTATGGAGTGTGCCCCAACTGCTCAACTACATTGAAATCACTTTTCTTGATAATCTTGAGAATCTCCTCCATCTCTTGCTGGGAGGCTTCAACAGTGGTTGTCTTCGGTGCCTCCGTCCGGGCAGGCAAATTGGTAGCAATCCCTTTGCCCCGAGCGTCAGATGACTCGGCAGCAGGGGTAGAAACAGGAACTTGATTAGGAAGGGGAACATGCACACTTGCAGGTGTGATGATAAGAGGTCTCTGAATAGCTGGCGGCGCAATATCTGGTGAGAATAGCCTACCACTACGAGTAATCTTGGCAGGCCCGGTGATGTTGTTGACACCGGTACTTGTATCGAACTCTTGTTTAACTCCAAGCACGTAAACATCTGCCCCATAGTGCCATGGGATAGCTTTGTCGGATGTATAGGGGAGGGGCCCCAGAACAGTGATGATGATAGGAGCAATCTTCTGAGTGGACATGATTTTGACAGGCTTTTTTGAGGGAGCCTTAGGAGGGTTATTGAAAATAGTTACAATAAACACTTCTTCAGCAGGGGTAGCAGGAACAACAATTTTCTCGAACAAGATCTCTTTGCTATCCATCAGGCTTTGGATACTTGATTTCAGCAACGGACAACCAACAAGTGAAATAGCACATAGAAGGCAATCTTTACCACATCCCGGAAATAAACCGGCTAGCAACAGATTCCTTTTGACGGTCAACAATGGAGTAACAATCTCTTCCACGGAGGCCACATACCGGTCTTCTTCCACAGCATTCGCTCCATGCTGGGGCATGGGAGCGGTCACAACATTGGGTCTTTCGGGCGCCTCAAACTGTATTTCCTTAGCATCAATAAGGTCTTGAACCTTATTCCTCAGAGCCCGGCAATCATCCGTAGTATGTCCCGGGCTATCAGAGTGATAAGCGCAACGGGCGTTGGGGTTGTACTTTGGAGAGGCTGTGTTCACTACCTTTGGAGCTTCTTTGATAGTTACCAGATTGGTTGACAGTAGTTGCGGCAAAATCTGAGACAGGGTCATACTAAGCCGAGTGTACTGCCTTTTGGGTCTCTCACCCCTTGGTTGGTTGAATTGCTAAGGAGCAGCAGCAGGCTTTGAAATTACCAATGCGTTGATAGCTTGGCGGCGTTCCGGTTTAATCTGTCTCCTTGGACCATAAAAAACACTGGCTTCCTTCTTGAAGGGCTTCTTTTTAGTACTCGCAGCGACACCTTTCTGTATCTTCCCCGACTTGATACCAGCTTCTATTCTCTCACCAGTTAAGATCAAATCTGTGAATCCAGCAGAAGAATTACCAATCAGGTGGTTGAAGAACGGACCAGACAGGGTCCCTAGGAACATGTCGACAAGCTCACGGTCCGTCAAAGGTGGCTGCCCCTGCCAGCCAGGTCTCTCCATTTTTGCGCATATTCCTTAAATCCTTCGCCCGTCCCCAGTGACATACCCTGGAGTTGGGTACGCGTGGGAGCGAGGTCAGAATTGTACTGATATTGCTTATAAAAAGCAGTGGCCAAGTCCTCCCAATTTCAGATACTGGTTCCATCCAGCTGATAGAACCATTCGAGTTGACCCCTCGAAAGGCTATCTTGGAAGAAATGAATCCAAAGGTTCTTGTCTGCGGTATAAGGTTGGATCTTCCTTACATATGATCTGAGATGCAGCTTAGGGCAGGAAGCCCCGTCGTATTTTGCAAAGGCAGGCACCTTGAACTTGTGTGGGATCACCACCCAAGAAGATAAACCAAGATCTCTAAAATCCAGCCCCGGCACATGTTGAATCTCCATGGCACTTAAACGGTCCTCTAGTTGCTTGTACCTGTCTTCGGCAGGAGGGTACTGTTCGTCATTGTAATCCATCTCGTTGTCGGAGATTGCAGGACTAGGAACCCTTCCCCCTTGGGGACCATCCTTCCCTACAGAGGAAGTAGCCTGATCATCCTCTTCCTGCAGTGTATTCCCAAACCTCCGTCCAGAGTTGAACAGCGCAGTCCTCTTCTTCTTCTTCTTCTTCAAAAGCAAAGCCTTCAACTCTTGTTGACCCTGGGCTAAGGTCATGACCAGCTCTTGAAACTGGGCGTTTTGGGCCTGGAGGGCCTTGATAGCTTGTTCGGTAGTAGGCTCGGAAGACATGATGATTGGGTGCTGAAATAGACAGCGAAGAAGATTAAGCAACCTGTAGAAAAAGGGTACATGTTATGCATATGATGCAATGAGATGCGTGTGATTTATGTTTTCAAAGACAATCGGGATTCAACTTCGTAGACAAAAAGGAAATACACTTCATTAGATTCAAACTTTAAATTGTTCAACAATTGGCCCTTAGGCATTACAAGAATGAAAAATATTGAAAAGGAAATAAAAGTTATAAAAGAAACATCCAAAGCCCATCAGTGCTCCCATGGCCTCCTCTTCTCAGTACGGATATAGTCGTTCAGGGTCCGCTCCTCCTCCAATTGCTTAGTCAGCTTCTGGATCTTTTGTTCCTACTCGTTGAACTTTTCCCGATAATAATCCCGTTCTTCCTGTAGCTGCGCCCAAGATCTCTTTAGTGTATCAAAATCAGTGGGTATCTGAGGAGGGAGGACAGTTGGAGGAACCCCGTCTTCATCAGGAAATTCAAGAATGATAGGCCTGACAGCTTCGTACGGCATACCTAACTTCTGAGCACGGATGCGGACCCATCTGCAATAGGATTCTATAGGTAGAGAAGTCTTCGGTCCCAACTCACGTGGGTCAGCTTTGTGAATTCTATCCCAAGCCTTAATGAATCCATGGCGCGGTTTGTCACTGCCTACCTGAAACTCAAAACTGAAGTGAGGAACCAACATCTCATGAGGCCCTGCTCTTCTGGCTCTTCCAAACTGACGGAGAGCTAAACATGGATTATAAGAGATTCCTCCCTGGGTACCGATCAAAGGAACATTAGGATATTCTCCGCAACGGTCAATAACGGCTACCTCATCCAAACCTCTGAGAGTCCAAATGATGTCATTATCAGTGAGAGACATCAACCTATGAGCCCAGCCTTTTCCTTCTTCATTCTTCAGCACGAACTTAGGGAGGTGCGAAATAAACCACCTCACTAACAAAGGAGCACAACACCATGGAGTTCCCCGTCTTCGGGCAGTACGAGCATAGAGTTGTTGCAGGATATCACCCAAGAGAGTGGGTACAGGGTTCCGAGACATGAAGATCTTTATGGCATTGACATTGACAAAGTCATCAGGATTTGGAAACAATACTAGACCATAGATTAAGAGAGCCAGAATGTCTTCGTATGCCTTGAAGTCTAAGTCATTCCAAAAACTGTTAGCTTTACCAATCAGAAACTTAGCCAAAAAGCCCTTAACTCCACTTCTAGCTTCCCAGTTAGCCACTACCTCTTCTTTAGTCAAGGGAAGGACTGCAGCAATCTCTTCAGGCCTAAGAGTCTTCTCCCAACCAGTGAATGGAGTTTGTTCCAAAACAGGGATACCAAGCAAATCAGAGAATTCTTCCAGGGTAGGGACCAGCTGGAAATCTTGAAAGGTGAAGCAATGATACAGAGGATCATAAAACTGGGTCAGGACACTTATCAGTTGTTGGTCCCACTTTGAAGTGACTAACCCAAGGAGAGAACCATGCCTCTTGATGAAGGAAGTAGTGTTTGGAATCCTATCAACCAACTCCTTGAGCAAAGTAGGTGGTTGAACAAAGTTGAGCCGGATAGTATTCCTACGCACAGGCATCATGATGTCCTACAAAATAGAGCAAAGATGAAACCCTCTTGTCTTTGAAATGGGTCAGTCCTTATACAGGATGCATGCAATGGTATGATGGTATGATGCTATGATAAAACACACCACAAGTATTCACAAAGGCAAGCATGATAAGACACATAAGTCACACAAGACAACCCTTAGGGTTTAGGCCAGCATGAAGTTTAGGTATTACCCTCTTTTAGTTTCATTGGTTAAGACCTGTCCTATCAAGAGTAACCGGGTTCTAGAGGATCTCAATATCATTGACTACCCTCAATTGGTCATAACTCCAACATCGCAATCTTTTCTTGCAGCCAGAACCATCGCGAGAGTTTAGCCTCAATGAGTGTAGCATACTGCTACTGTTCTATGGCCAAGTTGGGTCAATTTAGGGTTCTAAGGTCGGTTGGTGCTTAATGACTCCTTAGAAGACCCATATTCTCCTCGTTGCAACACAAGGGATATCGGTACAGACTAAGGTGCCACACCAATGTAGCCACTGCTTTACCCATGTCGGTCTACGCCGGACAGGTCCCTCACAGATTATGCTACCTAAAAGGGTATTCCCCAGATCCGGGTTAGGATCTATGAAACTACGATGCAAAGCCCACAAATGTAAAAGAAAACAAAGCAAGCAATTGAAAACAAGGTGATCTAAGCCCTAAGGTTACTCCACTTTTAAGTTCTTCCCCAGCAGAGTCCCCAGTTCTGTGATACGGTGGGAGAACTGACTTGAGGTTTTGCGTTTGTTTTCGCAAATGTTTCGGTTGAGCAAGAGTCGCCACCGACTTTTTATTTTATCCTAAGGAAAGGTTAAAAAGCACAGCAAAAACCTTTGAGATGTTTTCTTGGGTTCGGGGAGTAGATTATAGAAAGGGAAGGTATTAGCACCCTTTCTATCCATGGTTATCCATGGGCTCTTAGTTACTTGCTTAGATCAACTTGCCTTGATTTTCAATTGTTTGAAATGGTGCTTTGTGTGTGTGTTTTGAAAATGTTTTGAAAAGAGGCCAATGTGGTGGCAACCTTTTTAATGATCCATGTTGGGATGTATACAAAGGTGTACTATCTTTTGAAAAGTTTTCGATGTTTTTGAAAGTTGTTTTGAAAGTGTATTGTGATGTGTGGTTTTGGAAAATAGGCAAGTGTTTTTGTTTTGCAAGTTGGCAAGTAACCAAGAGTTGTCTACTCCTAAATTTGCTCAAAGGTTTTCCCTATGTCTTTAACCCTTTTAACAATTTTGTTCCACCATTGTATTTGGTGGATAATCTTGTGTTTAGGATGTGAACGGGACAGGCGCGGGTCATCGTTTAGACCATGATTGCAATGGTGCCAAGTGTCTTTGGGCAATTTTTCTTTTAAGGGACTTGATCATTTTTAGGCAATTTTTGAAAGTATTATCGAGAGACTATGATCATTTGAAATGTTTTGTTTTGCCAAAGACACCTAACATGCAACATGGCCCATTATTGAAGGCAACAAGTGGAGTAACCCTAGGGGGTGCAAGTGTGATTAGTGTTTGTTCATTTTCATGCTTGTTTATCTTGAATTAGGTCAAACTATTTTTTTGGTTGATTTTTGCATACAAAACCCTAAGTCTATCATGGTATAATTAGAAAGCTTTTAAATGCGGAATTTAAAGGTCCTAAATTATTATAACACAAATTTGGGATGTGGGGTACAAATGTTCAAATGGGGATGAGACCTCATAGGATAATAGTATCCAATATTTACAACCAAATTGAATTGCGCAAATGTAAATGTAAAGATGTATAATAATAATGCAATATGTATGTGTAAATATTTTTGTGTAAGTGTATGTTATTTATTTATAAGTGATATAAAAATAAATAAATAAAAAAGGGTTAATTTGGATATTTTCAAGTTTAGGGCAAAAACCCTAATTTTGCTAAATAAAAGGTATTAATTATTTAATATGTATAATATTTATTTGTTATGTACAAAAAAAAAAGTATATTGTAAAAAAAGTATTTTTGAGATCAAATATTAATAAAATAAAAAAATGCATTATTTTTGTATTTTTCCCTAAATATTCTAATAAATATATATGTGTTTATAATATTTACTAAATATAATAAATATGTACAAAAATAACAATACTTATTATTTACAAAAAAAGTATATTTTTTTATAAAATGTTTTCAAAAGATAAAACAAAATAAAATCAGAAGATAAAAATGTATTAGTACTATTTTTGTATTTTAAATAAAAGTATTTATATATTTATTTATATGTATAAACTCAAAGAAAACAAATAAAATTCAAATAAAATGCAAAAATGGTTAAAAAATGTTTTTAATATTTTTTTATATTCTTGGCAAAAAATAATAAGTCAGAAATAAAAAGAAAAAATCAAAAAATGCTAAAAATAAACACAATGGGCCAAGGGTGTGTGTGTGTGAAACAGTGGTGCAAAAAGGAAAATGAATCAGGCCCAACCCAAAGGACAAGCTTCTTCAACCTCTAGCCAGTTTCTGTCAAAAAACGCGCGTTTCTTCACCTTGTTCAAACATCCTGATTCTTTGATTTTCAAGCAAAACTTATAACACAAAAAATGTCAAGTATCAAACCACGAATCCATACATACCAAGAACTTGATCTAACTCTCAGAAATGAGAGAGAATTTCTTCTCCCCCAATTCTTGACCTAACTTTTTCCTAATGTTCAGGTTCCAAATTCTCTTAACACACACCATATAAATGAAAAGTGAGAATACAGGTAGCTTCACGGACATGAATAGGACATAACTTCTTCACAAACCTAAGCCTAAATATGCATGGATAGAGAGATAGAAGTTTAAAAAACTTACCTGTTCAGCTTGAAATGTGTACAACAATGGAGGCACTTCCAATGCAAAGTGAGGACTTGTACAGCTTGCTTGATGTCCAGGGATGCTATTCCAATGCTTGGTATGCTTTGAACCTTGCTATATCAAGCTACAGAAGTCAACCTGCAAGAGAGAAAAGTGAAAATGGCAAATGATGTTAGGGATGTTACAGTTCGTGTCCAATGCTTGGGATAGTTTGTATAGGTGGTAGGGAGTGTGTATGAAGTGGTTTGGATGAAAATGCACGATGGAAATGAGCTGGCCAAGTCAAAGTGCAGAATGCCCTGTTTTTGTGCAGTTCAATGGTGTTTCTGTGAATAGGGAGGTATTGAAGGTGGTTAGGTTGTGTCTTAGCTCAATTATGATGTATGGAATGTGTTTACAAACTTTGCCTTGGCTGGTTCTTGCAGGAATGAGAGATGTGTTATGTTATGCAAGTTGCTTCTTTTCTAAGTCAAAATGCCAAGTTTTCAAACAGGCTTCTCTAGGCCCCTCAAGTATGCTGCAAATGCTTGTCTAGATCAGTGGGATATATCCATGCCTTTGTGCCTCAGAGATTTTCTTTGTACCTCATGGATTACAAACTTGACATAAAGTTAATCTTTACAAGAATAGATAAAATGCTTTTTCTATTTATGGCTTAAACTTGTATGCAATGGTTGAACACACAAAATAAGGTCTTGGCACAATGGATTAGAATTTAATTTTTGAGTGTAAATGAGATTAGAGGCCTGTAATGTAGCTTGCACATGCTGAGTTTGAAAATGCACAAGTTATGAACATGGAAATGGCTCATGAACAAAGTGAGTTTTGCCCATATTGCCAAATTCGATTCTCCCTAACCACAAGGGTGTTTGAGAAGTTCTTGGACATTTTGGAAAGCTTGGAATGTGTACTACAATCCATATTTGTAATGCAAATTGAAATTCCAAGTGGAAGAATGTGAAAAGTGGCCATGAAGTTAGGCAAAAATCCTGCCTAGAATAGGTCAAAAAATTTCTAAGTTAGGAATGTTTTGCACCCTTGTTCCAAAATTTATAACTTGAGCTACAAGCTTCTGTTGAGGAAACTTTGTGAATCAAAGTTGTAGATTTTGCAATGGAATAAAACTTTCATGTTTTGAGTTTTCCTTGAATCCAAATGTATCTTGATGAAAAGATGGGACAAAGTTAGGAAAAAATTAGGGATTTTCATAACTTAGAAAATTTCTAAGTTATGAAAATTCTTCATTTCAAACCCTAATTTGTGATTTTTGATTTCTTAATGAACAAGTTTCATGATTTGGCATGTTTTGATGAAAAATGAATCTTGACACTTGATTTTGACCAAAAAGTCAAAGTTTGACTTTTCAGTATACAGTCAATTTTGGCTCAGTTTACTGGAAAAAATTCATCTGTCAATCTTGTGCATTTGGGATCTTTTGAACTTGTTAAATGTGTCAAGACCATTACATTGGGTCCTTGAGTCCATATGTGAGCTTGGTTTTCCATTGGCTAGGTCAAACAGTCAAAAATTGCCTTTGTGCAGTGAAAACCCTAAAAATGACCATTTTGCCCTTTT
Source organism: Vicia faba (assembly GCA_948472305.1). Classification (NCBI taxonomy): domain Eukaryota; kingdom Viridiplantae; phylum Streptophyta; class Magnoliopsida; order Fabales; family Fabaceae; genus Vicia; species Vicia faba. The sequence goes on from OX451738.1 coordinate 123,984,371, forward strand.
GGTGATCTGATCAAATTTCTTGTGGAATTGTGATACAAGCTTGACCAAATGGTTCATATGAGTTCATAATGTTGATGTGGGTCAAAAATCATGAGGTTTGACTTTCAATTGACCACAGTTGACTTTTTTTTTCAATATAACTGATTTCTAGGTCAACTGTCCAATTGACTGGGCAAAGATTGGGATCAAGGCTTGAAACTTGGTATGGATAAACTTGTGAGTCCAACATGAATCATGAAGGTCACTTTGGGCATTTTAGGTCAAAACATCTTTGTGCAAACACAAACCCTAATTTGGGTCAACAGTGCAAGGAGAAGTCTTGAGCAGAGTAAAACCCTAACTTGATCTTGAACTCCAAAGGTCTTGTGGTGAGAAAATGTTGAGGAAATGGGAGGGCAAATTTTGGGGTACAACAGCATTCATATCTATAAATTGGTCAGGATTTGGAAATAGTACCAATCCATAGATGAGAAGAGCCAGAATTTCCTCAAAGGCTTGTAGATCCAAAATATTCCAACACTCTTGAGCCTTCTCCAACAAAAACTTTGCTAATAACCCTTTAACACCACTCCTTGTTACCCAATTTGCTACTATGTCAGATGGTTGCAAATGTAGAGCTCGAGCAATTTCCTCAGATTTGGGGTCTCTTTCGATACCGTTGAAAGGTAACTAATTGAGAATAGGGATCCCTACGAGTTGAGAAAATTCCTCCAAAGTGGGCACAAGTTGGTAATCAGGAAAAGTGAAGCAATGATGTAAAGGGTCTAAGAATTGGACAAGCACCTTTATCATATCTTCTTCAATACTTGAGGTAACCAAACTAAGGAGTCGGCCATGTCTTTTGGTGAACAGGGAATCTTCAAGGACCCTTGATACTAAATCCTTGAGTTGTGGAGGTACCCTCACAAGACTGACTTGGATAGTGCTCTTACGAGCGGAGGCCATATCCTACAAAACAGAACAAAGATAAATCCAAAAATCCTTGAAATGGTTAGTGATTTTTATGATGTTTATGTACAAGGGAAAAAACAAACAAGTCCTCGGTTTAGGCTTGCATGGGGTTTCAGGTAAGTACCCTCTTGAAGTTTTAGTTGGCTCAACCTGTCCTAGTTAAAGGTAATCGGGTTCTAAGGGATCTCAATATCACTGATCTTTCCCCCAAGTTTCGTTCGATAAGCGATTGACTCGCAACCAAACAAAACTCAAAAGTCAAACCTCAATGAGTGTAGCATCGAGTATCAACCAACTTCAGACTGCACCAAATCCGGTCATCTCGCTATGTCCTAATGGCCAAGTTGGTCAAGTAAGGTTCTAAGGTCAGTTGATGCTTTATGACACCACGTGGCGCCCCCGTACTCTCCTTGACTGACTCAAGGGTTACCGGTACCAACCAAAGTGCCACATCAACGTAGCTACTGCTTCAACCGTGTCGGTATACCCCGCACAGTTCCCTCACAGTTTATTGCTACTTACCTAAAAGGTGTCCCCAAATCCGGGTGTAGGATTTTTTAACAGTAACCCAAACAAGGAACCAAAATATAAAGCAAGCAAATCAAACAATATAAGCAAGTAAATATGATCTAACCCTAAGGTAACCCCACTTTAACTTACTCTCCCCAGCAGAGTCGCCAGTTTTGTGATACGGTGGGAGAACTGACTTGGGGTTTTGTGATTGTGTTCGTAAATATGTTGCGGTTTAGAAAGAGTCACCACCGACTTTTATTTTATCCAATAAGGAAAGGTAAAAAAGCACAGGAAAGACCTTTTGAGATATTTTCTTGAGTTCAGGGGGTAGATTATGAAAAGGGAAGGTATTAGCATCCTTTCCATCCATGGTTTTCCATGGGCTCTTAGTTACTTGTTAGATCACTTGCTTTTGTTTTGAAAATTGTGCTTTTGTGTGGTTTTGAAAGTATTTTGAAAAGGTGCCATCTTTTAGGCGAACTTTGCAATGATTCCCGTTCTTAAGAATGTATGCAAAGTGTTGAGCTTTTGAAAATATTTCAATGTTTGGAAAATGTTTTGAAGATGTTTTGGGAAGTGTATGTGATTGTTTTGAAAGTAGCAAGGATGTTTGTTTTGAAATTGAGCAAGTAACTAAAAGTAATCCACCCACTCAAAAGGTTTTAGATGTGTTTTTTCTCCTCCTTTAGATGTTGCTACCTTACCATTGATTTGATAAGAAGCCCCATCGTTGGATGTGAAGGGACGAGCATTGGGTCATCGTATGACCATGATAGCAATGTTGTGAAATGACTTAGCACTTTTCTGTAGGGACTAAGATCATTTTGAAAGGCAAATTTGATAGCGTCATCGAGGGACTATGATCTTTTTTCAATTCGTTTGTGCTAAGACATCCCACGTGCATAACATGGCCATTTTTATAAGGCAACAAGTGGAATTTCCCTAAGGGTGCATGTGTGCAAGTGTGTTTGATTACATGCATTTTGTCTTTGATTTTTTTGGGTTGTCTATTTGTTGATTTTTATCTTGCCATACACACCTAATTACTAACATTTATATGAAGGTAATAAAAGAGTGCAAAAAATAAATCCTACACTATTACAACCATATTGAATTGCATGAAAATATAAAGGCAAAAATAAGGTAAAAGCAAGAAAAATGGATCTTTCGACTTAGGGTAACAACCCTTCGATTCTGCCATTTTTGGCCTTCTTCGACTTCACCTAAAAAGGGGTGGAAGAATGAGTTTCGGCTGGGGCTTAGAAGCCAACATATTTCGAATTTCGATTGGGGCCTGGAGGCCAGCATATTGTGCCTTTCGACTTCCTCTTTCATTTGGCCCGAAGGTTAGTATGGAAGCCAGAGGCTTCATTTCTAACTTTTATGTCTCCTATTTCTTTCATTTGAGTTTGAATAGCAATATGGCCCAAGGCCATCACCTTAAGACTAGATTAATTCTTTAAAGCGTATTTAAATGTACCAAGAGCAAAATCCAAGAAGATGGTTAACCATGACACATATTAAGAGAGTGAAAACAAAACAAAAAGAAGAAAATAGTATGTACATGTTTTAAATGAAAAAGAAAACTTATTTACATGCTATGCTGGAAACGAAGGGCCAAAGGATAGAAATGACTTACCTTGCTGGAGGTTGAAGCGTGTTCTGGACTTTGAAGCGGTTGCTTTGAATGCCTCTAGATTCGAAGGAAAAGACCCAGGGTAGGTCTTCGACACTGGATTCGAAAGAGCAAAACAAGTGAAATATCCTTCTTTGCTGGATTCAAAGGAAAGAACAAATGGGATGCTCCTTGAGTCGAAGGAAACTAGAGTGTGTTGTTTGAAGGAGGTAACGGTGATTCTGGTTTCTGATTTCACAAGTGTTGAAGTGTTTGATAATTTTATGGTGTGTGAGAATTTGAAGATACGTTCCTCCTCCCCTCTTTTTCTCTGTGCAAATGAACTCTCTATTTATAGAGAAAGGCTTGGGGAGCAAAAATAATAAAATAAGGCTTAGTCTGGAAAGTAAGTGCCCACTTGTGCCATAAAAGTAAAATGAATGGTTCAGATGGGGTTGCTTCCTTCTGAAGGAAAACAGGCGCAAGGCTCAAGGCAAACCTTTCTAAAAGGTAGTATTATGATGTTAAGTGCAAGTGGTGTTGGACAACAAATGGGTAAAGGCCTATTTTAGCTTGCATAAACAAATAAGTATAGGGTGAGTCATAGGTTTGAGGCCTGAAAAGTGAAAACACGTAGCCTAGCCTATGGGTCTAAATGTTCAACTTGATCTTTTTAGTCGAATCCTCCATCTTTCTACACCTTTCGACCAGACTAGAACAACGCAGCATTCGTTTTCACCAGTTGTGTGTCATGATGCAGGACTATGGTGTGTCGAAGGGTTTGCAGATGGATTTGAAGGTGATATGAGGGCGCATTCGAATCCTACATGAAGATGAATTTGAAAGTCACAGGAAGGTAGCCATTCATCCAATCGAAAACTTATGAATCCAAGGCCAACAGGTGAGGGGCGAATGGTGCAGTCGAATGACACTTTTCAGAAGGTTATTAACTTCTGAATTGAAGGAAGCTTTCAAAATATTATTGACTTTTTGAATTGAAGAAAACCAAAAGGATACTTTTACTTCCTGAGTCGAAAGACATTCTTGAGTCGAAGAACATTCCTGAGTCGAAGGACATTCCTGAGTCGAAGGACATTCCTGAGTCGAAGGACATTCCTGAATCGAAGGACATTGTTTCAAAGGGAAACAAAAACTCAATTGAAGCTTGTATGAAGATCATTTCCTTCTGAATCGAAGGAGACCCATTTGAAGTCACATGCCCAGACGAAAGAGGCACGCTAGCAGCAAATTTTAACCAATTGAAGGAGGTGCAAAGTCCAATCAAAGGGGGATGACTCGAAGGAGATTCATTTTCTTCCAAATTCGTCAAAATGTTATTTTTATCTGTTTTCTCCCTTTTTGACAGTTTCCTTTTAATTCTGGTGTTGGAAGACCCCAATGTACTTGTGCAAGCTTGAACCTTGAGAATCTTTGTGAGAGATTCCTTGAGAATTGAGAGGGAAAATTTTGGGGTACAATATTAATTTAGTTTAATAAACAAAAAAAACAATAAAAAGATTTCATTTTTAGGATTTAGACGTCCTTTCAATTCGCGCGCGTTTCTTATTTTAGCATTGTTATTTTTATCATTAATGTAACTTTTTATGGGATGTAATAGAATTAACTAGGACCCTTTTACTACTTTCTTTATTTCTCCCCCAAGTTTTGGATATGTAATTAATCCCCTCCTCAAAGCCATGTAATAGCGTAGGATTTAATTTCTGCACTTTATATTTTCTGTACATATATTAACTGCTTAGATGTATGGTAATAGGATTGCATTGCAAGAAATTAAAAACAAAACGCTAGCAAACCTAACATCAAGATAAATAACTGAAACACAATACAATTGCACATGCGCACCTTTAGGGTACTCCCACTTTGGTTTCCTTCGGAGAACAGTCACAACTCTTGAAACGTGAGAGGTTTTAGTGGCTACCCTCTGGTTTAAAAGATCATAAGTCCCTCGATGACCCTCTCGATGTTGCCTCAGTAAAAATGATCTTTAAACCCTAGGGTAGTTACTAAAGTTTCTTGCCCAGTTGCCTTTGTGATTATAAAACGTCCTTTCAAATATCCCCCAAACATCCAACTACTAGGGCTACCTACTCACTAATAGTAGGATAGCACTGCCTAAAGGAAAAAAAGGAAAAGAACAATCCTTTCGAGTATAGTAGATAGCTGTTAGATGCTTGCTCAAAAAACAAACTTTTACACATACGCAAAACACTTTCAAAAACGTTTTCAAATGCTTTATCAACACTCTTGAGGACTGATACAAGAGTTATCATAAAGCAAACTTCCTGGCGATTGGCATTTCAAAAATACTTTTCAAAAACACACAAAGCACAAGGTATTTTTCAAAATGAGCTAAGCATCTGAGAGCCCATAGAAAACTACGGATGGAAAGTGTGCTAACACCTTCCCTTTCCATAATCTACCCCCTTACTCAGAAAACTCTCGAAAGGTCTTTTTCTGTTCTTTTCACCCTTTCCTTATGTTGGATAAAAGAAATGTCAGTGGCGACTCTTGCTTACCACAACATTTGCAAACACAAATACAAAACCAGTATAAACAGTCGGTTCTGCAACCGTATCACAGTATGAATTGTCCAATTTAATATCTTTTTTCAGTAAATACTTTCTTCCTTTCCCATGACCAGAAAGTACCTTCCCAGGATCTCACCCAGAACAGAACAGGATTCCTGCTCTGATACCAATTGAAATTCGGGTACAACAGACTCAGATGTCCTATAAGGATGTCAAGACATCTGATGTGACACAAACACGCAGGCAAGATAAAACAATACTGAAAAGATAAAGAACACACCAGAATTGTTTACCCAGTTCAGTGTAAAACAACACCTAATATGGGGCTACCAAGCCAGAAATGAAGTCCACTATCAGCAGTATCAACTTGCAGACCCTACAGCCAACACACCCGTTGATGATCTACGCACTTAATAACTATCCAATGACCCTTCTACCTAGGTCCTCCCTAGATATGGAATATCCCCATCCCACTTCCAATAATCACAATGATGTCTAGCAGTAAACACCTCAGTCACTGCATCAACGACCCTTCACCAAGATTCTGATCACACAGATAGACAGTTCGGAAGACACACTTCCAGGAAAATCTAGCTAAGTCTCCAAGCCAAACTCCACTGTTTGTTAGCTTTTCTCCTAACACATCCTAGAGTTGCTTCAAAGATTTCTCCAAGAACAATACACCTCTTACCTACTGGCTTCGAGGTGAACACGGTAACCTTCCCACAACCCGGAAGGTTTACCTTGACAAAACCCTAGACTTCTACATCTTGAGCCGTGTATTTTCTAGGTTACAAACCCTTCTATTTATAACATATTATCCAATTTGTTTTGGGCCTTCAATCACAGCAAGTAAGATGTAACAAACTGCAGAAACTTCAGCCCCAAGAAAGGTCTTCAATCTTTAGTTTCCTAAATAATCTCCTTATTTAGAAAGTCTTCATTCTCCTTGATTTTTGATTGAATTTTCTAGACCTTTAAATATGCATAGGATGCATAATATTCTCCTGAATATTCCGCCTCTGTTAAGAATAAACTGAATCTCATTAATCCAGCTCAGCAGGCGCGATGTCGAAGACATCTTCTTCGACATGTTATTCTAGTTGTTGAAAAAGTTCAACACAACATGTTCTGACATTGTAATAGGACTTCTTGTTGTACCTATTTTTCTTAGCAAGTTTATATATCCTATTCTACATTACATGATTGCTGCTATTATTTGTTTTACAATAATTAAGCTAATCCTAAAACAAGAGAACTAACACAAGGTTCCTGAATAAGTGTGGAGTGGCGAACGACCATCAATGAGTCATTTGAAGGTGTTTGGCTTTATGTGCTACAAGCATGTTCTTGATGCAAGAAGAGGGAAGCTTGATGACAAGAGTGAACATATGATTCTGGTAGGATATCATAAAACAGATATATACAGGATATTCAATCCAATCAATGATAAAATTGTGATAAGTTGAGTTATTGTGATTAATGAAAATTCCGCCTGGGATTGGAATTCTGGTGATGCAATTAATAAGCCATTGATGAGTTGTGGCTTTGACAAAGAAACTGATGAAGTTGAAGTAGAATAAATTGCCAATATTCCAGTCGAAGTCAAAGTCGAAGTAGTTGCTGACATTCCTGACACAGTCGAAGTCGAAGAGGGTGTGGCTAGTACAAGCCAAAGACCTCAAAGAACTTGAGTTCTTCCAGCAAGATTTCATGACTATGAAGTGGTCAGTGATGATGAAGTCACACCTGATGGAGAATTAGTTAATTTTGCTTTACTTACAAGTGCTGAACCAATCAACTATTGTGAAGCTTTGAAGATTAAACAATGGAAGGCTGTTATGGTCGAAGTGTTACATGCAATCGAAAGAAACAACACATTGGAGTTATTCTAAATGCTAGCATACATAAAAGTTATAAAAGTGAAGGGAGTGTTCAAGTTGAAACACAATGTTGATGGGTCGATAGAAAGACATAAAGCAATATTAGTAGCTCGAGGTTTTCTTCAAAGACCAAGACTCGACTACTCAGAAGTATTTTTTTCTCCAGTGGCAATATTGGATATTGTTCGACTAGTTGTAGCCTTTGCACACAATCAAGATTGGTCGACATTTTATTTAGATGTGAAATCAGTATTTCTGAATGGTCCTTTAGACGAAGATCTCTATGTCACACAACCTCCAGGGTTTGTAATTCAGAAGGAAGCAAGTAAAGTATATAAGTTTCACAAATCGCTCTATGGCCTCAAGCAGGCACCTAGGGCATGGGAAAAGAAGATCGACTCATACATAGCCAAATTAGGATTTGTAAAATATAAGTCTGAGTATGGTGTATATGTTCAGGCTGTAGCACAAGATATAACAATCATCTACTCATATGTCGATGACTTGTTGGTAACTGGGAATAGCTTGAAGAACTTGTCGAAGTTCAAAGAGTTGATGATGAGAATATTTGAAATGCCGGATCTGAGAAAATCGTCTTATTTCTTAGGCATGGAATTTCAAATGTCGAAGCAAGATATGGTGCTACATCAAAGGAAGCATGTCAAAGAGATACTCAAGAGATTCAGGATGGATGATTCGACTCCAACATTTTTGTTTATCGAACCAAATTTGAAGGTTGAGAAGCATGGAGAGGAAGACAAAGTTGATGTAACTTTGTTTAAACACATAGTTGGATCTTTGAGATATATGGGCAACAATCGACCTGATACAGGTTTCACAATCGGATTAGTGAGCAGATACATGAGTGAACCAAGGGTATCGCACATGAAGGTTGTAAGAAGAATTTTGAGAAACTCAAAATGATCGATAAACTATGTAATTATATTTCGACGAGACTCTGAAAACAAAGAAGCAACAATTACTTGTTTTTCAGATTTTGATTGGTGTAGAGATAAAGAAGATCGAAGAAGCACAACTGGATATTTCTTTCAAGTAATTGGTGCCCCAATCTCATGGTGCTCGAAAAAGCAACCTGTGGTGGCATTATCATCGTGTGAAGCTGAATATATAGCAGGATCTTATGTTGCATGTCAAGCAATTTGGATCAGATCAATACTTGAAGAAATGAAGGTCGAAGTGAAGAAACCTCTTGTGTTGCAAATTGTTAACAAGTCGGCCATAAATCTGGCGAAGAATCCAGCTTTGCATGGAAGAAGTAATCATATCGAAGTTAGATTTCACTTTTTGAGGGAAAAGGTAAATCAAGGTGAACTTGAAGTTAGGCACTGCTGAAGTGAAACACAGTTGGCCGATATTTTCACCAAAGGATTGAAGATCGACAGATTCCTGAATCTGAGAAAGAAATTAGGAATAGTTCAGATCGACTATGACTAGCATAGGTTCGACAACTTGGATTATGAGGAGTATGTTGAAATATTTGATATAATATTAGATATAATTCAAGTTATGTAATCCAAACCCAAACCCAAACTCAATTAAGATTTGTTAGCCTATTTAGTATACAAGTTAGTTGTATATAAATAAACTATTTTGTAAATCAGTTTGTAACAATTCAAATTAATAATACAATTTTTATTTCCTTTATTCTTTCTTTCTCTTTTCAGTAAAAATGTCTCACGCACTGTATTTTTTTTGAAAAAAAAATTCACTAACTATTTTAAATATATTTAAATAGTAGAAAATCAATAGTAAAAGATAAAAAAGAAAACTTGACTTGCTGTATTTGTGGTTATATTTTTTTTTAGTGTCAATATGTTTCTAAATATAATATAAAAATGTTAAAAATCCTTACATTTAATTTTTAAAATTCTTAATCTAACATTATTTTTAAACAGAATTTCTATTTGTTTTTAATTTGTTTAACATGTTCTTTTAGGACATATAAGTTACTATGACCGAGAAATGCTTACTTAAATCCAAACTCAAATATAGAATATTTAAACACACACATAATAAATAAATTAAAAAAATAAATAAATGATGTTTAATAATATGACCACATTATTATATTTTTAATTGTATGTGTGTCAAAATATTTTTAATTTGGAGTTGTTGCTAAATAAGTCTTGCTCACTACGACCCACAGAAAACTTGGTCGCTTTTCAATTAATTTTCCAGCAGTAGCTGCGGTGTAATGGTAGAATTGTAGCACGTTATTGACATTAATTCTATCATCAATCATTTTGCAGTAGGGTTGCTGTTAGCAGTGGGATGGTAAGCTTTTTGCAGTGGGTGATTGGCTTTTTCTTAGTTATTCTGTCTTGTCTTGTTGTGTAACTGAGTATAGGTATTTAAATTGAGTAATTGAATCAACCTGACATTCAACCCGATCCATTTGTTAGGGTCTGAGGATTACAATCAGACGATTGAAATTTGTCCAACATTAAACATAGAACTGATTCAGTAACGTTGACCCGGGAAAAGCACGATGCTTTTTAGAAAAAAAAGTTTGTTATATGAACCGTAATTTTCACATTCAATCAAGTATTATTATTTATAAATTTTTTTCAAAAAGGCTAAATGGCGTACCCAGCACCTCCATCCAATCTTCACGCCGTTGTATTGCTTCAGATTATCAGTGTTCTTCAACGATTCCACTATGGAGGTATCTAACCTCTAAATTGAATTTTTCAATTTTAAGCTTTTCCATTTCTTTTTAAATTTATGTGCAAATAATTTGGAAAATACTCAGAGAAGAACAATTTTTCTCAGCAGGTGGAACAATGAAGAGGAGATTTTTTATCTTTTCGTTTTTATTAATTTATTTTTAAAAGTAGAGAGAACTTAATGGTGGAAGAAGATAACATTCCTAAACAAATCTTTACTTATCTGGATGATGAAAAGAAAAATTGTAGGTTGTTTGCCAAAAAATTGATGATAGGTTGAGAGAGCATGAAGACGGGTAGGAAAGCTCGAGGAATTAATGAAAAAATAATGAGTAAATTTGACATGGTTGAAATCTTTTGGCTTTTAGACTTTAAAGATTAGGGAAGAGGAAGAGTCAGAAGAAACAATATAAAATCGGAATTGCTCTTTGAACCAAAACACACAAAGAACTTCATCCAAAGAAATCAGAGAAGAAGAAGAACTAAAATGAGTACTTCTACTGAAACTTCCAACAAGAGAGCTTCCAACAATACTAAAGATGTTTTGCCTCCTCAAAATCAATACTCGTAAGGAACCGTCAGATAGTTGTATTTCTGTCAAGTTCACTGCATCTGTAGTTTCAACATCAATAATGCAATTCAAACCCTACTTCAACTATTACATTTTATAATAAAGTAAACGTTAAACATAAAGGAGATAACAAAACATAACATCTTCAAATTTTCAAAAATAATCTCTCTGATTTCAGTTGTTCTTTAAATTCTTATTGTTCTTCTTTGAATCTTCATACATAACCTTCAAATAACTCATAACTTCTACAACTTCCAACTCTGACTTCATAACTCTGACTTCATGTTCACCTTTTTCACTCATGTCTCCATCCTATATGAACAAATTACATGTCTCATCACTCATCTAAAATGGAGATCTCCAAAAAAGCCTTCTTTTATTTTGTCTCTTCTTGCATTGGTATGAACCCCTACGACCATCACAACCACAAAAATTTGCAGATCGAGATTTTATAAAAGAAGAAGACATAGAAACATCTTTGGATGAATTTGTCTTCAAATGCGACATTGAAATAAAACTAAACAACAACAATGTCAAAAATATTTTACGTACCATAAAGGAGAATACTGTGTTGGTGTTGGTGTCTTCCTTCCCGACGACGACATTGGTGTTAGGGTTGTTTTGTCTTGTTTCCTTTTTCAGTGAAAAAATAGATACTGAGAGTTTAATATATATAAATTTAATATGACAGTCATTACTGTGAACCGTAATTATATATTTTTTGCATAATTGAAATTTCATTAAAAAAAATCTAGTCTGTAACAACAGTTTTACAAAACAACCGTAGTGATATCCATATTTTTTAATTTAAATATAAATACAAATGAAAAGATGCGCATTAACGTAAAAGGAATAAACTATTTGAGGGGCGATGAGGTTCGAACCCATGAAAACTTGACGGTATCACCACAATATTCTCATTAACCGTTATTATACCCTTAAAATTTTAATTAAAAAAATTAAAAAAATATTGACGTATGAGTTTAGAAGTTTCACCACGGTGTTAGGAAGAACCGTGAGGACTTTGACATTGTTGTATGCGCATTTTATAGTAGTGTCAGTATCCGTATAGGCATAGCAATTAGTAAGTTGTAGTTGTAAGGCTACTATGTTTGTTGAGTAGTTTTTGTTTTAATTTGTATTTGATCTGAATTTCAAGCACATAATGATGAGTGTTTGTTTTTTACTATGATGTTGAGTCTTCATCTTATTAGTTGTTTTGAGTTAGAGTATCACTTATACTTTTTGTAATCAAATACTTTGTTTAACAAAAAAATAAGGGTTAAATAAGTTTTTGGTCCCTCTAAATATCTCAAATTTTGTTTTTAGTCCCTTAATAATTTTCCTTCAAGGATTGGTCCCTTCAAAATTTTCAGTTTGGATAATTAGTACCCAACGCCAAGTTCCACTAACGGCTTCCTATGTGGCAAGACAAGTGGATTAAATAATGTTTTATATATTTCCATGAAATACAACATGTACATTGGCTATTTATTAAATGAGTCACATGCAATTTGACCTAATTCCTTTCCATTCCTCTTCGTTCACATTCTTCTCCTTGAAAATCCGCAACACAAGAGTTGGTTTGGTGGTCCATCTTCTTTCTTCTTTCATCTTCGCCATCCTTCGACTGCATAAAATAATGTCTATTGCTTCAGTGAAATCGCGAGTTGGGAAGTTTTGTGACTGTCAGGTTTGGATGGTATCATATTGTTGCAAGAATGGACCAAATAAGGGTAGGTTGTTTTGGAGATGTCCTTATTGGCAGAGTTCTGATACATGTAATCTATTCATATGGGATGAAGATCTTGGCGTAAAATCTAGAAATGAATATGTTACCATTAGGAACTCAGAGTTAGAAGCCATGGCATCTGTGGAATATATGAAGTCCTTGTATGAAGATTCAAGGAAGAAGAACAAGAACTTGAAGACCAAATTGAAAACTAAATTTCATGGAAGATTCAAGATGTTGTGTCTTGTTTTGTCATTTATGATAAATGTTTATTTTGTTATCAATTGTAGTTGTTGAATTGTTTAATGTAATGAGAATGTACTGTGATTGTAAGTCTTGCTTCAATGTACTTGATAAAAGTACTTGATATTTGTTATCAATTGTAGTTACTGAATTGTTATCAATTGTAGGTGCTGAATTGTTATCAATATTGTTTGTTATGATTAAGTTGACATAATTTGCAATATTTGGTATAAAAAGCTTGTAATTTGACTGTTAAGTGCATAACAAAGCACATACTGAGACATGAGTACAAAATACATTAAAGATTCAAAGTGCATAACAAAGCACATTATAAAGTGAATAACAAAGCACATTACAAAGTGCATAACAAAACACTTGGTTCATAATACAACATTCATTTGTTTCATAGTACATAACAAAACACTAGGTTCATAAGACATAAGGTACAACCAAAACACATTTGTGTCACTCTTGAGTTTTCACTGAGTCATGCTCTTCTGGATGTCATCACATTTCTTTTTTTCCCTAGAACTTCCAATAGTTGAGTCTTCTTCAGGTATTATAAATGAATCATTTGGATCCCTTCTGGGTCCCTCTATTTTATTTGTCATCAAAGTCCTAAGTCTATCACTCTTTCTAATTGGAGATGCAACAATCTTTGACTTTTTCCTTGGTGATATCATGATTTTCACCTATTATGAAAATATAGTTTTATCAAGGTAAAAAACAGAGCTTGCCAAATAAGTCTATCAGAAGAAATTACAAACTTACAGGGTCACTCATAGTTGGGTTAACAGTAGGTTTAGCAGGTTTTGATACCTTAGGACATTTACCAATAAAGGTTTTGGGACCAGACATATTATTCTTTGCAGGACTAATATCAATTCTTAATGGTGGAATATCTAGTATGTCATCTTTATTCAACAATGCCTCTAATTCATTAGGATCTATACCACAGTACATTCTCATTACCTCAGATGAGGTAACCGAATTTTGTGAAAGGTGTACCCCAGGTTGAGTAGGTGTCACATCAGTTGGTGCAGGGTTTTCTTCAGGTTGAGTAGCATGACTCATATTTCTTGTAGTTGGTGCTTGAGCCTCATTTCCTGCAGTAGCCTGACTCTCATTTCCTGCAGTAGCCTGACTCCCATTTTCCGCAGTAGTCTGACTCTCATTTCCTGCAGTAGTCTGACGCCCATTTCCTGCAGTAGCCTTTGATTTCTTAGATGTGCCTCCTTTTTTGGTTGTACCTTTTACCCCACTCTGCATCCAACATAATTGTAACAACATATTGAAAATTATATATGAATTTCTAATGTAAAGTTTTTGTTCAGTTTGAGTTACTAACCCTTTTTTTGGATCTTGCAGTAGCCACATTTTGTGTTTGTCTTCTTTGGGTGGGTGCAACATCTCTTAGAAGTTCACCTTCAACAACTTCCAATTTTTTTTCTTACATGTCCTTGCATTGTGTCCATATTCCAAGCAAGTCTTGCACCTGTGGCTTGTGTTTGTCCTTTGCCACCTTGTTTGACTTGCCTCATCTGGATCTCTTCTTCTGAGTTTCTTTGGTCTACCAGGACCTCTCTTGTAACTTGGTGGTAAGATTTCAGGGTCAATAGTCCTTGGCCATTTGTTTTGGCCATTAATGGGACTGATAACTTCATTGTAAAATGAGACATAAATTGACTTATGGTAACACTTGTGTACATACTTAATGGGATTATCTACCTTCCTATGTATGGCTACAACAACATTTCTACAAGGGATCCCAACCAAGTCCCACAAGTTACAAGAACAAGTATGTTTTGCCAAGTCTACAACATAACTTTCTATGAACATTACATGACTTACTTGAAATGTTAGTCTACCTCCATATGTGGGAAGCCAATTAGCACTTTTTTCTATCTCCCTATCTAACCTTCTAAGTGGTTTAGACATGATCTCTCCTTTGTAATTTTCAACCTTCTCCCTAGGAGTGGAAAACCTAGCCAGAAGATAGTTCTTAATCCACTCAAACATGGTAATTATAGGTTTATCCATTTGCATCAAAATAATAGCATTGAATGATTCACTTAGGTTGTTCATAAGAACATCACACTTAGAATACAAGGGAAAGGCGTGTTTACACCACTTATTCTTGGGAATATCATTTAGACATCCAAAAGCATCTGGACTTACCTCCTTAATTTGATTCATCTTATTCTCGTGAGCTTCAAAATAGGTTGCCTTTGCTGCAACCATTATGAGATCTCTATATAGTGTACCACCTCCAAACTTCTTCTTGGAGTTAGCATATAAATTCCTTAAGCAAAAACTATGTTCAAACTCAGGATATTCTTTCTCAAATACATTCACCAGTCCCTGCATATACATGACCACCACTTTAATAAGTAACATTAAACACTAAATAAACAAGTAACATTAAGCATACCTTTTGTTGATTGAACATGAAGCACCGCCTATTATCAGAACCAATGTCTTCAAGAAGTAACTTAACAAACCAATTCCAAGAGTCCCTAGTTTCATTCTCCACAACCCCTAAGGCAAGTGGAAGATACTAGTCATTGGCATCCCTACTGACAACTATTAACAAGATTCCATCATATTTGTTTTTTAGGTGACATCCATCTAACCCTATGAATGGTCTGCATCCAACCTTTAATGCTTTCTTTGTACCATCAAAGCACATGTAACACCTTTCAAACCTAGGTGGCAAACCAGAAATGTTAAACTTAAATGTGTTTCCTTTGGATGCCCTCCTCAATTTATCTCCATATGACCATAACATACTGCATTGCTTGGCTGAGTCGCATTCAACAACCTTTCTAGCTAGCTGGCTTGCTTTGATAGCCCTACATCCAATAATTTCTATAGCAAACCTCAGTCTTACATATGCTACAACTTCATTCAATTTCATACCTGAATTTTTCTTTAACTTGTCAACAATCACTCTAGATACCCAATCAGCATTAGCATTCTTGTTGAAGAACTTTCTTCCACATTTGTGCTTCTGAAATAGAGTTTTGATCCTGAATGATGTTGTTCTCAAAACCCTATTGCATAAAACTGTGTAATCACATTGTTGTTTGTCCTTACAAACAACCCTACACCTTGTCTCGTCATTTTTGGCAAACCTAACCTCCCTACCATTCAACACATTGTGTTCCAGTACAACCTTTTTAAATTGCTTCAGAGAAGAAAATTTCATTCCCACCTTGAATTTAAATTCTTTTCTAAGGTTTTCATGTTCATTAAACCTTATCACCAAAGGCCTACCATTATCACTATCATCACCTTCCCCACTATCAAGCTCATATGTGATGTAATCATCCTCAATTACATGTTCCCTTTACATCTCAGCTATAGTTAACCCTTTAGGTATCCCTTGACCATTATCCATTTGACCTGTACCATCACCATTATCCACCCCACCTGTACCAACACCTTCACCCATGTCTTCATCAAAATTGTGCATCCTCTCTTATTCACTATCTTCAAAGTGTATATCATTCAAAGAGTCTTCAAATGATTTACTGACCTCGCCATCTTCATTTTCCTCAACATTAATGTGGCCTTTTTCTTTCTCTTTTAACCTCTCCATATAAGTCTTCTAACAACTAGATAATTTTGCCTCTGTATATATCTCAACATCACACTTAGTCTCCTCGGCACACATAACCAACATTGTTGCATCCTCATCATTAACAAGGGGTTTTAGATCATTTTCAAGTGAGCCATGTTCAGACTTCCACCACATTTTCACATCTTCAGTTTTAAACGATGAATCCATATCCTTAATTAAGTCACATGCTTCAAAGTATGTCCAAAAATCAGGATCTTGCCTACATACAGCATAAACATCCCCCTTCATATTTTAACCCTTCATCCTTTATAAATGACCATTTGGTATAAAATACAACCTTAAATAACCCTATTGCCTACACATTTCAAGAAAAAACAAGGGTAACTCAGACATTACCAACATATTAAATATGAAAAACCCTAGAATTTGTGACCAGCCCATGGGACATGCGAGAGTTACCTAATTAAGATGAAAAACCCTAGGCATAAATGTTGTGATTAATAATAATTAATTATCATTGATGTGTTCTAAAATGCCAAGAAAATATGCAAGCGAATGTTGTCTTTTGAATTCGAAAATAGGCAACTCTTTGTAAAGTGTTGTAGTAGACAATTTGTATTTTAAATTTGAAAATAGGCAACGTATTGCGAAGTGTTGTAAAATGCAATCAAGATAGGAAACACTTTTGATGTCTTGCAGTAGGAAAAAATTGCAACACTCATCATAAAGTGTTGCTTAAAGGGAGTCTTTCATCAAGGGTTGCAACCTTGTGAAACAACACTACTTGACCTATAAAGTCAGCATTCTAGATTCATAAAAACAATACCAAAAGTACATCCTCTTTACTACAAATTCCAATTTTCATCTTCCATACATGAGAGTTTTCGCCGGTCTTATGGAAACTCGATATAGGCTAAAATATCTTAGGTATTCATGAGTGTTGACTCTAAGACAATTTGGAAGTGCTAGAAATACTATAAGGAAAGTGATTTGTTCGCGATTCTATCCCCGACCCATTTAATTTACGATTACTTGCAAGCACTGAAAAAGAATTGACATCATGGATCCAAATACATTTGTATTGTTTCTTATAAAAATTTCAAATGTGAAAATCGTAATATCAAGATCTTAAATGAAATTAAACCTAACTGTTGGTATAAAGCAAAGTTGTGAAAATTATGATTTTTGGATAATAATTATTGATTTTGATACTGTTTAATTTCATAGTTTTCATGTAATTGAAATCAATTATATAATGATAAATAGTGTAATTTTTGTATCATGGTTTGGATTTTGAATAATTATTATATATTGAATAATAATTGAAGGATCATGTACATACATGGAAGACATGAATATTGATAGAATTATTCTGTATTTATCTTGTAATTAATTTGTAATCATTATCTTACATGTAATTATGCTTCTATTAAAGAGTTCACCTCAACTCAATGTATTATATATACCTTTGCCAATAATTAGAAAGACATAGAAAATTCATTCATCTTATATAATATTAACCCTAAAAATATCCTAACCCACCTCTCCTCCCATCCAAAGACGTTATTGTCATGCTTTCTTCCTCCGCGCCACCGCCTTCTCTTTACCCTCATCCTTCTTATCTACAGCCTCTCCTTCTTCCTTCTTCCCACACCACCTCTGCCCCCTCTCTGCATCCCACCGCCTGTGTGCAACCATCGCCCCAACACTGGTTTTTAATCTGTGTTGGTCTCTCCAGCACCGCCAACCTCTCCTGCATCGATTCTTCCTTTTCGTCCTCTTTGTTAGAACAAGATTTGTGTCTACAATATAATCTCGATGTTTTGATGATAACAACACATATATTTTATGAGAAATAATTTTAGTTCTAATAAGTTTCTTGAGTGTGTAGATAAGAAATTCTAATTGATTTAGGACTGTTGTCTGGAGAATCAGAAATACACCAAGCACATCAGAAAGACTGTTCGCTTTTGAAGAAACATCAGTAGTTCGGAAGAATGGTGAATGTTCGCAAAAAATAATCATAAATCAAGATTATTCAAGAAACAAGCTTCCAACACAAAGAACAGAAGTCATGATTTGCTCATCAGAAAAGTTGCTGCTTATAATTCTGAAGACAGGGTCAAGACTCTGAACATATGAAGAGAAAGCTTCTACTTCTGGATCAGAAGACAAATACTTGTTCATCAGAAGAGTTACTGCTCACATTTCTAAAGACAAAGTCAAGTTTCTTAAGACTCGGATAGTTCATAGAATACACACTTCAATTTAACATCAGAAGTATTCCATCAGAAGAAAGGATGAAAGAAAAAAAGATCTTATGGACTCACTTTTAATAAACATCACAAACTCCAACAGAAGACAAGATTAAAGGATGATATCCTCTCAAGAAAATCTATTCAACGGAAGAACTATTATGACTGATTCTAAAGAAACATCAGCAGTTCTAAGGAATGCTGAATGTTCATCAGAAAGGGAATCAAGTATGTTCTCAGGAAAGCGCCACTCTTAGATATCAAGAGAAAGATTTCATGATCAAACACAAAGATATAGCTGACATAAGATGTTGCTTTCAACTCAATACAAAGATCAGAATTTAAGAGATCAAAAAGGAAAGAATTCAACGTCAAAATCAAATGTACTGATATAAGCTTCTGCTTCAAAAATCAGACATCATATATGCAACTCAGAAATGCTGATTATCAATAATCAAGGATCAATTCAAGAATTTAAGATCATAAAAGCTTTTTCTCAAAAAAAGACATTGTTCATCAGATAAGTTGTTGCTTATATATTTGAATACAATATTCAACTATCTGAAAGACTCTGACTCTACAACAATGAAGTATCTTCTGGATCATTTTCATTATCATATCAGAATCAATCCAGCAAGAAGAAAAGAAGACAAAGACAAGATAAAGAGACATCTTCTAAGCTTACTACTTCAAGCCATAAGTAAATCATCAGAAGATAAGTTCATAAGAAACTTATCCACGAAGAATATAGTACACTTAATACGTTTAAAATTCCACTACATGCTTACGTATTGTACTATGTTGTCTCCCATGATGAAATGCTACCCTTACTGTAGATGGAAAGTGAAAGCGATGTCTTTGTACTACCAACAGTCTATTTTCTCAAAGTCTATATAAAGAGACCTCATCAACATTTGAAGATTTGACAAAAAGCGATACACTATCAAGCTTGAATCAAATTGCTGAAATACTGTGAAACATCAAGAGAAAAGAAGAATCACTATTTATATACATCCATAAATATTCTTCTAGAGAAATATCAAGAACATAAGAGTTATTGCTCGTTATTGTGTTAAGATATTAGGGATTAAACACAAAGAGTTGTTGCTCATTATTTGTGTTTTATCTTAGAGTTCTCAATACAAAGAGTTGTTGATCATTATTTTTATTAGAGACTTTGTTCTCATTGTTGTGTTAATATTCTTTTTTAGAAGCAAACATTGTAAACACAGTTGATTGTAATTTTGTTAAGAATTTATTATTGCCTCAAGTGACTAGGTTGTTAGTCTGAGACTTGAGAGGGCTAAGGTGTCTGTTTGGACTCTTAGACGATTGTGGTTAGTCACCGGCGGATAGCCCGTGCATTTGTAATCTGTTGAGATTAGTGGATTAAGTCCTTGTTAAAGGAAAAATCACCTTGGCGGGTGGACAAGAGTAGCCTTGTTGAAGGTGAACTTGTATAAACAAAAAGAGTCATTTTATTCTTTCCTTAGCTTTATTATTTCTAGTTAGTTTGAAAAATATTTTTAGAGAAAAAGTTTATTAGAAAACCCAATTCAAACCCCCCCATTTCTTGCGTTTTTCTTACCCTTCACTCTTCTCCTGCAAATTGTCTTCCTCCTCTAATGACGAAAGCAAAATCCTCCTCCAAAGGTGGAAACCCTGACACGACCTCCCTCATCCTTTGCCAAGCCGGAATTTCATCTTGCTTTCATTGTTTTCAACATTATAAATAATATTTCTATTGTTCTTGACATGGAAACTAATTGCTATTTCACATTCATGACCGCTCTCACCGATTTTCTAACCCAAGCTAGGTGATTCATCATTTTTGTACGTATAGAAAAGAAAATTAAACTACACCGTTCATTTTAGAAATTCAAGTAGAAGACTTAAAAATTAAAAATAGTCCTAATTGGTGAGAAAAATATAATAAAAAATGATGGTTCAATAATTAGTGAACCCTCCACCCTTTCAATGTCCCAATGAACTCCGTAAGGTTTATGCTTTCTGCTCTCATAATCCAGATAGCACAAAACACGTAAACTCGTGTCTCGATGTCGAATATTACTTGACATACCCCCAGAGTCCAACGATGACATTCTAGAGAGGAAGCGTGATCCAGGTCCTAATCATCATTTGTTAAATATTATTATTTAATTAAGTTGGACACGTCATATAATATCTTATTGTTCCACCATTTTATTGTCCCCACTTGGGTAACAGGCTTACGCAACTAAGCCCAACAAATCATTACGTTAAGTCTAGCCTTGTGAACCTTGTAAAAGGGAATATTGTGGGTGATGTGGGACTGTTTATGATATCAATTCACTAATGAAATAGTTATCTCAATATTGTTGAAAATAACATTATCTTTATTTAATATAATTATTAAGTTATTTCAGTTTGAAATATATAGTATTATCTATTTGTTTAAGAGTTTAAAACATGATCATCATGTAATTTAAATGCCATAAAATATTTTAATTATTATTCATTAATATATAAAAACTTTTGATGGAACTAATTATTAATTATTTTCTGTAATAAACTGAATTAATTTGACCTATATAGGTAGGCGATCTAAGGTTCTCATTTTAATGCAACTTAATGAAGTCAATCAACATTTAAATTCAATTACACAATCAATTTTTTATAAGGAAATTATATTGAGAGTTTATTTCTCGTTTATAATCACCTCAATAATGAAATGATAATGTCGGGCTTTAACGAATTAGTTATTTTAATAATAAATAATTATTTTTTTAAATCATAATCTCATTGTTGATTTTCTAACCGTAGCTAGATGATTCATCATTTTTGTACGTATAGTAAAGAAAAATGAACTACACCGAACATTTTCGAAATTCAAGTAGGAGAGTTATAAATTAAAAATAGTCATAATTGGTGAAAAAATATAATAAAAAAATAAGTTCAATTATTAGTGAACCATCCAATCTTTCAATGTCCCAATGACCTCTATAAGGTTTATTCTTTATGCTCTCATAAGTCAGATAGCACGAAACATGTAACCTCGTGTCTCGACGTCGAATATTACTTGACGTACCCCCAATGTCTAATGATGACATTCTAGAGAGGAGGCGTGATCCTGGTCTTGATTATCATTTGTTAAATATTATTACTTAATTAATTTATACACATTTCATAATATATTATTGTTCTACCATTTTATTGTCCCCACTCAAGTAACAGGCTTACGCAACTAAATCCAACAAATCATTATGTTGAGTCTAACCTTATAAACCTTGTAAAAGGGAATATTGTGGGCGATGTGAGACTATTTATAATATCAATTCACTAATGAAATAGTTATCTCAATGTTGTTGAAAATAACATTATCTTTATTTAATATAATTATTAAGTTATTTCGGTTTTAAATATATAGTATTATCAATTTGTTTAAGAGTTTATAACTAGATCATCATGTAATTTAAATGCCATAAAATATTTTAATTGTTATGAATTAATATATAAAAACTTTTGATGGAACTAATTATTTATTATTTTTGAAATAAACTGAATTAATTTTACCTATATATGTAGGTGATGTAAAGTTCTAATTCTAATGCAACTTAATGAACTCAATCAACATTTAAACCCAATTACACAGTCAATTTTTTAAAGAGAAATTATATTGATAGTTTATTTATCATTTAAAATATCCTTAATAATGAAATAATAATGGTGGGCTTTAACGAAATAGTTAATTATTTAAGAAATAATTATTCTTTAAATCATAATCTCATTGTTGATTTTCTAACCCTAGCTAGGTGATTCATCATTTTTTTACGTATAGAAAAAAAACTGAACAACACCGTTCATTTTCAAAATTCAAGTAGGAGACTTATAAATTAAAAATAGTCCTGATTGGTGAGAAAAATATAATAAAAAATGATGATTCAATCATTATTGAATCCAACACCCTTTCAATGTCCCAATGAACTCCGTAAGGTTTATGCTTTATGCTCTTATAAGTCAGATAGCATGAAACACATAACTCATGTCTCGACATCAAATATCACTTAACGTACCCCTAGAGTCAACTGATGACATTCTAAAGAGGAGGCGTGATCCAGGTCCTAATTATCATGTTAAATATTATTATTTAATTAATTTTGACACATTTCATAATATCTTATTGTTCCACCATTTTATTGTCCCCACTTGAGTAACAGGCTTACGCAACTAAGCCCAACAAACCATTATGTTGAGTCTAGCCTTACAAACCTTGTAAAAGAGAATACTATGAGCGATGTGGGACTATTTATGATATCAACTCACTAATGAAATATTTATCTCAATGTTGTTGAAAATAACATTATCTTTATTTAATATAATTATTAAGTTATTTCAGTTTGAAATATATAGTATAATCAATTTGTTTAAGAGTTTAAAATATGATCATCTTGTAATTTAAATGCCATAAAATATTTTAATTATTATTCATTAATATATAAAAACTTTTGATGGAACTAATTATTTATTATTTTCTGAAATAAACTGAATTAATTTGACCTATATTGATAGGCAACGTAAGGTTCTAACTCTAATGCAACTTAATGAAGTCAATCAACATATAAATAAAATTACACAGTCAAATTTTTATAAGGAAATTATATTGAGAGTTTATTTCTCGTTTAAAATCGCACCAATAATGAAATGATAATGTCGGGCTTTAACGAAGTAGTTATTTTAATAATAAATAAGTTTTTTTAAAATCATAATATCATTGTTGATCTTCTAACCCTAACTAGGTGATTCATCATTTTCGTACGTATAGAAAAGAAAATTGAACAACACGGTTCATTTTCAAAATTCAAGTAGGAGACTTATAAATTAAAAATAGTCCTAATTGGTGAAAAAATATAATAAAAAATGATGGTTCAATCATTAGTGAACCATTCACCCTTTCAATGTCCCAATGATATCCGTAAGGTTTATGCTTTGTGCTCTCATAAGTCAGATAGCACGAAACACATAACTCATGTCTCGACATCAAATATTACTTGACGTGACCCCAGATTCAACCGATGACATTCTAAAGAGGAGGCGTGATCCAGGTCCTAATTATCATGTTAAATATTATTATTTAATTAATTTGGACACATTTCATAATATCTTATTGTTCCACCATTTTATTGTCCCCATTTGAGTAACAGGCTTACGCAACTAAGCCCAACAAACCATTATGTTGAGTCTAGCCTTACAAACCTCGTAAAAGAGAATACTATGAGCGATGTGAGACTATTTATGATATCAATTCACTCATGAAATATTCATCTCAATGTTGTTGAAAATATTATTATCTTTATTTAATATAATTATTAAGTTATTTCAGTTTGAAATATATAGTATAATCAATTTATTTAAGAGTTTAAAATATGATCATCATTTAATTTAAATGCCATATAATATTTTAATTATTATTCATTAATATATAAAAACTTTTGATGGAACTAATTATTTATTATTTTCTGAAATAAACTGAATTAGTTTGACCTATATAGGTAGGCAACGTAAGGTTCTAACTCTAATGCAACTTAATGAAGTCAATCAACATTTAAATCCAATTACACAGTCAATTTTTTATAAGGAAATTATATTGAGAGTTTATTTCTCGTTTAAAATCGCATAAATAATGAAATGATAATGTCGGGCTTTAACGGATTAGTTATTTTAATAATAAATAATTATTTTTTTAAATCATAATATCATTGTTGATCTTCTAACCCTAGCTAGGTGATTCATCATTTTCATACGTATAAAAAAGAAAACTGAACAACACGGTTCATTTTCGAAATTCAAGTAGGAGACTTATAAATTAAAAATAGGCCTTATTGGTGAAAAAATATAATAAAAGTTATGGTTTAATCATTAGTGAATCATTCACCCTTTCAATGTCCCAATGATCTCCATAAGGTTTATGCTTTCTGCTCTCATAAGTCAGATAGCACGAAACACGTAAACTCGTGTTTCTACGTTGAATATTACTTGACGTACCCCTAGTGTCCAACGATGAAATTCTAGAGAGGAGGCGTGATCCAGGTCCTAATTATCATTTGTTAAATATAGTTATTTAATTAAGTTGGACACATCACATAATATGTTATTGTTCCACCATTTTATTGTCCCCACTCGGGTAACAAGTTTGTGCAGCTAAGCCCTACAAGATATTATGTCGAGACTAGCCTTACAAACCTTGTAAAAGGTAATATTATGGGCGATGTGAAGCTGTTTATGATATCAATTCACTAATGAAATAGTGATCTCAATGTTGTTAAAAATAACATTATATTTATTTAATATAATTATTAAGTTATTTCAGTTTGAAATATATAGTATTATCAATTTGTTTAAGAGTTTATAACATGAACATCATGTAATTCAAATGCCAAAAAATATTTTAATTATTATGCATTAATATATAAAAACTTTTGATGGAACTAATCATTTATTATTTTCTGAAATTAACTGAATTAATTTGACCTATATAGGTAGGCGGTGTAAAGTTCTAATTCTAACACAACTTAATGAATTCAATTAACATTTAAATCCAATTACACAATCAATTTTTTATAAGGAAATTATATCGAGAGTTTATTTCTCATTTAAAATCGCCTTAATAATGAAATGGTAATGTCAGGATTTAACGAATTAGTTATTTAAATAATAGATAATTATTTTTTTAAATCATAATCTTATTGTTGATTTTCTAACCCTAGCTAGGTGATGTATCATTTTTGTACATATAGAAAAAAAACTGAACAACACTGTTCAATTTCGAAATTGAAGTTGGATACTTATAAATTAAAAATAGTCCTAATTGGTGAAAAAATTATAATAAAAAAATATTAGTTCAATCATTAGTGATTCATCAACCCTTTCAATGTCCCAATGAACTCCGTAAGGTTTATTCTTTCTGCTCTCATAAGTCAGGTATCAAGAAACACGTCTTGACGTACCCCTAATGTCCAACGATGACATTCTAGAGAGGAGGTGTGATCCAGTCCTAATTATCATTTATTAAATATTATTATTTAATTAATTTGGACACATCACATAATAACTTATTGTTCCACCATTTTATTGTCCCCACCTGGGTAACAGGCTTATGCAACTAAGCCCAACAAATCATTATGTTGAGTCTAGCCTTATAAACCTTGTAAAAGGGAACATT
Source organism: Vicia faba (assembly GCA_948472305.1). NCBI lineage: Eukaryota > Viridiplantae > Streptophyta > Magnoliopsida > Fabales > Fabaceae > Vicia > Vicia faba. Next base: position 124,010,151 of record OX451738.1, read on the forward strand.
GTTGGTGATGTGGTACTATTTATGATATCAATTCACTAATGAAATAGTTATCTCAATGTCGTTGAAAATAACATTATCTTTATTTAATATAATTATTAAGTTATTTCTGTGTGAAATATATAGTATTATCAATTTGTTTAAGAGTTTAAAACATGATCATCATGTAATTTAAATTCCATAAAATATTTTAATTATAGTGCATTAATATATAAAAACTTTCGATGGAACTAATTATTAATTATTTTCTGTAATAAACTGAATTAATTTGACCTATATAGGTAGGCGATGTAAGGTTCTTATTTTAATACAACTTAATGAAGTCAATCAACATTTCAATCCAATTACATAGTCAATTTTTTATAAAGAAATTATATTGAGAGTTTATTTCTCGTGTATAATCACCTCAATAATGAAATGATAATGTTGGACTTTAACGAATTAGTTATTTTAATAATAAATAATTATTTTTTAAAATCATAATCTCATTGTTGATTTTCTAACCGTAGCTAGGTGATTCATCATTTTTGTACGTATAGAAAAGAAAACTGAACTACACCGTTCATTTTCGAAATTCAAGTAGGAGAGTTATAAATTAAAAATAGTCCTAATTGGTGAAAAAATATAATAAAAAAATAATAGTTCAATCATTAGTGAACCTTCCACCCTTTCAATGTCCCAATGAACTCTGTAAGGTTTATTCTTTCTGCTCTTATAAGTCAGATAGCACGAAACACGTAAGCTCGTGTCTCGACGTCGAATATTACTTGACGTACCCCCAATGTTTAACTATGACATTCTAGAGAGGAGGCGTGATCCAGGTCCTGATTATCATTTAAATATTATTACTTAATTAATTTGGACACATTTCATAATATATTATGAAACACTTAAGCTCGTGCCTCGACGTCGAATATTACTTGACGTATCCCCAATGTCTAACTATGACATTCTAGAAAGGAGGCGTGATCCAGGTCCTGATTATCATTTGTTAAATATTATTACTTAATTAATTTGGACACATTTCATAATATATTATTGTTCCACCATTTTATTGTCCCCACTTGGGTAACAGGCTTACGCAACTAAGCCCAACAAATCATTATGTTGTGTTTAACGTTATAAACCTTGTAAAAGGGAATATTGTGGGCGATGTGGGACTATTTATAATATTAATTCACTAATGAAATAGCTATCTTAATGTTGTTGAAAATAACATTATCTTTATTTAATATAATTATTAAGTTATTTCGATTTTAAATATATAGTATTATCAATTTGTTTAAGAGTTTATAACATGATCATCGTGTAATTTAAATGCCAAAAAATATTTTAATTATTATGCATTAATATATAAAAACTTTTGATGGAACTAATTATTTATTATTTTTGAAATAAACGAAATTAATTTTACCTATATAGGTAGGCGACGTAAAGTTTTAATTCTAATGCAACTTTATGAACTCAATCAACATTTAAATCCAATTACACAGTTAATTTATAAAAGGAAATTATGTTGATAGTTTATTTCTCATTTAAAATATCCTCAATAATGAAATGATAATGGCGGGCTTTAACGAAATAGTTAATTATTTAATAAATAATTATTTTTTAAATCATAATCTCGATGTTGATTTTCTAACCCTAGCTAGGTGATTCTTCATTTTTGTATGTATAGAAAAAAAAACTAAACAACACCGTTCATTTTCAAAATTCAAGTAGGAGACTTTTAAATTAAAAATAGTCCTAATTGGTAAAAAATATATAATAAAGAAATAATAGTTCAATCATTTGTGAACCATCCACCCTATCAATGTCCCAATGAACTCCACAAAATTTATTCTTTCTTCTCTCATAAGTCAAGTATCATGAGATTCTAGAGAGGAGGTGTGATCCAGGTCCTAATTATTATTTGTTAAATATTATTATTTAATTAATTTGTACACGTCGCATAATAACTTATTGTTCCATCATTTTGTTGTCCCCGCTTGGGTAACAGGCTTATGCAACTAAGCCCAACAAATCATTATGTTGAGTCTAGCCTTATAAGCCTTGTAAAAGGGAACATTATGGGTGATGTGGTACTATTTATGATATCAATTCACTAATGAAATAGATATCTCAATTTCGTTGAAAATAACCTTATCTTTATTTAATATAATTATTAAGTTAATTCTGTGTGAAATATATAGTATTATCAATTTGTTTAAGAGTTTAAAACATGATCATCATGTAATTTAAATTCCATAAAATATTTTAATTATAATGCATTAATATATAAAAACTTTCGATGGAACTAATTATTAATTATTTTCTGTAATAAACTGAATTAATTTGACCTATATAGGTAGGCGATGTAAGGTTATTATTTTAATGCAACTTAATAAAGTCAATCAACATTTAAATTCAATTACACAGTCAATTTTTTATAAGGAAATTATACTGAGAGTTTATTTCTCGTGTATAATCACCTCAATAATGGAATGATAATGTCGGGCTTTAACGAATTAGTTATTTTAATAATAAATAATTATTTTTTTAAAACATAATCTCGTTGTTGATTTTCTAACCGTAGCTAGCTGATTCATCATTTTTGTACGTATAGAAAAGAAAACTGAACTACACCGTACATTTTCGAAATTCAAGTAGGAGAGTTATAGATTAAAAATAGTCCTAATCGGTGAAAAAATATAATAAAAAAATAATATTTCTCGTGTATAATCACCTCAATAATGGAATGATAATGTCGGGCTTTAACGAATTAGTTATTTTAATAATAAATAATTATTTTTTTAAAACATAATCTCGTTGTTGATTTTCTAACCGTAGCTAGCTGATTCATCATTTTTGTACGTATAGAAAAGAAAACTGAACTACACCGTACATTTTCGAAATTCAAGTAGGAGAGTTATAGATTAAAAATAGTCCTAATCGGTGAAAAAATATAATAAAAAAATAATAGTTCAATCTTTAGTGAACCATCCACCATTTCAATGTCCCAATGAACTCTGTAAGGTTTATGCTTTCTTCTCTTATAAGTCAGATAACATGAAACACGTAAGCTCGTGTCTCGATGTTGAATATTACTTGACGTACCCCCAATGTCTGACAATGACATTTTAGAGAGGAGGCGTGATCCAGGTCCTGATTATCATTTGTTAAATATTATACTTAAATAATTTGGACACACTTCATAATATATTTTTCTTCCACCATTTTATTGTCCCCACTTGGGTAACAGGCTTATGCAACTAAGCCCAACAAATCATTATGTTGAGTCTAACCATATAAACCTTGTAAAAGGAAATATTGTGGGCGATGTGGGACTATTTATAATATTAATTCAATAATGAAACAGTTATCTCAATGTTGTTGAAAATAACATTATCTTTAATATAATTATTAAGTTATTTCGATTTTAAATATATAGTATTATCAATTTGTTTAAGAGTTTATAACATGATCATCATGTAACTTAAATGCCAAAAAATATTTTAATTATTATGCATTAATATATAAAAACTTTTGATGGAACTAATTATTTAGTATTTTTGAAATAAACTGAATTAATTTTACCTATATAGGTAGGTGATGTAAAGTTCTAATTCTAATGCAACTTTATGAACTCAATAAACATTTAAATCCAATTACAGATTCAATTTTTTAAAAGGAAATTATATTGATAGTTTACTTCTCATTTAAAATATCCTCAATAATGAAATGATAATGGGGGGCTTTAACGAAATTGTTAATTATTTAATAAGTAATTATTTTTTAAATCATAATCTCATTATTGATTTTCTAACCCTAGCTAGGTGATTCATCATTTTTGTATGTATAAAAAAAAAAACTGAACAACACCGTTCATTTTCAAAATTCAAGTAGAAGACTTATAAATTAAAAATAGTCCTAATTGGTGAAAAAATATAATAAAAAAATAATAGTTCAATCATTAGTGAAACATCCACCCTTTCAATGTCCCAATGAACTCCGTAAGGTTTATTCTTCCTGCCCTCAAAAGTTATGTATTAAGAAACACGTAAACTCGTGTTTCGACGTCGAATATTACTTGACGTATCCCCAATGTCCAACGATGACATTCTAGAGAGGAGGTGTGATCCAGGTCCTAATTATCATTTGTTAAATATTATTATTTATTTAATTTGGACACATCGCATAATAACTTATTGTTCCACCATTTTATTGTCCCCACTTGGGTAACAGGCTTATGCAACTAATCCTAACAAATTATTATGTTGAGTCTAGCCTTATAAAACTTGGAAAAGGGAACATTGTGGGCGATGTGGTACTATTTATGATATCAATTTACTAATGAAATAGTTATATCAATATCGTTGAATATAACATTATCTTTATTTAATATAATTATTAAGTTAGTGATGTGTGACATATATAGTATTATCAATTTGTTTAAGAGTTTAAAACATGATCATCATGTAATTTAAATTCCATAAAATATTTTAATTATAATTCATTAATATATAAAAACTTTCGATGGAACTAATTATTAATTATTTTTTGTAATAAACTGAATTAATTTAACCTATATAGTTAGGCGATGTAAGGTTCTTATTTTAATGCAACTTAATGAAGTCAATCAACATTTAAATCCAATTACACAGTCAATTTTTTATAAGGAAATTATATTGAGAGTTTATTTCTCGTGTATAATCACCTCAAAAATGAAATGATATTGTCGGGCTTTAACGAATTAGTTATTTTAATAATAAATAATTATTTTTTTAAATCATAATATCATTGTTGATTTTCTAACCATAGCTAGGAGATTCATCATTTTTGTACGTATAGAAAAGAAAATTGAACTACATCGTTCATATTCGAAATTCAAGTAGGAGAGTTGTAGAAAAATAGTCCTAATCAGTGAAAAAATATAATAAAAAATAATAGTTCAATCATTAGTGAACCATCCACCCTTTCAATGTCCCAATGAACTCTGTAAGGTTTATGCTTTCTTCTCTTATAAGTAAGATAGCACGAAACACGTAAGCTCGTGTCTCGACGTTGAATATTACTTGACGTACCCCCAATGTCTAACAATGACATTCTAGAGAGGAGGCGTGATCCAGGTCCTGATTATCATTTGTTAAATATTATTATTTAATTAATTTGGATACATTTCATAATATATTATTGTTCCACCATTTTATTGTACCCACTTGGGTAACAGGCTTACGTAACTAAGCCCAACAAATCATTATGTTTAGTCTAACCTTATAAACCTTGTAAAAGGGAATACTGTGGGCGATGTGAGACTATTTATAATATCAATTCACTAATGAAATAGTTATCTCAATGTTGTTGAAAATAATATTATTTTTATTTAATATAATTATTAAGTTATTTCGATTTTAAATATATTGTATTATCAATTTGTTTAAGAGTTTATAACATGATCAACATGTAATTTAAATGCCAAAAAATATTTTAGTTATTATCCATTAATATATAAAAACTTTTGATGGAACTAATTATTTATTATTTTTGAAATAAACTGAATTAATTTTACCTATATAGGTAGGCGATGTAAAGTTCTAATTCTAATGCAACTTTACGAACTCAATCAACATTTAAATCCAATTACACAGTCAATTTTTTAAAAGGAAATTATATTGAAAGTTTATTTCTCATTTAAAATATCCTCAATAATGAAATGATAATGGTGGGCTTTAACGAAATAGCTAATTATTTAATAAATAATTATTTTTTAAATCATAATCTCATTGTTGATTTTCTAACCCTAGCTAGGTGATTCATCATTTTTGTATGTATAGAAAAAAAACTGAACAACACCGTTCATTTTCAAAATTCAAGTAGGAGACTTATAAATTAAAAAGAGTCCTAATTGGTGACAAAATATAATAAAAAAAATAATAGTTCAATCATTAGTGAATCATCCACCCTTTCAATGTCCCAATGAACTCTGTAAGGTTTATTCTTTCTGCTCTCATAAGTGAGGTATTAAGAAACACGTAAACTCGTGTTTCGACGTCGAATATTACTTGACGTACCCCCAATGTCCAACGATGACATTCTAGAGAGGAGGTGTGATCCAGGTCCTAATTATCATTTGTTAAATATTATTATTTAATTAAACAAATTATTATTTAATTAATTTGGACACATCGCATAATAACTTATTGTTCCACCATTTTATTGTCCCCACTTGGGTAACAGGCTTATGCAACTAAGCCCAACAAATCATTATGTTGAGTCTAGCCTTATAAACCTTGTAAAAGGGAATATTGTTGGCGATGTGGTACTATTTATGATATCAATTCACTAATAAAATAGTTATCTCAATGTCGTTGAAAATAACATTATCTTTATTTAATATAATTATTAAGTTATTTCGATTTTAAATATATTGTATTATCAATTTGTTTAAGAGTTTATAACATGATCATCATGTAATTTAAATGCCAAAAAATATTTTAGTTATTATCCATTAATATATAAAAACTTTTGATGGAACTAATTATTTATTATTTTTGAAATAAACTGAATTAATTTTACCTATATAGGTAGGCGATGTAAAGTCATAATTCGTATGTAAATTTATGAACTCAATCAACATTTAAATCCAATTAGACAGTCAATTTTTTAAAAGTAAATTATATAGAAAGTTTATTTCTCATTTAAAATATCCTCAATAATGAAATGATAATGGCGGGCTTTAACGAAATCGTTAATTATTTAATAAATAATTATTTTTTAAATCATGATCTCATTGTTGATTTTCTAACCCTAGCTAGGTGATTCATCATTTTTGTATGTATAGAAAAAAAACTGAACAATACCGTTCATTTTAAAAATTCAAGTAGGAGACTTAGAAATTAATAAGTGTCCTAATTGGTGAAAAAATATAATAAAAAAATAATAGTTCAATCATTAGTGAACCATCCACCCTTTCAATGTAACAATGAACTCCGTAAGGTTTATTCTTTCTGCTCTCATAAGTCAGGTATTAAGAAACACGTAAACTTGAGTTTCGACGTCGAATATTACTTGACGTACCCCCAATGTCAAACAATGACATTCTAGAGAGGAGGTGTGATCCAGGTCCTAATTATCATTTGTTAAATATTATTATTTAATTAATTTGGACACATCGCATAATAACTTATTGTTCCACCATTTTATTGTCCCCACTTGGATAACAGGCTTATGCAACTAAGCCCAAGAAATCATTATGTTGAGTCTAGCCTTATAAACCTTGTAAAAGGGAATATTGTTGGCGATGTGGTACTATTTATGATATCAATTCACTAATGAAATAGTTATCTCAATGTCGTTGAAAATAACATTATCTTTATTTAATATAATTATTAAGTTATTTCTGTGTGAAATATATAGTATTATCAATTTGTTTAAGAGTTTAAAACATGATCATCATGTAATTTAAATTCAATAAAATATTTTAATTATAATGTATTAATATATAAAAACTTTCGATGGAACTAATTATTAATTATTTTCTGTAATAAACTGAATTAATTTGACCTATATAGGTAGGCGATGTAAGGTTTTATTTTAATGAAACTTAATGAAGTCAATCAACATTTAAATCAAATTACACACTCAATTTTTTATAAGGAAATTATATTGAGAGTTTATTTCTCATGTATAATCACCTCAATAATGAAATGATAATGTCGGGCTTTAACGAATTAGTTATTTTAATAATAAATAATTATTTTTTTAAATCATAATTTGTACGTAGGTGATTCATCATTTTTGTACGTATAGAAAAGAAAACTGAACTACACCGTTCATTTTCAAAATTTAAGTAGGAGAGTTATAAATTAAAAATAGTCCTAATTGGTGAAAAAATATAATAAATAAATAATAGTTCAATCATTAGTGAACCATCCACCCTTTCAATGTCCCAATGAACTCTGTAAGGTTTATGCTTTCTTCTCTTATAAGTCAGATAACACGAAACACGTAAGCTCGTGTCTCGACGTAGAATATTACTTGACGTACCCCTAATGTCTAACAATGACATTCTACAAAGGAGGCGTGATCCAGGTCCTGATTATCATTTGTTAAATATTATTATTTAATTAATTTGGACACATTTCATAATATATTATTGTTCCACCATTTTATTGTCCCCACTTGGGTAACAGGCTTACGCAACTAAGCCCAACAAATCATTATGTTTAGTCTAACCTTATAAATCTTGTAAAAGGGAATATTGTGGGTGATGTAAGACTATTTATAATATCAATTTACTAAAGAAATAGTTATCTCAATGTTGTTGAAAATAATATTATTTTTATTTAATATAAATATTAAGTTATTTCGTGTGAAATATATAGTATTATCAATTTGTTTAAGAGTTTATAACATGATCATCATGTAATTTAAATGCCAAAAAATATTTTAGTTATTATCCATTAATATATAAAAACTTTTGATGGAACAAATTATTTATTATTTTTGAAATAAACTGAATTAATTTTACCTATATAGGTAGGCGATGTAAAGTTCTAATTCTAATGCAACTTTATGAACTCAATCAACATTTAAATCCAATTAGACAGTCAATTTTTTAAAAGTAAATTATATTGAAAGTTTATTTCTCATTTAAAACATCCTCAATAATGAAATGATAATGGCGGGCTTTAACGAAATAGTTAATTATTTAATAAATAATTATTTTTTAAATCATGATCTCATTGTTGATTTTCTAACCCTAGCTAGGTGATTCATCATTTTTGTATGTATAGAAAAAAAACTGAACAATACCGTTCATTTTCAAAATTCAAGTAGGAGACTTATAAATTAATAAGTGTCCTAATTGGTGAAAAAATATAATAAAAAAATAATAGTTCAATCATTAGTGAACCATCCACCCATTCAATGTCCCAATGAACTCCGTAAGGTTTATTTTTTCTGCTCTCATAAGTCAGGTATTTATGAAACACGTAAACTCGTGTTTCGACGTTGAATATTACTTGACATACCCCCAATGTCCAACAATGACATTCTAGAGAGGAGGTGTGATCCAGGTCCTAATTATCATTTGTTAAATATTATTATTTAATTATTTTGGACACATCGCATAATAACTTATTGTTCCACCATTTTATTGTCCCCACTTGGGTAACAAGCTTATGCAACTAAGCCCAAGAAATCATTATGTTGAGTCTAGCCTTATAAATCTTGTAAAAGGGAATATTGTTGGCGATGTGGTACTATTTATGATATCAATTCACTAATGAAATAGTTATCTCAATGTCGTTGAAAATAACATTATCTTTATTTAATATAATTATTATGTTATTTCTGTGTGAAATATATAGTATTATCAATTTGTTTAAGAGTTTAAAACATGATCATCATGTAATTTAAATTCAATAAAATATTTTAATTATAATGTATTAATATATAAAAACTTTCGATGGAACTAATTATTAATTATTTTCTGTAATAAACTGAATTAATTTGACCTATATAGGTAGGCGATGTATGGTTTTATTTTAATGAAACTTAATGAAGTCAATCAATATTTAAATCAAATTACACAGTCAATTTTTTATAAGGAAATTATATTGAGTGTTTATTTCTCGTGTATAATCACCTCAATAATGAAATGATAATGTCGGGCTTTAACGAATTAGTTATTTTAATAATAAATAATTATTTTTTTAAATCATAATCTCATTGTTGATTTTCTAACCGTAGCTAGGTGATTCATCATTTTTGTATGTATAGAAAAGAAAACTGAACTACACCGTTCATTTTTGAAATTTAAGTAGGAGAGTTATAAATTAAAAATAGTCCTAATTGGTGAAAAAATATAATAAATAAATAATAGTTCAATCATTAGTGAACCATCCACCCTTTCAATGTCCCAATGAACTCTATAAGGTTTATGCTTTCTTCTCTTATAAGTCAGATAACACGAAACACGTAAGCTCGTGTCTCGACGTCGAATATTACTTGACGTACCCCCAATGTCTAACAATGACATTCTAGAAAGGAGGCGTGATCCAGGTCCTGATTATCATTTGTTAAATATTATTATTTAATTAATTTGGACACATTTCATAATATATTATTGTTCCACCATTTTATTGTACCCACTTGGGTAACAGGCTTACGCAACTAAGCCCAACAAATCATTATGTTGAGTCTAACCTTATAAACCTTGTAAAAGGGAATACTGTGGGCGATGTGAGACTATTTATAATATCAATTCACTAATGAAATAGTTATCTCAATGTTGTTGAAAATAACATTATTTTTATTTAATATAATTATTAAGTTATTTCGATTTTAAATATATTGTATTATCAATTTGTTTAAAAGTTTATAACATGATCAACATGTAATTGAAATGCCAAAAAATATTTTAGTTATTATGCATTAATATATAAAAGCTTTTGATGTAACTAATTATTTATTAATTATTGAAGTAAAGTGAATTATTTTTACCTATATAGGTAGGCGATGTAAAGTTCTAATTCTAATGCAACTTTACGAACTCAATCAACATTTAAATCCAATTACACAGTCAATTTTTTTAAAGAAAATTATATTGAAAGTTTATTTCTCATTTAAAATATCCTCAATAATGAAATGATAATGGCGGACTTTAACGAAATAGTTAATTATTTAATAAATAATTATTTTTTAAATCATAATCTCATTGTTGATTTTCTAACCCTAGCTAGGTGATTCATCATTTTTGTATGTATAGAAAAAAAACTGAACAACACCGTTCATTTTCAAAATTCAAGTAGGAGACTTATAAATTAAAAAGAGTCCTAATTGGTGACAAAATATAATAAAAAAAATAATAGTTCAATCATTAGTGAACCATCCACCCTTTCAATGTCCCAATGAACTCCGTAAGGTTTATTCTTTCTGCTCTCATAAGTGAGGTATTAAGAAACACGTAAACTCGTGTTTCGATGTCGAATATTACTTGACGTACCCCTAATATCTAACAATGACATTCTAGAGAGGATGTGTGATCCAGGTCCTGATTATCATTTGTTAAATATTATTATTTAATTAATTTGGACACATCGCATAATAACTTATTGTTCCACCATTTTATTGTCCCCACTTGGGTAACAGGCTTATGCAACTAAGCCCAACAAATCATTATGTTGAGTCTAGCCTTATAAACCTTGTAAAAGGGAATATTGTTGGCGATGTGGTACTATTTATGATATCAATTCACTAATAAAATAGTTATCTCAATGTCGTTGAAAATAACATTATCTTTATTTAATATAATTATTAAGTTATTTATGTGTGAAATATATAGTATTATCAATTTGTTTAAGAGTTTAAAACATGATCATCATGTAATTTAAATTCCATAAAATATTTTAATTATAATGTATTAATATATAAAAACTTTCGATGGAACTAATTATTAATTATTTTCTGTAATAAACTGAATTAATTTGACCTATATAGGTACGCGATGTAAGGTTCTTATTTTAATGAAACTTAATAAAGTCAATCAACATTTAAATCAAATTACACAGTCAATTTTTTATAAGGAAATTATATTGAGAGTTTATTTCTCGTGTATAATCACCTCAATAATGAAATGATAATGTCGGGCTTTAACGAAATATTATTTTAATAATAAATAATTATTTTTTAAAATCATAATCTCATTGTTGATTTTTTAACCGTAGCTTGGTGATTCAGCATTTTTGTACGTATAGAAAAGAAAACTGAACTACACCGTTCATTTTCGAAATTTAAGTAGGAGAGTTATAAATTAAAAATAGTCTTAATTGGTGAAAAAATATAATAAATAAATAATAGTTCAATCATTAGTGAACCATCAACCCTTTCAATGTCCCAATGAACTCTGTAAGGTTTATTCTTTCAGCTCTTATAAGTCAGATGGCACAAAACACATAAGCTCCTGTCTCGACGTCGAATATTACTTGAGTACCCCCAATGTCTAACGATGACATTCTAGAGAGGAGGCGTGATCCAGGTCCTGATTATCATTTGTTAAATATTATTACTTAATTAATTTGGACACATTTCATAATATATTCTTGTTCCACCATTTTATTGTTTCCACTTGGGTAAGTGGCTTACGCAACTAAGCCCAACAAATCATTATGTTGGTTTAACCTTATAAACCTTGTAAAAGAGAATATTGTGGGTGATGTGGGACTATTTATAATATCAATTCAGTAATGAAATAGTTATCTCAATGTTGTTGAAAATAACATTATCTTTATTTTATATAATTATTAAGTTATTTCGATTTTAAATATATAGTATTATCAAATTGTTTAAGAGTTTATAACATGATCATCATGTAATTTAAATGCCAAAAAATATTTTAATTATTATGCATTAATATATACAAACTTTTGATGGAACTAATTATTTATTATTTTAGAAATAAACTGAATTAATTTTACCTATATAGGAAGGCGATGTAAAGTTCTAATTCTAATGCAAATTAATGAACTCAATCAACATTTAAATCCAATTACACAGTCAATTTTTTAAAAGGAAATTATATTGATAGTTTATTTCTCATTTATAATATCCTCAAAAATGAAATGATAATGGCTGGCTTTCATGAAATAGCTAATTATTTAATAAATAATTATTTTTTAAATCATAATTTCATTGTTGATTTTCTAACCCTAGCTAGATGATTCATCATTTTTGTACGTATAGAAAAAAACTAAACAACACTGTTCATTTTCAAAATTCAAGTAGGAGACTTATAAATTAAAAATAGTCCTAATTGGATTGTTGATTTTCTAACCCTAGCTAGATGATTCATCATTTTTGTACGTATAGAAAAAAACTAAACAACACCGTTCATTTTCAAAATTCAAGTAGGAGACTTATAAATTAAAAATAGTCCTAATTGGTGAAAAAAATATAATAAAGAAATAATAGTTCAATTATTTGTGAACCATCCACCCTTTCAATGTCCCAATGAACTTCGTAAGGTTTATTCTTTCTGCTCTCATAAGTCAGGTATCATGACATTCTAGAGAGGAGGTGTGATCCAGGTCCTAATTATCATTTGTTAAATATTATTATTTAATTAGTTTGGACACATCGCATAATAACATATTGTTCCACAATTTTATTATCCCCACTTGGGTAACAGGCTTATGCAGCTAAGCCCAACAAATCATTATGTTGAGTCTAACCTTATAAACCTTGTAAAAGGGAACATTGTGGGCGATGTGGTACTATTTATGATATCAATTCACTAATGAAATAGTTATCTCAATATCGTTGAAAATAACATTATCTTTATTTAATATAACTATTAAGTTATTTCTGTGTGAAATATATGGTATTATCAATTTGTTTAAGAGTTTAAAACATGATCATCATGTAATTTAAATTCCATAAAATATTTCAATTATAATGCATTAATATATAAAAACTTTTGATGAAACTAATTATTAATTATTTTCTGTAATAAACTGAATTAATTTGACCTATATAGGTAGGCGATGTAAGGTTCTTATTTTAATGGAACTTAATGAAGTCAATCAACATTTAAATTCAATTACGCAGTCTATTTTTTATAAGGAAATTATATTGAGAGTTTATTTCTCGTGTATAATCACCTCAATAATGAAATGATAATGTCGGGCTTTAACGAATTAGTGATTTTAATAATAAATAATTATTTTTTTAAATCATAATCTCATTGTTGATTTTCTAACCGTAGCTAGGTGATTAATCATTTTTGCCCATATAGAAAAGAAAACCGAACTACATCGTTCATTTTCGAAGTTCAAGTAGCAGAGTTATAGATTAAAAATAGTCCTAATTGATGAAATAATATAATAAAAAAATAATAATTCAATCATTAGTGAACCATCCACCCTTTCAATGTCCCATAGCACAAATCCAGGTCCTAATTATCATTTGTTAAATATTATTACTTAATTAATTTGGACACATTTCATAATATATTATTGTTCCACTATTTTATTGTCTACACATGGATAACAGGCTTACGCAACTAAGCCCAAGAAATCATTATATTTAGTCTAACCTTATAAACCTTGTAAAAGGGAATATTGTGAGCGATGTGGGACTATTTATAATATCAATTCAATAATGAAATAGTTATCTCAATGTTGTTGAAAATAACATTATCTTTATTTAATATAATTATTAAGTTATTTCGATTTTAAATATATAGTATTATCAATTTGTTTAAGAGTTTATAACATGATCATCATGTAATTTAAATGCCTAAAAATATTTTAATTATTATGCATTAATATATAAAAACTTTTGGTGGAACTAATTATTTATTATTTTTGAAATAAACTGAATTAATTTTACCTATATAGGTATGCGATGTAAAGTTCTAATTCTAATGCAACTTAGTGAACTCAATCAACATTTAAATCCAATTACATAGTCAATTTTTTAAAAGGAAATTATATTGATAGTTTATTTCTCATTTATAATATCCTCAAAAATGAAATGATAATGGCGGGCTTTAACGAAATAGTTAATTATTTAATAAATAATTATTTTTTTAAATCATAATCTCATTGTTGATTTTCTAACCCTAGCTAGGTGATTCATCATTTTTGTACGTATAGAAAAGAAAATTGAACTACACTGTTCATTTTCGAAATTTAAGTAGGAGAGTTATAAATTAAAAATAGTCTTAATTGGTGAAAAAAATAATAAAAAAATAATAGTTCAATCATTAGTGAACCATCCACCCTTTCAATGTCCCAATAAGCTCTGTAAGGTTTATTCTTTCTGCTCTTATAAGTGAGATAGCACGAAACACGTAAGCTCGTGTCTCGATGTCGAATATTACTTGACGTACCCCTAATGTCTAACAATGACATTCTAGAGAGGAGGTGTGATCCAAGTCCTAATTATCATTTGTTAAATATTATTATTTAATTAATTTGGATACATCGCATAATAACTTATTGTTCCACCATTTTATTGTCCCCACTTAGGTAACAGGCTTATGCAACTAAGCCCAAGAAATCATTATGTTGAGTCTAGCCTTATAAACCTTGTAAAAGGGAATATTGTTGACAATATGGTACTATTTATGATATCAATTCACTAATGAAATAGTTATCTCAATGTCGTTGAAAATAACATTATCTTTATTTAATATAATTATTAAGTTATTTCTGTGTGAAATATATAGTATTATCAATTTGTTTAAGAGTTTAAAACATGATCATCATGTAATTTAAATTCAATAAAATATTTTAATTATAATGTATTAATATATAAAAACTTTCGATGGAACTAATTATTAATTATTTTCTGTAATAAACTGAATTAATTTGACCTATATAGGTAGGCGATGTATGGTTTTATTTTAATGAAACTTAATGAAGTCAATCAATATTTAAATCAAATTACACAGTCAATTTTTTATAAGGAAATTATATTGAGAGTTTATTTCTCGTGTATAATCACCTCAATAATGAAATGATAATGTCGGGCTTTAACGAATTAGTTATTTTAATAATAAATAATTATTTTTTTAAATCATAATCTCATTGTTGATTTTCTAACCGTAGCTAGGTGATTCATCATTTTTGTACGTATAGAAAAGAAAACTGAACTATACCGTTCATTTTCGAAATTTAAGTAGGAGAGTTATAAATTAAAAATAGTCCAAATTGGTGAAAAAATATAATAAAAAAATAATAGTTCAATCATTAGTGAACCATCCACCCTTTCAATGTCCCAATGAACTCTGTAAGGTTTATTCTTTCTGGCTCTTATAAGTCAGATAGAACGAAACACGTAAGCTCGTGTCTCGATGTCGAATATTACTTGACGTACCCCCAATGTCTAACAATGACATTCTAGAGAGGAGGCGTGATCCAGGTCCTGATTACCATTTGTTAAATATTATTACTTAATTAATTTGGACACATTTCATAATATATTATTGTTCCACCATTTTATTGTCCCCACTTAGGTAACAGGCTTACGCAACTAAGCCCAACAAATCATCATGTTGAGTCTAACCTTATAAACCTTGTAAAAGGGAATATTATGGGCGATGTGGGACTATTTATAATATCAATTCACTAATGAAATAGTTATCTCAATGTTGTTGAAAATAACATTATCTTTATTTAATATAATTATTAAGTTATTTCGATTTTAAATATATAGTATTATCAATTTATTTAAGAGTTTATAACATGATCATCATGTAATTTAAATGCCAAAAAATATTTTAATTATTATGCATTAATATATTAAAACTTTTGATGGAACTAATTATTTATTATTTTTGAAATAAACTGAATTAATTTTACCTATATAGGTAGGCGATGTAAAGTTCTAATTCTAATGCAACTTTATGAACTCAATCAACATTTAAATCCAATTACACAGTCAATTTATAAAAGGAAATTATATTGATAGTTTATTTCTCATTTAAAATATCCTCAATAATGAAATGATAATGGCGGGTTTTAACGAAATAGTTAATTATTTAAAAAATAATTATATTTTAAATCATAATCTCATTGTTGATTTTCTAACTCTAGCTAGGTTATTCGTCATTTTTGTACGTATAGAAAAAAAACTGAACAACATCGTTCATTTTCAAAATTCAAGTAGGAGACTTATAAATTAAAAATAGTCCTAAATTCAAGTAGGACATTTATTAACATACTTTATCAACAAAAATATCAACATACTTCAAAATTCATAAATATACTTCATCACTATTGATCAATAAAACATCAACGTACTTCAAAAGTCATAACATACTTTGAGCGCAGTCTCTTCTGAAGTGATATAAGTTAGCTTTTATATGTAATATAGTTTATTATTGTTGATAAAAAGAACTGTGGTAAATTGTCATTCTATTTTACCACCATTGTGACTATAGACCGTGGTGAAAAAAGTTTAATTTTGTTTTAAAATATAACTTTAGGAAACACACTTTTTTTTGTAACGAAAAGAAAAGAAAAATGTATCACCACGATTGAGACTATGGATTGTGATAAAAATATTTTAATAAATGAAGGCGCATAAATAAGAGTTACTACTTTGGTAAATTATATGAATGAGGTATAACATTTTACGAAATATATATTTTATAGTAGTATATTTTTTCTTTGCGTGATCATTTTTGAGCCATATATTCTATACGTAATGATTTCTAAACAAAAGATACATTTTTTCTTATTACAAATTGTAAGTAAAATTTTTTAATTTATTTTATTTTAACATCTTATTTCAAAAATACATATTTTCTAAGATAAAATTAAATTATTTTATTTTTATTTTTATTTTATTTTTTATAAATAATAAATAATTAATTTTTTTATATCTTTTTAACAAATATACTCAAAAATAAATATTTTTTAATGTGAGTTATTAAATTTTGCTTATGAATCGTTTTAGAGAGATCCGAGCACATGTTTTTCACTCTTAAGTCTTTTTTTTTTGCTTCATTTTATTATGATGCAAAATTATATTTACTTTTTATATACTTACTAGTAGGATATTCGTACGTCCGCACAAATACGGATGGGATATGGACATTTTTTAAAAGATATAAATAGTTGTTTATACAAATATTTTCCTCATCAAGGCAGCATTTTCCAATCATAGAAATATTTGTATCATTTGTAGAATTCTTCCAGATTTAAAATACATTTCTATACGAACATAGTATTTAATTTGTAAAAGAAAAATATTTTGTCAACAATTAAGTTTAAAAAATATATAGTAGCATTTATATTAAGTAAGAGAAAATAAAAATTTTAAATGATATTTGTGTTATAATAATAATATTTGGTTTATTTATTTAAAGAAGTGGTTAGTATACAAATATATTGATAAATGTTGTTTAGACACACTCATATAAACATGGTCAATAAAAAAACATTTGTATAGATATATTTTTGAAAAAAAGTTTATGCAACATAGGTGGAGGCTGTTTCATGAGTGGAAGCACGACTTTTCCACTTCTAAAACATATATGAAACTTAGAAACATTGGTATGTTTATGTTTTCCTTTACGCTCTTGATACCACATAGATGCGTTGCAATGCTTGCATTACCATCCTGAGTTTCCGATATCCAAATATTCTACGTGTACACAGACTTTGAGTTAAAATCACATTAATATTTTGAAAAAATTTAATAAGTGAGGAAGAGAAATTAACTTGTAAGGTGATCCTCAACAGTAACTTTGAAGGGTCCAACATCAGAATCAGATGAATTTGCCAAATTATGATCATCATCAGAATTGGAATTTCCATTTGATGAAGAATTATCCTGAGGCGTTTGTCGATAAAAGTGTGTCGTCGGTGCATTAGTAGCTGTAGTATGGGAGTGATTTATGACATTATGTTGACTGCTCCGAAGCATGGTTTCTGAGGAGGTACTAGTGGAGGTGGATGGTACATTGTGATTAGAGGTAGTTGCAATAAAGTTTGTTTGCTGGTAGCTTGCTGGTTGGGGTGAGGGATTTGCTTGGTTAGTTATGTTGGTAATTGTTGCCCCATGACATTGTGTGTTAGTAGGAAATGTACTGATAGTGTCGGTTATATAGGAGGGACCAAAAGTATGAGGTTGAGGTTGAGATATATTTTGTATGAGTCGATGAGGATTTTGTGAAAGTGTCATTGAGTGTGGAGGAACTGCAGTAGCAATAACATGTAGTTTAATAGTCGAATTAGAGGCGTTAAGGTTAATTGGTGTCAAATTTTCACGGGAATTGAAAGTGGATAACAAATCAATTCCAGAAAACATATCAATTTGTCTCTTCTTGTTGGGGGCGACACCATGTAATAAACGATTACTCGCACTGGTAGGAGTAATGTAATTCAAATCTGTCAAGGGTGTTGTATCATGTAAGCGGGAGAATGTCGTGGCAGGAATAGCAGGTGTGGATGATGCAGCCATCACATTCTCCTAATTTGAACTCAAATCGTGATATCTCGTGTACACCAACATCAACCCTCTCCTCTTTCTTGCAATCGAAGCAGGGCTGTCATTATTATCATCCATCTGTAATAGACACAGTTTTATACAGCCTGAATTTACAAAGTATGAACATTAGACTACATAGTTAGGGATTTAAAAGCTTTGAATGTAAACTTTTACTAATAGTTGTATCATATACTATGGTATATAAACTATGGTATAGAAACTAATAGTTGTACATGGATATAAACTATGGTATAAAAATTGGATAAGACATGTTTGAAGTGAAACAAATCTCGAGTACATAGGAAAGTACCATACAATATGATTGCGATAAGGAGGAGAGCAGAAAACGTTACCTGGTATACTGAAATTTTCGAATCCTTGGTGAAGAAATGAAAAATAGTTTGAAATGTTTAGCGGGTAATTTTGTGGCAAAAATTGGTAATTCAAATAATATAATAAATTTATACAACACTCATACTTATTTAAAATTCTTATAATAATGAATGAAAGGCATGTATTGCAAGTTGCAACCAAGTACATGATGAAACAGTAACATTTAATGCAACAGATATAGCAGGAAGAAAAAGGAGATGTCAAGTGGACTGTCAAGTGGACTGGCCTGAAGGGACATGTTACTGCAAGAATGATACTCAATATGCTTATGCATATGTGAATTGTCCAGTGGTTTGTAAGTATGTTTGTTAACTTATATTATTTAAGATCCTTCTTTGATGGTGTTTTGTTTACGCATTACCTTTTATAGCACTTAAGAGTATTAGTTTAATGTTTAAAGCACATGTAGATTTTTTAAATAGCAGTTTGCAAAATGGTTTCAATATGTGATATAAATTGAAAGTTTTTAGCACATAAATAGTTTGTTGCACTGCATTCTATTTAGAGGGCTTAGCTAACAATAGAAGGTCCATCATTCCTTGATTTGGATAGTCTTAGGTGACTGTTAGCCATTAAAAAACATAAAAAATGCAAAATATATCTGTTACAGATTGCACATGATATTTACAATTTGTGAAAACTGGGCAATATTATATAACATGGATTGTAGAAGTAGATTGCAGAAAAAGTTAGACAAATTAAATTACATTGATACATAATCCATGTTAACAAAAAATAAGTTGTATCATTAAGCATCCAAAATAAAGCCCAACGTGTTATTTTGATGTTAATTTTAGTTCACAATGGTGTATAAGGGATTACATAGTGGTCAAGTAGATATAATAATTTTTAAATTGTATTTAATAATGGCTTGTATTGTATCCAGGATCCAAAAAGATAGTACACATCCAGGGAAATAATTGAATCATACGGTGGATTTCTTTCCCCGTTTGGTAAAATTCTCCACTTTAGTTGAAGATAGATACCCTTCAGCGATATGGTTCACATAATAATTGATAGGATGGTCTGGAGACATCCTCTTCACATTAGCTTTAGGGGTAGCAGGATCAGGAACATGGAGATATTTAATTTCATCTTCCTTCAAAGTGTCAGAAATTACATAATGCCCAAGGTTGGAAAAGTGTGTAGAATAGAAAACATAACAGTGGGATAAAGAAGTACTGTAACAGAATTGAGCTGTTCACATTTAATGTCCTCTTCAACACTTTCCACAATTTGTTACAAAGGGGTTATTTGAATTAAAAGTTTGTGATGAATGAGTAAGGTGTGTTAAGAAATAAATTATGTGTGGAATGGATAAAAAGCATAACACAAGGAATGAAAATAAATTAAAAGAAATTGCATGGATTTAGAGGTATCTAGCTTGAGCGGGTGTAATACAGTGGGAGAACTGACTTGGTTTGCATTGCATTTTACCGCAATTATTACGGATAGCAAGAGTCGCCACCAACTTTTCTTTTATCCAATAAGGAAAGGTGAAAAGAACAGGAAAGACCTTTGATAGATTTTGAGTTCGGGGGTAGATCATGAAAATGGAAGGTGTTATCACCCTTTTCATCTGTAGTTATCTACAGGCTCTTAATCGCTTGCTCACTTTATTTGTTTTGTGTGTGTGCTTTTGAAAAAGTATTGAAATGTCAAATAGCAAGGCAGTTTGCTTTATGATAACTCTTGTATCAATCCTCAAGAGTGTTGATAAAGCATTTTGAAAATGTTTTTGAAAGTGTGAGGTGTGAAAAAGTGTTTTAAATTGTGAGCAAGCAATTAACAGTAACTACCCACTCAAGGTCTTTCTTGTATTTTTCCTCCTCCTTTGGATAATGCTATCCATACCATTAGTTAGTAGGAAGCCCTATCTTTGGATGTTCGAAGGACATGCATAGGGTCGTCGTTATGATCATTGAAGGCAACATGTAGGGATACCTTTAGCAATTTGAAGAGATTGTCATCATATATATTCGTAGGCAACATCGTGGGACAAGATCATATACCGTGGCAACTTCGAGGGACATCGAGGGACTATGATCTTTATGATGATTTTTCATTTAGGGTTTTTGCTAATGGTATCCCTACGTCTGAGGGACATGACCATTGTTTTTTTGAGGCAACGAGAGAGGTTACCCTAGAGGTGAAGTGTGCAAAGTGTGCTTGATTCAACTCATTTATCTTGCAATTAGGGTTAGCTAATTATTTCTTTTATATCTTGCCATACAATCCTATTAATCTAAGCATTAACAGTAATAATAAAACAGTAAAGAAATACCCTATGTTATTACATCACTTCGGGAAGGGGTACGAAACCACAAAATTAGGGAAAAAATAGCAAGCGAATAAAATCCTAATTTAAGCTATTACATTCCTTTAGCAATTACAATAATCGGAAAAAAATAATAAAATACGCGACAGTAATAACATACGCGAAATTATAAAAGGAAAAGAAAAGAGGAAATTTGTTTTGATTGTTTGATATAAAAAAGTTTGATGATTAACCTAAAACCTAGTTGATTTTAATTAATAGAAAATAGTTAATTAGTGAAAAATCTAAAAAATTAAATTAGGGTTTATTAAATAAAAAACCTAAAATTAAATTAAAACCTAAAATTTTATTAAAATCTAAAATTAAATTAAAACCTAAAATTAATTATTTGAGTTCATTATGAAAAATCAAATGTTTATGAAAAATGTTAGTATGAAAAAAGTTTTGGTTATCTGTGACAATAGGGAAAAAATGAGGAAAATAGGGGAAAACATATAATTGAAATAAGAAATAACCCAAAAGAATCTCAGGACTTTCCAGCAACATGCTCACCACCAGGCCAAGCATACCTTGGTGTTAGGATCTAACCTCAACACGTTTTATAAGAAACCTACATGGAACCATTACAATGGTCCAAACCTGTAGTGTTGAATCTCATGAACACATTAAACAAATTAGTATACCATATGAAATACAAAGAAAACAAATATATGAAATACAAAGAAAACAAATATATGAAATTTTCTAATGTTAAAACCGACATGGCATGTACGAACTCTTCTACCCCCTTTTGATTATGGAGATCGAATCAGCTTTACTTTACTGAGTTCTTGGAAGTGAATGAGATGGCTTGTTTTTAGTGAGATAGGAGTTTGTAACAAGGATCTCAAGATTTCTAGGGTTCTTGAAAGAACTTCATATTTTGACAAAGTTGTGGTAAAGAGTTTTTTTATGTCCCTGTTTGTATGAAAAGAATGAGATTATATAATGGAAATTAGGAAAAACATATGGGATTTGGATGTGCAATTGGGCCTCCAATAACCACAAGCAATATTGCATATTTTTATTCACTTGAGTTTGACACGTTCCAGGAAAAATCGCAGGGACCTCAGTGCAATTTTTGAAGTTGAAATGTGAAAACAGAATGTAGTTGACGTTCAGAATAAACCCCTGTCCAAAAATAGGCTCAATCGGATAAACGGTGAATTAATTATGAATTTTTGAAGTTTCGCCTCAGACAACTTAATTTCCAGCTTCAGAATTTTCAGTGAGTTGCACCCGATTCAGGTCAAAAACGGAAGCCTTCGGGGTACCGTTTTCTTTTGAAAATAAAAACCAAAATTTAACTAACTCAATTTGTGAGACAATTCCACTAGAACCAGCTTGATACGATAAAAATCGACCTAATTATGATTTTTTGAATACGTAACAAATAAACATATTTCACAATTTTCCTGTGCAAAAACACTTGATACATCCATATTTTTGAAGACTTTCTGAATGAAATTGACTTCTGGCCGTGAGTGATGAAAACGTAGATGACGTCAAGATGGAATTTTGGCCACTGGAAGGGGTTCAAAACGAGCCACGAGATTTAAGTTATGAATTTTTTAGTGCGTAAAAACTGCATTTTCTGCACACTTTTTCACCATATTTCTTCGAGAAAACTCGCACATTCAGAGACCTTATTTAAAGATTTGGCTCTCAAGCCAAACCTGAATTTGAGAATACGTCACCAGGAATATCTTGGCCAAAGAACACCTGAATATGATGTGTCGGGTTGGACTTGTGAATCTTTGAACCCTGGATCATTGCGAAACGGTGAACCAATCTTCAGCATGGAAAATACTCTGAGAACATCTATTGACGAAATAAATGTCTCCTTTAATCTGATGAGGCTCGCTAGAGATACCTTGATCCCATAACTATAGGACCAATGATATGCATGCACATAATGATGAAATATACGTCAAAAGGGTCGAAATGAAGAGGGTAAATTTTGGGGTACAACAGCTGCCCCTATTCAATCTTCTTAAATCTGAAGAGTTAGATTGGCATGTTCGCCATTCGTGACTTAAAGATAGAAGGTGATTGAACACTTAAGTGCCCAGAAATTTTCACTCGCTTGTGCTCAAAGTAAACACTTGTTGGTTGATTATAACGGGAATGGGCTTAAAGATGCCATTTGGAGAAGTGATAGAGAGTCAACGGAGATGGGCTTATAGATGCCATCTGGAGTGTCCATTGGTAGGAATAGCATAATATGTCTTTGCTTGACTGTCTCTGAGAAGTATGTTAGGATGAGTCTTTGTACGACTGTATCTAGCAGACATGTTGGGGAGCGCCACAATGAATCTTCGTCTTGATTGTATCTAAAAGAGGATAAGAATGAGTCTTCCCCCATCTGTATCTAAGGGGTATCAGAATGAACCTTTGTCTGGTTTTATCTAAGGGATATGCTTTTCAGTATTCAGTCACTGAGGAGTATACTTGTCGGAATTCAGTCTCCGATGGAGTATGCTTGTCGGAATTTAGTCTCCGATGGAAAGATGCTTTATCGTGTTGATAGTCGCCCTGTCTGGTTTCAGGAATTGACCCATAATCTATTTTTGTTGGTAAACTCGTCTTGGGGATGTATACCGGCTAGTCACATAGATAGTTTTTCCGTCTGGTTTTGGGCGTTAATTTGTGGCCTGGTCTTGCTTGTTGGTAAATCTACCTTTGGGATTTAGTACAGGCTAGTCACATAGATAGTTTCTCCGTCTGGTTTCGGGAGTTAATATGTGGCATGTTCTTTGGCTAGTCACATAGATAGTTTCCCCATCTGGTTTCAGGCATTAATCAGTGGCCTGTTGTGTTTATTGGTAAACTCGTCCTACTCTGGGAGTTCATACCACTTGGTCGTATAGATAGTTTCTCCATCCGGTTTCGGGTATTAATCTTTAACCTGATGTGTATAAGTTGATAGCATTAATCTGTCTGTGAATTCAACTTGAAAAGGTAAAGTCAGTTTCATACGATGTCATGATGTATGAATTGCATGATACTCTCAAAATAAATGAGAATGTTATATGTGTTTCAGTTATGCATATGCTATGATGTATTGTAAATATTGTATGACTGTAATATGTGAGTGTATCAGTTGCTTTGTGGTGTTATTGAACTGGGGAAAATAAATCCGTGACTGCTGCTGAAGGTGAAGAATGTAATTCCTCACTTTTTGTTGAAGTTAATTTTGATGGGGATTCCTGCTTTCTGTCCGAGGATATTCCACTGGAGACTTTTGACTTCTGCTTGAGGATATGAGCATTCAAGGAGAGTCGATAACCTGTCGTGGCTTCTGAAACGGGTGGATTAGATGCATGCTGACTAGGGATGGAGGAACAAATATTCCTTTGATGCGAGTAGCTACTCTTCTGGAGATGGCTATCCTGGGTAAGCCTTGCTGGAGGAAGAGTTCTATTGGAAGAATTTACCAATTTGGAGAAATAAACTCCGCTGGGGGATGAAATTCCGTAGCTAGAGAAATAAACTCTACTGAGGAATGAAACTTCATGGACTATTTGGGGATTTTATGAAACTTTGTTGGGGAAACCAAGAAATCTATAGACCGTGCTGGGGAATTCTTCAAGATGATAGGGAAATGAATGAACCTCCTTATCTGTTAGGAACTGTTGGAGCTGTTGAAATCATTAGGCTATATGCTGAAGATATGACGGTGAAATGCGGGAAGATGCCCTTGTTTCTGTACCTACTGGGGAATGTATCTTTGTTGAGGATGAATTTGTGAAGATAGTCCTCTAGAGGTGGTTGCTCAGTGGGGATTTATAGATGACTTTTAACATTGTCTCACCTCTTAGAGCCCTTAGTAACTATCTTTCCCATTTTTAATGCATACATTTGTAAACAGTAATCATATTCAAATGCATATGTTCATTTAAAATAATCACTGGACGTTTTTGCAAATAAAACAGAAAAATAAAAAAATAGTTTTGAACTTTAAGAGAGAAGTTTTGTATTAACTTGAGAAAGTTTCGCCTATAAACAAGCGCTTTTGTACAAAGAGACGGGCATCCTAGTAAGAGGAAGTTGTCCTAAAAATGATAAATATACAAAGTGGTACACAAAGAAAAACAACTATGTGAAATAATTCCACTGGATTTCAATTATGCTATTGCCTTTATATCTTTGAGCGTCTCATCACTTTGTCGTTTAGAAGAAGTTGACTGGATTGATCCTTACCATTCGAACTTGATAACGAAGTATGACTGTAAGGTGATCCAACGGGACATAGTCATACGTTTTTAATCCCTAATTTTTGCCTGGACCGCCCTTTCGGGTTTTCATTCCACCAGGATACCCTTTTTTGCCCAAGCCGTCTTTTCAGGTTTTCGACTTGTCGGGTGTATAATTTATATATATATCCCTAATTTTTGCCCGAACCCTTTTGGTTCTCCGGGATGCCCTTATTTTGTCTAGGCCAGTCAACCTAGCGGGTCTTTTTTCATGCGTAGTATATTTTAACTATGTACGCATTTACAGGGTGCAGAAGGTCGTCACCGTCCATGGTGGTTAATATCATAGCTCCAATGGAAAATATACTCTTGATAACAAATGGTCCTTCGTATGTAGGAGTCTATTTGCCCCTGGGATCACCTTGTGGCAGGATGATGCGCTTGATTACCAGGTCACTAACCTGATATACCTGACGTCTGACCTTCTTGTTAAAAAATTTGATCATACATTTCGGGTACATCTAACCATGACAAACAGCCACAAGCCTCTTCTCGTCAATCAGGTTCAATTTGTCAAGTTGAGTCTGAATCCATTCGTCTTTTTTAAACCTGCATCCTTCATAATTCTCAGGGAAGGAATCTGGACTTCAACAGGCAAAATAACTTCGATACCATAGACGAGAGAAAATGGGGTTGCCCATGTTGACGTGCGCACGAGGTACGGTAACCATGAAGAAAAATGGTAACATCTCATGCCAGTCTTTATATGTTACCGTCATCTTCTATATAATCTTCTATATATTCTTATTGGCGATCTCCACAACACCATTTATCTTCGGTCGGTAAGGAGAAGAGTTATGATGCTGGATCTTAAATTTTGTACATATCTCGGTGATCATAGTATTGTTGAGGTTGATACCATTATCCGTGATGATTCTTTCTGGGATACCATACCGACATATAAGATTATGCCTGATGAAACAAGCCACAACATTCTTGGTAACAGAAGTGAAGGAGGCTGCCTCTACCTACTTTGTGAAGTAATAAATGACGACAAGGATGAAGCGATGTCTATTATAAACGGTAGGTATAATCTCTCCAATCATATCAATGCCCCACATTACAAACGGCCAAGGAGCAGTCAAGAAGTTTAAAGGAACCGGAGGCACATGTACTTTGTCAGCATAGATTTGGAATTTGTGACAAGTCCGAGAGTGGTGATGGCAATCTATTTCCATAGTGGACCAATAGTAACCTGCCTTCAGAATCTTCTTAGCCATTGTGTTCCCGCTAGAATGAGTATCAAAGATAGTTATTAATAATGCAGGAAACAGATAATGCAAATAAAAATGAGTCTGAAAAAGGAAATCAACATAATACTAATAATACTAGAACTAGAGATCTTGTGAATAACACAGATCTATCGCCAACCGGGAGGATGCTCTGCAGGAGTGTCTGGGCCACGCAGCTCAGTCAGCTGGCGTCGAATCTCTGCCACCTCGTGAGCTAATTCATCTAACTCACCAGTAAAGGTAACATCATTCAGTTCCAACTGTAAATGAAGGTCAGCCACCTCATTGCGGAGAGTGGCTATCTCAGTGCGCATAGCAATCAACAGAGTGCGAATATCAGGTTCCTGCAAGCTGAGGTTATTAGTAAGAACAGTAGTGCGTGTAACCTCGGGTCGGGATGTGTGATCTGGAGTAGAGTCCTCGGGAGCAGGAGTGTATTCAGGAGTAGGATCTTCGGAAGCAGGAGTGTATTCTGGAGTGGGATCTTCGGAAGCAGGAGTGTATTCTGGAGTGGGATCTTCGGAAGCAGGAGTGTATTCTGGAGTGGGATCTTCGGAAGCAGGAGTATATTCTGGGGCATACTCTGATATCTCACCCCAACCTTCTACAGAATAGTTCCAATTAGCAGGGTTGGAAACACAAGTCATCTGAGGGTCTGGCAGTGTGAAGGTGTAAACTGTCTGGTCATCGATGAGCAATTTGTACTGATATGGGTGGAAAGAGGCCCTCCTCATGAGCCCACGATCCATGCAAAAGTCTAAATCCAGGAAAGTATATCCACAGTATGGGGTCAGTTGTGCTATCATACTGTCCAAACCCAAAGCAGAAGCTATCTGTGTCACATTCCCTCCGGAATGAATGAGTCCTACAGCGGATCGAGCAGTCTGCTCGAGGCTCTCTATCAGAAAACCTCCACTAGCTATAGGTCTGGACTGACTGGCACAATATAGGAAAAGGATCTCCTCAACGGTGACTAAGTGGTCACAGTAACTCCTCCCAAAGAAAGTGTGGCACAGAATCATCTCGAAGTATCGGAAAGCCGGGTTATGGATCTTCCTGGACAGCTGGGTAGAGGGGTCAAGGCTGGCTCCATCAGTAATGTCCTGCCAAAATTTATCAATATCTCTGTCCATATAGTAACTCAATGGTAACTCAGTGATAGCGGTCGGTCCAGTTTGGAAACCAAGCAAATCCCCAAATTCTTTGATGGTCAGGGTATACTCGGTACCAAACAATCTGAAACTTAGGCATCCTCGCTCATCTCCTTCACCCACCCATGGGTTATAATCCACAGAGCTAAGAAACTCCAGAGTAAGGTTCCTGTAGGTTTTATAGACATCATCAGCATAATAATCCCAGCCAAGTTGGTTGCACAGATACCTAATACTTTGCTCAATCCCGAGTGCCTCCATGCAGCTCTGATCGGGGTACCTAGTGGGTACCATAGGTCTAGCAGATAAGGTAGCAAATCGGGCTTTTTGTGCTTCATCCCTGAAAATCACAACCATACCATCGGGGTAATGCATCCTGAAAATATAAACACAAGAAATTAGTCCAGATAAAACATATATAAATTAATAAAATAAAATAAAATTAAGAATAAACCATGGGTTGCCTCCCATGCAGCGCTTGTTTAACGTCTTTAGCTTGACGATTAGATCTTACTTTATGTGGGTATTGGTGGGTCTATAAGAATATGACTAGAGTAGTCAACAGGCAAATCGCCTCCTTTGTATAGCTTCAGTCTTTGTCCATTTACCACAAATGGAGCGCATGAATTGTTTTTGATTTCTACTGCTCCAGACTTTAGAACTTTTGACACTTCAAATGGACCTGTCCATCTTGAACGAAGCTTACCAGAAAAAAGTCGTAACCTTGAGTTAAATAGGAGAACAGGGTCACCAATGTTGAAATCTTTCTTGATGATTTTTTTATCATGCCACATCTTGGTTCTTTCCTTATATATGATGGCATTCTCATAGGCATTCAAGCGAAGCTCTTCCAGCTTGTGAATGTCCAGGATACGTTTTTCTCCGGCTTTTAGGTAATCTAGATTCAAGGATTTAATGGCCCAATAGGCTTTATGTTCTAGTTCGAAGGGTAAATGACAGGACTTTCCATAAACCAATTGATAAGGAGTTGTTCCAATAGGGGTTTTATAAGCCGTTCTATAGGCCCATAAGGCGTCTTTAAGTTTTCCAGACCAGTCTTTTCTGGATAATGATACGGTTTTCTCTAGGATCTGCTTAATCTCCCTATTCGATACTTCTACTTGGCCACTGGTTTGCGGGTGATATGGTGTTGCTACTCTATGTTTTACTCCGTATTTGCTTAGAAGCTTGTCAAATATCTTAGATATAAAATGCGATCCTCCATCACTTATGACTAACCTCGGGGTTCCAAACCTAGGAAAAATAATATTCTTAAACAGTTTGATAACTACCTTGGTATCGTTTATGGGTGATGCAACAGCTTCTATCCACTTTGAGACATAATCGACAGCTACTAGGATATACTTGTTACCCATTGAGGAAGGAAAAGGTCCCATGAAATCTATACCCCAGACATCAAATATTTCCACTTCTTGGATGTTACTTAAAGGCATTTCATCACGTCTTGAGATGTTCCCAGTGCGTTGGCATCGGTCACATTTTGTAATGTAAGTGTGGACATCGCGCCATACAGTAGGCCAATAAAAACCTGCTTGAAATATTTTGGCGCATGTTTTAGATGTGCTTGCATGTCCACCATAAGGTGCAGCATGACAATGTTTAATGGCGTTACCTACTTCTTCTTCCGGCACACATCGTCTGAATATATTATCTATTCCTCTTTTGAATAGGAGGGGTTCATCCCAAAAGAAGTGTTTAACATCACTAAAAAACTTCTTCTTCTGTTGGTAGCTTAAGTCAGGGGGTATGATATCAGCGGCCAGATAATTCACAATATCTGCGTACCATGGTATGTTGTTCAAGGTTGAGATTTCCGCATAGGTCTCTTCTTCAGTTGAGTTTATCCCAGCTATTAATCTTTCATAAGTAGAGTGATCGTCTATAGGTACAAGTTCAGGTTTAAGGTGTTCTAACCTAGAGAGATGATCAGCTACTAAGTTTTCAGCTCCTTTTTTATCCTTAATATCCAAGTCAAATTCTTGGAGTAAAAGAACCCATCTGAGAAATCTAGGCTTAGCATCTTTCTTACTTAACAAGTACCGGATTGCTGCATGATCTGTGTATACTATTATTTTTGCTCCCACCAAATAAGATCGAAATTTATCAATAGCAAAAACTACGGCTAGCAATTCCTTTTCTGTGGTTGTATAATTTAGCTGGGCAGCGTCTAGTGTTCTACTAGCGTAGTAAATAACATGCAGTTTCTTGTCTTTTCTTTGCCCTAGTACAACTCCTACAGCGAAATCACTAGCATCGCACATGATTTCAAAGGGGTGTGTCCAATCAGGTGGTCTTATGATAGGTGCTGAAATAAGAGCTTGCTTTAAAACTTCAAAGGCCTCAAGACATTTTTGGTCGAATTCAAACTCGACATCCTTCATCAATAAGTTAGTTAAATGTTTTGTTATTCCGGAAAAATTCTTGATGAAACGTCGGTAGAACCCGGCATGTCCTAGAAAACTTCTTACTTCCCTAACGGTCTTAGGTGGGTTTAGGTTTTCTATAACTTCTATCTTGGCCTTATCAACTTCTATACCTCTTTCAGAAATAATGTGTCCCAAGACTATCCCTTCATTTACCATAAAGTGGCACTTTTCCCAATTCAACACAAGGTTTACTTCCACACATCTTTTTAAGATTTTCTCTAAGTTTGAGAGGCAGTTTTTGAAATCAAACCCACACACTGAAAAATCGTCCATAAATACTTCCATAATTCCATCTAGGTAGTCTGTGAAAATTGACATCATACAACGTTGGAAAGTGGCAGGTGCATTACAGAGTCCAAATGGCATTCGTCTATAAGCGAATGTTCCATAAGGGCAAGTAAATGTGGTTTTTTCTTGGTCCTCTGGGTGAATAGGGATTTGGAAAAACCCCGAATACCCATCAAGATAGCAGAAATATGAGTGTCTTGCTAGACGTTCAAGCATCTGATCTATAAATGGGAGAGGGAAATGGTCTTTTCTCGTTGCCTTATTCAACTTTCTGTAATCTATACACATACGCCATCCTCCTTCTGTTCGTTTTTCCACATGCTCACCTTTCTCATTTTCCATAACAGTGATACCTCCTTTCTTGGGTACCACATGGACTGGGCTTACCCATTCACTATCCGAAATTTGGTATATGATACCAGCTTCTAATAACTTAAGAACTTCTTTCTTGACTACATCACTCATGATAGGGTTTATTCTTCTTTGATGTTCTCTTGAGGGTTTTGAATCTTCTTCTAGCATAATCCGATGCATGCATACAGATGGGCTTATACCTTTTAAATCTGAAACTTTATACCCTAAAGCTGAGGGATATTTTCGCAAGGTATCTAAGAGTTGATTTGTTTCTATTTGGTTTAGAGCGGCGCTAATTATAACAGGTCTATTCATCTCCTCATCCAAAAACTCATATCTTAGATTCTTGGGTAGTTCCTTAAGTTCTATAGTGGGTTTCTCAGTACGCGGCATAAGGTCAGGGGTAAGAGCTAAGCATTCGAAAAGGTTGTCGTCAATGTACGGTTCGATACTCTTAAATCCGTCATCCTCTAAAATAGGGGTTGATGGTAATTTGATTAAAGATTCGTTTTGTTCGAGCTCATTTACACATTCGTCAATGACGTCGATGGCATAACACGCATCTCCTATCACTGGTGCCATTAGAAACTTTGATAAAATGAACTCAATCTTTTCATCTCCTACCTCGAAAGTCAGTTTCCCTTTCTTAACATCTATTATAGCTCCGGCGGTCGATAGGAATGGTCTTCCTAAGAGGATTGGGATGTCTTCATCTTCTTTGATATCCATTACGACGAAGTCGGTCGGAATGTACAACTGACCAATCTTGACAGGTATGTCTTCTAAAATACCCATGGGATATTTGATAGATCTATCAGCTAGTTGTAAGAACATCTTAGTAGGTTGAAGTTCTCCTAATTTTAACCTCTTACAGACGGCTAGAGGCATCAGACTTACGCTTGCTCCTAAGTCTAAAAATGCTTTGTCTATCATATGGTTACCTAGGATGCAAGGGATAGAAAAACTTCCAGGGTCTTTATCTTTCTTGGCGAGTTTATTTTCGGATATAGAATGACATTCTAAAGGCTTGGGATCATCGAGTCGCCGTTTATTGGTCAAAATATCTTTCAAGAACTTAGCATATGATGGTATCTGGGTTATAGCTTCAGTAAAAGGAATCTCTACATGGAGTTTCTCTATTACCTTAATAAACTTTTGGTACTGGTTTTCTACTTTGGTGTTTTTCAGCCTCTGTGGGAACGGAATAGGTGGTTTATAAGGTTGTTGAGTGTTATTCCCTACTTCTGGTTTTGATTGCTTTTCTGGTTTCTCTGGTTCCTCTACCTGGTCTTTAGGTGTAGCATCTTCCATAGGTTTTTCTGATGTGCTTAAGTTAGGATTTCTAGGCCCTTCATAAGCAGTTCCACTTCTTAAGGTGATAGAATTTGCTTGGCCTTTTGGATTTGGTTGAGTTTGTCCAGGAAATTGTCCTCCAGGTGCAACTTGTACAGAGGTGTTTTGTGCTACTTGGGAAATCTGAGTCTCAAGCATTTTGGTGTGGGTTATCATCTGGTCAAACTTGGTTGCCAGTTGAGTAACTAGTTCGTTCGTGTGAATGTGTTGGTTCATAAACTCCTTATTTTGCTGAGTTTGAGTCTGAATAAAGGTGTCTATGGTTTCTTTAAGGTTTGGTCTTGGGGGCACTATTTGCATAGGTTGGTTTTGTTTTTGCGTTTGGAATCCTTGAGGTCTCGAAGGTCCGGGATTTTGGATAGGGTTATTGTTTTTGTAAGAGAAATTCGGGTGGTTCCTCCATCCAGGATTGAAGGTATTCGAGAAAGGGTTCCCTTGGGTATAGTTAACTTGGTCTGAGCTAGATTCGTTCAAAAGGTTACAGTCAACGGTTTGATGTCCTTGAGTTCCACAGAGTTCGCATTCCGATTGGATTGCTGCTACTGTGGTTGGGTTTTGAGACATGTTCTCGACTCTCAAAGCTAGGGCGTCCATCTTGGCATTAATCATGTCCATGCAACTTACCTCATGCTTTCCTCCATGGCTCTCCTTTTTCTCTACCGTCGCTCGTTCTAATCCCCACTGGGCGTGGTTTTGGGCCATGTCCTCTATTAGGGCACAAGCGTCAGGGTAAGGTTTGTTCATCAACGCTCCGCCAGCGGCAGTGTCTATGGACATCTTTGTGTTGTAATGGAGTCCATTATAGAAGGTATGTATGATTAACCATTGCTCCAGGCCATGGTGCGGACAAGCTCTTAAAAGTTCTTTATATCTCTCCCAGGCATCAAAAAGTGATTCGCCTTGGTTTTGGGTGAAACAAGTGATCAGGTTCCTAAGAATAGCGGTCTTTCTTGGTGGAAAATATCTCGCAAGAAAAGCTCTCCTAAGGTCTTCCCAAGTTGTTATTGAGTTAGCTGGAAGGGCGTCTAACCAGTCGTGAGCTTTACCTCTAAGGGAAAAAGGAAACAGTCTTAAACGGATGGCTTCGGCTGTGGCTCCATTTGCCTTAAGGGTGTCAGCTAACTGGATAAATACCTTTAAATGTTGATTCGGGTTCTCGGTAGCGAGACCAGCGAATTGGTTTTGTTGTACTAATTGTAATAATGAGAGCTTTAGTTCAAAGTTGTTGATAGTTATAGTAGGGTTTACTATACTAGAACTAGGTTCCTCGTTAGATGGTTGGGCGAATTCCTTGAGTGGTCTTTGGTTACGATCTTCTGCCATAGCTCTTCTTATCTTGCGTATAAAAAGACGGGCACGAGCGTAACGTTCAGGTTCTACTAAAGGATCTATTAGGTTACCGGTGCTACGATTTCTACGCATCTACCGGCTAGAATAGCCTTAGTCTAAACGGGATAACAATAGGGTACGAAATTTGACGAAGTTGGTCCCCGGTAACGGCGCCAAAAACTTGATGGGAATCTGTAACGTATAGCCTAAATATAGTACTGCAAGTGCACAGCCTATCGAAGTAATATATAAGATTATCGAACCACAGAGACCAATTGTCAATCTATCAACTCTATTGCTAAGGTGCTTATCTAAGGTGAACAAGAATATTGATGTGAGTGCAGTGCAACAAAGTAAATGAGCGAGGTAAATAACAGTTTAAAAGACAGGTTGGAATGTAAATCATGTAATCAGATATTGGTCCGGTCATGCGTAGATGAAACTACTTATGGGGCAGTATTTTCTATTGATAGCAAAGAATCAATTTAACGGGAACTTGTAGCTTTTGACTACTAAGAACCGAATTTACTCTTTAAATTAAATTCCTTTATTGTCATATATAAAGGGTGCCTTCCGCGTTAAAGAGGTAAACCTATTTTTAAGAAATTGATAGTTTTGACTTAACAGAAAAGTAATTTTACTTGGAAAGATTAACTTAAAGAGACTTTTGGCTTTTGACCAAGAGTCAGATTTCAAACCTACAAACGCGTCCGAAAATAGTTTCAAAATCGTTTTCTAAAAAGGTCAATGATTCCTATTTAACCAATCAACGGCTTTCGCTCTTTTTGTTTGGTTAAATAATAATCAAGTCGTATCATTAGTTTGGATGGCTTTCGATCTTACCCAATAAACATTTAAACATAATTGACTTAAGTTAAAAGCAAAACATCCCCAGAGTATTTTCACTAGCATGATAATTGGAACACGACCATGATGACAATCATTACATCCAAACCTTTATAGTTTAGCCAGACATAATAAGTGCGAGTCTATAAAACGTGTAGACTATGATAAGAGCGAGTAAGTAAAAGAGTGCGAGTCTATAAAACGTGTAGACTATGATAAGAGCGAGTAAGTAAAAGAGTGCGAGTCTATAAAACGTGTATACTATGGTAAGAGCATTTAGAGTCTATAAAACATGTAGACTATGGTAAGAGCATTTAGAGTCTATAAAACGTGTAGACTATGGTAAGAGCAATTATAAGTAAAGAAATGCAATAAAATAGAACCTTGCTCCAGTCGGAGACTTGAATCTGATACAAATCTGCGGAATGGTAAGGCTGGTATGATGAACTTCAACCAAAGTGCTCCAAGACTCGATTACAACTCAATCTACACCGCAATAACTCCCCGATGTGAAGAGATTATTACTTTACAGAAACTGATAGTATATGGCTTAAGATTGTACTAAGCTTGGATGAAACTAAAAAATGAAAATCGAAAACTATTTATAGAGGATCCTTGAGATGCGTAAAGACCAGCATGTCCCTCAACTTCTTCTGAGCGGGAAACTTTTGTGAAGGCCGCGGGCGCGGTGGCAGTGGCCGCGGGCGCGGTGGCTGGAACTGCCAGATCGTGGGAACGTGGCAGTTGGTCTCTGGGTGAAAGTGGGCCACGTCATCGCGTTCCCTGTAGCCGGCGCGGCGCTGAACGCCATAAGTGCAGAATATCTTGAAAAACCCTAATTTCTTGGCGTTTTGGCTCGTTTCTTCACAGAAGGCTCTGAAATGACAAGAATCCTGAAAACAAAGGAAAAAGGAACATAATACGAGAAAATGATAATAAAAACTAAGGAAAACATGTGATAGTTGAGTCAGAAACATAGTGCGATTTAGTGCGATCAGCCATTTCTTGTTCGACTTCCCAATCGTTCGATTCGACCTCCACCTGGCGGTTGAACTCTCTTGGCAAAACTGAGACTATGTTCACCATGATATCTAGGGTGTCATCAGACTCAGAGCCATGTTCGTCATCAACTTCGCCCTGGTTAGGCCACACCAGTCTATTGGTCACTGGTTGCCTTTCCAGAGGCTTTCTCTGCTTTCTCTGAGGGACATTTGAACTTGATTCTGGCTTTGGCTCATTGGTAGCTTCCCTCTCATCCTTTCGCCGCCTCTGGTATCTTCTCCATTGGGATCGAGACATGGGATTCTTTCCCTTATAGTTACTTGATACCTGGGTCACTTTAGAGGCGACAACCTGAGATTCTTTCTTGTGTGTCAAAGATGAACCTCTTGGCACTTCGAAGGAGTGCCACCTTTCTTTGCTCGGTCTCTTTCGACCTGATGTTTTATACCACGTATCAATTGGCACATTGGTTGGAGGCCTGAAAGTCAGTGGCCTCTTCTCTTGATTTGAACCCTTTTGGTAGGTTCTTCTGGGGTCATGTCGAATATCAACACCTTCCTTTCTTCTGTTTGCTGCTCTTACACCTTGGATGTGTTCAGCAGCTTTTTTGTCGAAAATTGAGCTGCATCGAGGACACAGCATCACTTCTGACTTCTTCTTTTGGCATCTGTGCAGGAAATCTGCCAGATTTTCGTTTTCCCGAGGGAAAGCCGTTTTGTTTGCCTGCTCCTGCCTAATGGCCTCCTCTGATGCTTTTGATTCAGAGATTTCGACCATGTTGACATTCATGGTGTCTTTGGTGGCAAGAGTCATCTGCTTCATCTGGGCCTCCAGGTCCTTTGCCTGGCCTTGGACTGCAGCCAAGTAGGAACTGGGTTTTGCTCCAGATTTTGGGGCTCCAACTGTCTCCAGTTTTGGGCCTTCAACAGCTTTTTGGACTGCTTTGATTGTTTTTCTAGAAAGATTCCCAGAAAAACTGCCAAAGATTGGCATGTTGACATGATCTTTGGTGACTTCGACCATAGTTATTCCTGGCCTTTTCACCTGACTTCTGGACGCCTCGATCACATTCACCTCTGAAGGTTCAGCATAATGGGCTTCAGCCTGCAAAGGGTTAGAGTCCACAGTCATGGGGGCCTTATCAGCAAATTTCAACCTCCCTTCTTCGATAGCATCTTGCACGAGATTCCTGAAAAGAAAACATTGAGATGTTTTATGGCCCAAAAAATTATGATATTTACAAAAGCCTTTTTTCTTTCTTTGATCAAGAGGAGGCACTTTTACCCCTGGGGACACTATCATTTGGCCATCTTTTACAAGTAAGTCAAAAATTTCATCACATTTTGTAATATCAAAACTGTAAGTCTTTTTGGGGAACCTATCGTTGGCCCTTTCAGGACCAGTGGGGTTTTTTCCACCTGAGGGGACTAGCAGTTTGCAAGAGTATGGTGGCCCTTGTTTTAGTTCCACTAAATCGACCTCGCTTTCTTCGACGGTTATAGTTTCGTCGAAGGTTTCTGGATCTTCATCGTCCATTTCGACGTATGTTATCCTTTCTCTTTTATGAGTTTTTGTCGCCTTGGCTTTTTCAGCTTTAAGGCGTTCTACCTGTCAAACCCTATCGGCCAATTGGGCCATGTCTCTCAGGTATTGAGTGTCTAATTTCTTCCTAATGGAATAATCTAAGCCTCCTGCGGCTATTTCGACTAACTCATGTTCTGGCACTTGCGTAAAACATCTTGCTTTGAGCAACCTAAACATATTTAGATATTCGTCTATAGGTTCAGTGAATCGCCTCTTTACACTGGCCAATTCTTTCAGGCTTATCTTGGTTTGTCCCATGTAAAATTGCTCATGGAACAATCTCTCCAACTGGGTCTAATGGTGGATCGAATTGGGGGGAAGAGTTGTGAACCAAGTAAACGTGTTCTTTGTTAGAGAACTTGGGAAATACTTAATCCTCAGGTTTTCTTTGTTTGAAATATCTCCTGCTTCAATCAAGTATCTCGCTACATGTTCGACAGTGGATTCTGTCGTGTCCCCTGAAAATTTAGTGAACTTAGGGACTTTACATCTAGGAGGTAAATCTGTTTGTAACACATATTCTGACAGTGGGGATGTAAAGTTGGGCCTACGGAAGCCCGTATTCATCCCATTTTGCGTCATGATTCTTTCGATCATGGCTGTCAGGTTATTTTCCAAACCCATATTCTGGTATTGGATGTGCTGAACTATTTCGTCAGCATTTTGGTTTCTGTTGACTATCCTTACTTCCGGGGCTATGACCCTAGGTTCTTCGACCCCGGGTTGTTCCAATCGCGCCCTAAGGTTTTCTTCGACAGGCTGCTGGACTTGGTTAATAGTGGTTTCTTCCTCTAGGAGTATACCCTGGTTTCCCCTCATTTGTGCCCTTTGGGGCTGTCAAATAGGTTGGGGTACCCCAAAAAAATCGGCCAGACGCGCCATTTGCGCTGTCATCTGCTGATTCGACTGGGTGGTATTTTGTATTAGAGGGTTTAGCACTGTGCTTAAAGTTTGTGCCAACATTTGAACCATGTCATGGTTGCTTTCGTCCATTTGCTGCCTCGAGACTACTGTCGAAGCATTCGTAAGGCCATGCGCTACTTGGGACGTTCCTCCTAAGAGTTGGGTCCTACCCCTGTTCGCCATACCAACTCCTGAACCTTGGAGTGGCGAAGAGGCGCTCACTAAAGGGTCTGAAAAAGTGGACGCAACATTCGTCAGGCTAGCCAATTCAGAAGTTGGCATGCCATAGAGTGGTTCTCGATTTAGACCGCCTGTCGAAAATCCTGGGGGAACATAAGGCCTAGTTCCTGGGTTTCCCCTTGGTGGGGGAGTTCCCAAAGGCATTCTGGGGCCAGTGAACGAAGGTAATGGCCCCGTTTGTGTGACCGTTACTGCTGGTGTTGAACCAGCAGTTACCGTTTCACTTACGGTTGGGATAACCGTTGTTCCCACATTTGTTTGTGGGATTTCGCTATTGTTTGGCAGATTCGCCATCGCTTCTCTTCTTCTCGTAGTATTGGTATCGTTAGTGTATATTCTACCACGTCTCAATAACATGCAATACTTCTCGAAAAAGATGATATTCTATATAAATACGGTTAACCTTAAAAATCAACACAAAGTCCCACCAGGTGTGCCAATTTGTTTACCGTGGAAATTGGTAAACAACCGCTGATCTTCCAAAAGGTTACTTATTTGGTGACTCGCAGGATCGATCAGATTGATCCTAAGACATGGTTGATTTTCTGGGTTTTGACTAAATCTAATGATGATTAATGTCAGTAAAGTAAAGACACTTTATGTAAATTGCATTAAGAAAAGCTTGATAAAATAAATGAAAGCGTTGAATAAAAGGCTTCGACGGAGAAGAGTAAATGAAAGGCAATAAAGTGCTGGAATATAAAAGACTTTGATTAATTTAAATGGTGTTTCACACATACATTCTCAACAATTCTTTCGCTAACACTGGGTACTTGAATCTAGATGAGTGACTTGTATATAATGATGAACACACGCGAAAACTGCGTGAACAACTAGTATTTATACTAAACACATCTCAAGTAACCGTTGGACAGTTACGTTGCTTCGAGATGACACCACTTGGCATGCTCACAGCATTCGACGCTCCTGATCTTGGCACGTTGCGCTTGGTAACTGCTGGGAACCGTTTTCCCTCCAAACATTTGAATCTCAAACCGTTCCAACCTGGGCGTCAGATACTTTTGTCGAGGAGTTCCTTCGACGTCGAAGGTAAGAAGATTCCCACTTAAAAGAAACCCTCTAAGTACCTTGCCATTTCCTTATGAGCATTCGACAGGATCAGCTGGTCGAAACCTGGAAACTCTTCAGACTCAAAATTAATGGTCTATATTGATGACAAACAAGGGTGTCGAATTTAGGAGCCAACACCATGGTGGTTAATATCATAGCTCCACTGGAAAATATACTCTTGATCACAAATGTTCCTTCGTATGTAGGAGTCTATTTGCCCCTGGGATCACCTTGTGGCAGGATGATGCGCTTGATTACCAGGTCACCAACCTGATATACCTGACGTCTGACCTTCTTCTTAAAAAATTTGATCATACGTTTCGGTTACATCTAACCATGAGAAATAACCACGAGCCTCTTCTCGTCAATCAGGTTCAATTTGTCAAGTTGATTCTGAATCCATTCGTCTATTTTTAAATCTGCATCCTTCATACTTCTCAGGGAAGGAATCTGGACTTCAATAGGCAAAACAACTTTCATACCATAGACGAGAGAAAATGGGGTTGCCCATGTTGACGTGCGCACCGAGGTACGATAACCATGAATAAAAATGGTAACATCTCATGCCAATCTTTATATGTTACCGTCATCTTCTGTATAATCTTCTTTATATTCTTATTGGCGGCCTCCATAACACCATTTATCTTCGACCGGTAAGGAGAAGAGTTATGATGCTAGATTTTAAATTGCGTACAGATCTCGGTGATCATAGTATTGTTGAGGTTGATATCATTATCTGTGATGATTCTTTCTGGGATACCATACTGACATATAAGATTATGCCTGATGAAACAAGCCATAACGTTCTTGGTAACAGAAGCGAAGGAGGCTGCCTCTACTTACGTCGTGAAGTAATAAATGACGACAAGGATGAAGCGATGTATATTATAAGCGGTAGGTCTAATCTCTCCAATCATGTTAATGCCCCACATTGCAAACGGCCAAGGAGCAGTCAAGACGTTTAAAGGAACCGGAGGCACATGTACTTTGTCAGCATAGATTTGGCATTTGTGACAAGTCCGAGAGTGGTGATGGCGATCTGTTTCCATAGTGGACCAATAGTAACCTGCCCTCAGAATCTTCTTAGCCATTGTGTGCCCACAAGAATGAGTACCAAAGATATCTCCGTGCATATCCTCCATGATCTTCTCAGCTTCTTTCTTATCAACACAACGATGCAAAGTTGAATCATGATTGCGCTTATATAAGATTATGTTACTCAAGAAGAACCTGGCATAGAACCTTCTTAGATTCTTCTTGTCATTTATAGATGCCCCCTCAGGTATTCTTGACCTTCAAGGTACCTTTTCACCTCATGGAACCAAGACTTTTCCTTTACTCCCTCAGTCTCAACCTCACAACAGTATACCGGTTCGTCTAATCTTTCAATAGTGATTCGAAGGGCTTTGTTATCCCATCTGACCTTGAACATGAATGACATGGTAGCTAGCGCGTCCACTAATTGATTTTCTTCTCATGGAACATGTTCAAATGTAATCTCTTCAAAATATGAGATCAATGTTAACATATACTCTCGATAAGGGATGAGATTAGGATGCTTCGTATCCTAATCTCCCTTAATATGGCTGATTACCAAGGCGGAGTGTTTACCTTGGGTTTTGGTAAACAACCGCTGATCCTCCAAATGGTTACTTATTTGGTTACTCGCAGGATCGATCAGATTGATCCTATGGAAATAGGTTGATTTTGAAGTTTGATTAAGGTGGATAAGGCTTTAAGTAAAATGTTTCAAGTAAATTGCATAAAGGAAAGGCTTGGTAAAATAAACAAGGCTTTAAAGTAAAGGTTCGACAGGAATTTAAAGGAGAAAAGCAAGTAAAATACTGGAAAAGTAAATGACTTTAATTGATAAAATTGGTGTTTCACACATACATTTCTCAACAATTCTTTCGCTCACACTGGGTACTTGAATCTAAATGAGTGACTATGTATCTATTTGTGAACACACGCGAGAAACTACATGTCTACCCCTATTTATACTAAAACATTCCAAGTAACCGTCGGGCAGTTACACTGCTTCGAGATTAAGCCACTTGGCACGTTCTCCATGCTCGACGCTCCAGATCCTTGCACGTTTGCACGTAGTAACTGCTGGAAACCGTTTTCCCCCCAAAGCTTTGAATTTCAAACTGCTCCACTTTGGACCATCGAACGCTTTCATCAAGAAACGTCTTCGACGAAAACTCCTTCGACGTCGAAGGCAATCAGCTTTCTTCCTTGGAAGAAATCTTCTAAGTATTTTGCCATCTTTCGACGGGCACTTCGACAGGCTTAGCCAGTCGAAAGCATCTTTCAGCTTTTAATGGCTGCCATCAATCAAAACAAAGGTGTCGAATTTAGGAGCCAACAAATTGCCCCCCAAGAATGCCTTATTTCGACTCTGAAAGAAAAAGGCATTCTTTGAAAACGCCATTCGACACCTGTTTTTCCACGCTTAGTCACAAGTTAACTTGCGCACTTTTTGTTGCTTTTTACCAACTATTGGCAATCCCAAGAAACCATCATTGATTTGATCCTAGGACGTCACTTTCAGTACGGCGTGCAGTACCAAACGTCACTTCAGAATTTGTCATTATGACAAATCTCAAAAACGAGGACGCACACTGCGTCTCTCTGTTTCTGCAGAAACGGCCAAAACAACAGGATGCTGCCACGCGTCCCACTAATTCCTGCAGCATTAAATGACATTTAATGTCCTCGTTATTGGGAATTTCTCCCACTACTATAAATAGTAGTGAATATCCCATTGTGGGACCTTTTACGCAAACTAGCCCTCAAACTCCCTTGCTTTCGTACAAACTTGCTCTCTTTGCAGAAAAATTCTTCCTTTTTTACTTCATCTTCATCCTCAACAATGGCCTCTGCTTCCACTGCCCCCAAGACTAACGCACCAACTGAACAAATTGTTAAACCCAAGGTCTTTGTTACTGCTCCGGTAGTGAACTCTACAGGGAAACGAAGGGTTCCTGAACCTTCTGACATCTCCGTTCGCGATGCTTACTCGCGTCACTTGATGATCCCGGTTGGATACTCCAACCAGATCTTCGCAATGTCTGGCCCCATGAACCCAAGCATCTCTGAAGCTCTGAAGATCAAGAGCTATTTCCCCATCGTCGAGAAACTCAAGCCAGTAGCATGCGCCAAGAAGGACGCAGAAGACAACGAAGACCCTACACGCGAGAAAATCGACCTCCGTTTCTTCAACAGAAGTGTTAGGGTCTTCAGGTCCTGCCCTAATCTGACCTCTGACTATGTTGCTTGGCTAACAAAGTTGGAGAAACATCAAACTCCAGTCTGGAAGGAAATGGGAATCTTTGACCTAGTAATGCTGTCGAAGACAAGCTTAAACTACTCCCCAGAGATGCTTATAGCTTCGCTGTTGTTTTGGGATTACTCTCACTTCACCTTTCACCTTCCATGTGGGATGTTAACCCCCACACTCTTCGACGTAGCGGCCATCACTGGCCTTCGACCAACCGGAGATTACTTCGACCCGGAAGAGATGTCGGAGGACCAAATTGGCTTCTCTGAGACCAAGCCAACATACACCACCTTTATCAACCATTATCATGACAGGTCGACGGATACAGTGTCGGATGTCGAACACATAGCGTTTCTAGCCTTATGGCTAACTCGCTTTGTGTTTTGCTCGAAGTCTCTACAAGTGACCAAAAAGATGGTCACTCTTGCCACCCAACTGCATCACCGCCAAAACATCTGTTTGGCAGAACTAATTCTGGCCAGTCTTTATGACTCAATCAGCAATGGGGTTACTCTCTTGAAACATATCGAAGATAGGGCCAGTTTGCTACTCGCTGGGCCTTTCTGGCTACTTCAACTGTGGCTCAACGCCACTTTCGAATCTTTCTTACCCAAGAAGATTCAGATAAATGAACAAGCCCCAGCGATAGCTAATAGACGTATCGAAGGAATTAGGCTGGCTCTACTGACACCTGTGGAAGATGGGCTAGAGTTTCAACAAACCTTCACTAACTTCGTTCTGATGTTCGCTCGAAGGAAGGAATTTGTTTCAACTATGGCTCCATTTGCTCAACGGAGGGTGGGGCCAGCATGGTTCACAAGGCCACATCCAAAGGAGTCGAGTGGTCCCAATGTCGATGAGCACACTGTACTTTGGGAGGCGTTCCTGACTCCCAGGATCATGCCTCTTCGATTTAAGAGTTCTAAGACTCATTTGAGTCTGCTTGCCTATCAACCAAATCTGGTATCTCGCCAGTTTGGTATCATCCAAACCCTGCCTTCTCCTATTTTTCAAAGAGAGAAGTCAATGTTGTACTTCTGCAACGATTATACAGAAGAAGCTGCCATCAAGCATATCGGAAGATATGCTGGTCGAACAATCCTCTCGCTGTTTGACTACCAGCTTAATTTCCTTTGCTCACCATCCTTTGAGGAGTGGTGGAGAAGCTATTATGCTGAGTACTTCTTCGACGAGAAGGACTTCATGGCAGAGTTGCAGAAGTCTTTTGTCCTTGTGTTGGACAAAGTAAAGAAATGTAAGTTCATGCTCTCACATTACTTTTTATCTTTCTCTTCGACTGTTAGCCTGTTAACTTTCCTTTTCGCTTTCAGTTGTTCGAAAACCCTTAGCCAAGAAGGCTACAGAAGGTCCACAAGGAGGAGTCCCTTCGACAAAACCTCCACCGCCGGCGAAGACTATAGCGCCGGCGAAGACAACAGGCAACCAACAGGGGGAAGGCTCTTCGAGGAGGCCTCCTGCATCGGTAACCAGATTTTCTTCATTTTTCTTCTGGCTTTCGATTTTTTATTTTCGATGTAATTATTCAATCGAATTCCTATTGGTTTTCTAGGCCCCTTCGCCCAAGAAAAGGGCAGCATTGGTGGTCGAATCGGGGAGTGATGACGAAAGTGATTCCCCTCCTGCTCCCTTAAAGAGGCGAAAGTTAACGAAGGACGCTTCTGTTCCTACTCC
The DNA here is from genome assembly GCA_948472305.1 of Vicia faba. NCBI lineage: Eukaryota > Viridiplantae > Streptophyta > Magnoliopsida > Fabales > Fabaceae > Vicia > Vicia faba. Next base: position 124,054,870 of record OX451738.1, read on the forward strand.
TGCCCCTGAAGGTCGAACCGTCAGAATAAAGGTCGCTGTGAGAAAGCCTAGGCCACCTGCAGTGATCATCGAGGAGCCAACTGAGGAGGAACTGAACGCTCTTCTTACCAAGCCTGTCGAAAGTGACAATTCCAGCCCTGGGGCTGAAGTTAATCCACAGGTAACCCATTTTAGGCATAGATACCAGTATTCGATTGTATCTCTTTCGACATCTGAAAATTTGTCTTCTTTCTCCTTTTCAGGACACTACTGAAAGTTCCCCACCAAGGACTTCAGAAACTCTAGAATCTGCTGACCTTAGCAGGCCTCAGGAAAAAGATTTGGGCAATGACGAAGCCCACACTGAGAATGAGGCCAACGCTGAAACAGTGGAGAAGACAACAGAAGAACCTATGGTGGAGGAAACACAGCCAGAAACGGTTCCTGTGGTGGACTTGTCATCAGAAGAGAATCCTGAAGGAAGAGACCAAGGCAATGGCGAAGAGAATCAAGATGCTGTTGACGAAGAGCACCAAGGTGGTACTGGCGAAGAACACCAGGGTGACGCTAGCGAAGAGCCACAAAATGACGCTGTCGAAGGACCCCAAGGTGATGTTAACGAAGAACCACAAGTCGACGCTAGTACCGCCTCAGTCCAAGTCGAAGAGCAACCAAACGAGGCACTCAGCATTCAACAGCCTCAAGCCCAAGATAATACTATGGCAAGGGTCACCTCCTCAAAGCACAGGTCAAAAGAGGACTTGGAAATCTTGAAACAAACTGACCCTGTCAGCTACCTCAATGCAATCATAGAGAGTAAGAGTTCTTCTGACACTAGTCAGGAAATTCCTACCCTGTCGGGGAAATCTACTGAAACTTCTCCTCTTGATGATGCGTTGGCGAAGGTTAAGGCCCAGTTCTTCAAGAGAGATTTAATGAAGACTTTAGAGGGGGACCCCACTGCTCCATCATGCTTAAAAGAGGTTTTGAATGCTGTTGACTTCGAAGCTGTAGCCCTAGAAATCTCAGACTTAATCATGGAATTACATTCTATGATTGATCAAGTCTCAGCGGATTACAGGCGCCAACGAGGTTTTAACAGTCAGCTCGAAGTGCTGCATGGCAAAAGCTCATCTGCGTGGACTGCTGTCTCAGATTCGACTTCTCGAATTGCCGAGTTGTCGAAACAGAAAGCGTCTGCACAGGAAAGGGTCGATGCTATTGAGCGAGAGAATGTCTCCTTCCGAGCACAAATTGCAGAGATAGAGGCGAAGATAAACGCCAACACTGTACTCCAGGAGGAAATTCTTTCGACCATCCCAGACACTGAGAGCCAGACTGAGATCAAGCAAGGCCTGGAATTCGCTGAGAGGGCTCAAAGCCTCGACGCTCAAATTGCCAAACTAGTGCAGGAAAACTCTTGGTGCAAAAAGAGGTTGGAGCTGCAGTATGCCAAGTATCTTCGACTCAAGAATTCTCTTACCTTTTGATTGATTCTCTTTTGTAACCATCTTCTGTAATCGTTTTCGACAACAATTGCCATCTTGGCTGAAATTAATAAAAATTTCCATTTTGGCATTTTTATGGTTAATTTAGTTTGTTCTTTTATTATTTTATTTTTATCTCTTGAAGTATAGGCTTATATTTTTTCAAATATTTACCATTTACTCTCAAGAGCCTTTTATCACCACTTATCTCTTCGACCTCATAGGCTCCACCAGAAAAAGTTTGGATAACTCTGAAGGGTCCTTCCCATTTGGGTGACCATTTCCCCATGCTTTGATCCCGTCGATCCATGGGAAGAATTACCTTCCAAACTAAATCTTCAGGCAAAAATACCTTAGGTTTTACCTTTCTATTATAAGAGTCTTCTACTCTTTTCTTCTGAAGCCTGAGTAAGTCGAGAGCGTGTAATCTCTCTTCGTCTAAATCCACCAATTCATCTAACATCATATTCCAATAAACCTCAGAAGGAATATCATAATGCCTCTGAACTCTTGCAGATTGAAGACAAATTTCTGCTGGCAACACTGCATCATGGCCAAAAGTTAGCCTATATGGCGTTGTACCAGTGGCTTCTTTTGGGGACGTTCGACAAGCCCATAAAATCTGGTCTAACGTCTTATGCCAATTCTTTGGTTTCTTCCCAACATGTTTCTTTATCAAGCCAATCACTACTTTGTTAGCTGCTTCGACTTGACCATTCGCCTGTGCATAGTAAGGCGTGGATGTTAGGAGTTTGAAACCTGTTTCCTGAGCAAATTCTTGCATCTTTCGACCGGTGAAAACTGACCCTTGATCAGTTGTTATTGTCTCAGGAATTCCATATCTAAAGATAATGTTCTTTTGAATAAATTCAATGACATTTTCTTGGTCCACATTGACTAAAGGGATCGCTTCGATCCACTTAGTAAAATAATCAATGCCTACCAATATGTATTTCTGACTCTTTGATGATGCTGGTCGAATCTCTCCAACAAGATCCAACGCCCATCCTCGAAAGGGCCAAGGCTTCACTATCGAGTGAAGTTCGCTTGCTGGTACATGTTGGATGCCTGTATGAACTTGACACTCTTGGCAACCTTTGGCGAACTCAACACAATCTTTCAGCATAGTGGGCCAATATAGTCCTTGTCGAAACAACAACCATTTCATCTTATGGCCTGCTTGGTGAGCCCCACATGCCCCAGCATGCGTAGTCGAAAGGGCTATGTATGCTTCAGTTTCACTTAAACATTTCAGCAACACCCCTTCAGGCGTCTTCTTGAATAACTCATTACCCATGAGTACAAAACTCAACGCCCTGTATTTTGTTTTTCGTTCTGTCGGAGCTCCTGGATTTTGAAGATAGTCCACAATGGGTTTCCTCCAATCTTGATCTGACAAATTATCAATGAACGAAATCTCGAAGTTACTGTGATCAGCATATCCTAGCCTCGTCGATTCCAAATCTGATGGTGATAGACAAGTTGCTTTTATCTTCTCTCGAACTTCGATTGCTCTTTGTAGTTTCGTTTTTGAAACCTTATACCCAGATGCAATTTGTGCCAAGTCATTGGCTATTTGATTTTCGACTCTGGGTATGTGTCGAATATTGACACTTTCAAATTGTTTCAATAAACGATTTGCTATCACAAAGTACATAATGAGATTCTCTCTTATGCATTTATATTCTTTTGTGACTTGCTTGATGACTAACTCTGAGTCTCCCATTATTTCGACTCGAGTTGCCCCCAATTCCAACAATATCTCAAGGCCAGTAATTAGAGCTTCATACTCAGCCTCATTGTTCGAACAAGAACCTTCTATTTGGTACTTGAATGTTGTTGGAATTTTATCTGGAGAAACAATCAAGACTCCTACTCCTGTTCCGTTTTTATGGCTGGAACCATCGAAGTAGAATTTCCAAGGTTCTATCTCCACATAATTAATATCCTCGACTTGAATTGAGTGGTCGACTATGAAGTCTGCAACCACTTGCCCTTTTACTGCCTTAAGAGGCATAAAGGTCAAGGAGTATTCAGTTAATGCTAATGCCCACTTGCCGATTCGACTATGCAAGATCGGTTTCGACAGCATATATTTGAAAACATCAAAATGAGACGAAACATAAACATCAACTGGTTTTATATATTGCTTGAGTTTTGTACAAGAGAAATATAGACATAGACACAATTTTTCAACTTCGCTATATCTAGTTTCTGCATCATTCAAAACTCGACTGAGATAATAAATGGGTCTTTCGACTCCATTCTCATCCTCTTGGGCTAACATACTTCCCAGAGTTTTGTCAGATGCAGCTATGTACAATCTCATACTCCTATTGCTACAAGGAGGCACCAAAATAGGTGGCTTAGTGAGGTACCCTTTGATTTTGTCGAAGGCTTCTTGTTGCTCTTGCCCCCATTCGAACCCCTCTTTATTCAGTCGAAGTAAGGGTGAAAAGGCCTGAGCTTTCCCACTTAGGTTAGATATAAACCTTCTCAAGAAATTTATCTTGCCTAAGAGAGATTGCAATTCCTTCTTATTCGATGGCGCTTTCGCTTCCAAAATTGCCTTCGTCTTGTTCTGATTTATTTCGATTCCTTTCTTGTGGACAACGAAACCCAAGAAATCTCCAGCTTTCACACAGAACGCACACTTCAAAGGGTTCATCTTCAGACCATGCTCTCTCATTCTTTCGAATGATTGTCGAAGGTGGTCAATATGACTCTTCCTGGAAACAGATTTTATAACAATATCATCAATATAAACTTGCATAAAAGTGTTAATAAAATCATGGAAGATAGTGTTCATTGCTCGCTGGTACGTTGCCCCAGCGTTTTTTAGGCCAAAAGGCATCACTACCCATTCGTAAGTGCCTAAGGCCCCTGGGCATCGAAAAGCTGTTTTCGACACATCCTCTTCAGCAATGAATATTTGATTATATCCTGAATAACCATCGAGCATACTCAGGTATTCGTAGCCAGCGGCAGAATCGACTAGCATTTCCGCCACAGGCATAGGATATTCATCTTTGGGGGTGACAGCATTCAAATCTCTGAAATCTATGCACACCCTTAATGTGCCATTTTTCTTAATTACTGGCACAATATTTGCGATCCATTCGACATACCTTGTAACACGGATGAATCTGCATTTCAGAAGTCTTTCGACCTCCGTTTTGATCTTCGACAATATTTCTGGAGCGAAGCGTCTTGGATTTTGCTTGATTGGCTTCTTTCCAGGTTTGATTGGCAACTGAAGTTCTACCAATCCTCTGTCGAGACCGGGCATTTCGTCATAATCCCATGCAAAACAGTCTTTAAACTCTTTCAGCAATTGGATTACTTCCAACCTAAGTTCTGGATCAATTTTGGCGCTGATGTAAGTTGGCCTATTCTCTGATCCTTCGCCTAAGTTGATTTCTTCTAAAGGGTCTTGTGCTAACATCTTAATGTTGTTCGCCAAGGGATCCTTTTCGAAGCCCAAAGGCTCATCGTCATAGATGGCGTCGAGCCTCTGTTCCTGCATTTCATCTGGCATGATATCAGGAGGTCTTGGATCGAAATCCTTTCCTGGGCCAACAACAGATAATTGTTGATCATTGGCCTGTGTGGCCATGTACTTTACTTCGGCTTCGAGAGCCGTTATCATCTTGGTTTCGGCCACATAAGCCGAAATTCGCTTCAGAGATTGTGACTCAGTCATTATCACTGAATTCACTTCCCCAACCAGTTGGTTGGATATCAGTTAGCCCACTGAAGTCTATGTGGGACAAGTCTTCTCTGTCCCATTGGAAACCATGCTCAGGATGCAGGTATAGGGAACAAAAGGTGTTTGGCGCTGGCGCCATGTCGAAGTCAGGAGTTGGACATGGCCCTATGTGAGCCAAGTTTTTGTCGAAATCTGTTACACCCAAGTGATTCACTTCGCCAAGGTAGTAACTTTGATCCGCCTCTATGTTTTCGACCATCCCATCTAGACGCCATAGCAGCAGTCTTTGATGCATCGATGAAGGCACAGCGCCAACACCATGAATCCACTCACGGCCTAACAAAAGGTTGTAGTTAGGTTTGGCCGATATGACCATGAACATTGTTGGTCGAAGGATCGACCCAACTTTTATGTCTAGCTGGATCACTCCCATGGTGGTCCCAATGCCTCCCTCATAGTTGGACAGGACCATATTGTGGGGTTTGATTTCTTCATCCCTTTTGCCAATCTTCCTTAGCATAGAATGAGGGATAATATTGATAGTGGCCCCACAGTCGACCAATATTTTGTTCACAGTGGTCTCTTCGAGCTTAGCCCTTATGAACAAAGGTTTGAGGTGATTCTTCATCGCCTCTGTAGGTGGCTCGAAGAAGCCATTTTGTTCCTCTGTAGTGCCATTGTCCATGACAAAATAGCACACTGGCCTATGTTTGGCCATTTCTTGTTCCACCTCCCAGTCACTGGCTTCGACTTCTACCTGTCGATTGAATTCCCTAGGCAGTACTGAAACAATATTCACCATTATATCCAGAGTATCGTCGGACTCGGCATCATCTTCGTCTTCGACTTCACTTTGGTTAGGCCAAACCAGCCTGTTGGTAACTGGTTCTCTCTCAAGAGGCTTTCTTTGTTTCCTTTGAGGCACATTCGAACTAGTTTCTGCCTTAGGTTCGTTGGCAGCCTCCCTTTCAGCTTTTCGCCTTCTTTGATATCTCCTCCACTGGGATCTCGACATAGGATTTTTTCCCTTGTAGTTGCTGGACACTTGAGCAACCTTGGGTGCAGCAACTTGAGGCTCTTTCTTCTGGATTAAAGAGGAACCTCTTGGCACATCGAAAGAATGCCATTTCTCTTCACTTGGCCTTTTCCGGCCAGATGTTTTGTACCAAGTGTCTACTGGTACATTTGTTGGAGGCCTAAAGGTCAATGGCCTCTTGTCTTGTTTAGAACCCCTCCTGGGATCATGTCGAAGGTCAGCATTCTCCCTTCTCCTGTTCGCTGCTCTTACGCCTTGTATGTGCTCAGCAGCTTTTTTATCAAAGATAGAACTGCATCTTGGACATAGCATCACCTCTGATTTCTTCTTTTGGCATCTTTGTAAAAAATCTGCCAAGTTTTCGTTTTCCCTAGGGAAAGCCGTTTTATTTGCCTGCTCTTGCCTTATGGCTTCTTCTGAAGCTTTAGGGTCAGAAAGTTCAACCATGTTGATATTCATTGTATCCTTATTAGCAAGAGTTAGTTGCTTCATTTGTGTCTCCAGATTCTCCGTCTGGCCTTGAACAGTGGCCAAGTGGGAACTGGGCTTTGGTCCAGTTTTTTGTGCTTCAGCAGTCTTCGACTTCGGGTCTTCGACCGCTTTCTGGACAGCCTCAATTGTCTTCCTGGATAAATTTCCAGAAAAACTGCCAAAGATTGGCATGTTGATGTGGTCCTTTGAGACTTCGACCATGGTAATTCCTGGCTTCTTCGACGGGATGCCGGTCGCCTCTATCATGTTCACTTCAGAGGGTTCTGCGTAGTGGGCTTCAGCCTTTAGTGGATTGGAGTCGACAGCCATGGGGGATTTGTCAGCAAACTTTAATCTCCCTTCCTCAATAGCGTCTTGCACAAGATTCCTGAAAAGAAAACATTGAGAAGTTTTATGGCCCAAAAAATTATGATATTTGCAAAAACCTCTCTTCTTTCTTTGATCAAGAGGAGGCACTTTTACCCCAGGGGGTACTATCATTTGGCCATCTTTAACTAGCAAGTCGAATATTTCATCACATTTTGTGATGTCAAAACTATAAGTCTTTTTTGGGAACCTATCGTTGGTCCTGTCTGGACCAATGGGATTTTTCCCATTTGAGGGGACTAACTGTTTACAAGAGTATGGTGGCCCTTGTTTTAGTTCTGCTAAATCGACTTCTCCTTCTTCGACAGTCAAAGTATCGTCGAAGGATTCTAGATCGTCGTCGTCCATCTCAACGTACGCTATTCTCTCTCTTTTGTGAGTTTTCGTTGCCTTAGCTTTTTCAGCTTTGAGGCGTTCGACCTGTCGAACTCTATCGGCCAGTTGGGCCATGTCTCTTAGGTACTGGGTATCTAGCTTCTTCCTAATGGAATAATCTAAACCGCCTGCGGCTATTTCGACCAACTCATGTTCTGGCACTTGTGTAAAACATCTCGCCTTAAGCAACCTAAACCTATTCAGATATTCGTCTATAGGTTCAGTGAAACGTCTCTTCACACTCGCCAGTTCTTTCAGGCTTATCTTGGTTTGCCCCATATAGAATTGTTCATGGAACAATCTTTCCAACTGGGTCCAATGGTGGATCGAATTGGGGGGTAGAGTTGTGAACCAAGTAAAAGCGTTCTTGGTTAAGGAACTTGGGAAGTATTTGATCCTTAGGTTTTCATTATTTGAAATGTCTCCTGCTTCGATCAAATACCTCGCCACATGTTCGACAGTAGATTCTGTCGTGTCCCCAGAGAACTTAGTAAATTTGGGGACTTTACTCCTAGGAGGTAAATCCGTTTGCAATACGTATTCTGACAATGGAGATGTAAAGTTGGGCCTTCGAAAGCCCATGTTCATCCCATTCTGATTCATGATCCTTTCGATCATGGTTGCCAGATTATTTTCCAAACCCATGTTTTGGTGTTGGATATGCTGCACCACTTCGTCAGCATTTTGGTTTCTGTTAACTAACCTTACCTCTGGGGCTATTACCCTAGGTTCTTCGACAGGTTGTTCTACAGGCTGTTGAGCCTGATTAATGGTGGTTTCTTCCTCTACAAATATCCCCTGATTTCCTCTTGTTTGCGCCCTTTGGGGCTGTCGAATAGGTGGGGGCACTCCAAAGAAGTCAGCCAAACGCGTCATTTGCGCTGTAACTTGCTGATTCGATTGAGTAGTATTTTGTATTAGAGGATTTAGCACTGTACTCAAAGTTTGTGCCAACATTTGCACCATATCATGGTTGCTTTCGTCCATCTGTTGCCTCAAGACTGCTGTCGAGGCATTTGTAAGGCCATGGCCTACTTGGGACGTTCCTCCTAAGAGTTGGGTCCTATTTCTATTCGCCATGCCTACTCCAGAGCCTTGGAGTGGCGAAGAGGCACTCACGAAAGGGTCTGAATAAGTGGACGCAGCATTCGTCAGGCTTGCCACTTCAGAAGTTGGCATACCATAGAATGGAATAAATCCTGGGGGAACCACAGGCCTTGTGCCTATATTTCCCCTTGGAGGGGGAGTTCCCAAAGGTATTCTGGGGCCTGAAAACGAAGTTATTGGCCCCGTGGTTGTGACTGACACTGCTGGTGTCGAACCAACATTCGTCGCTTCACTTACGGTCATATTAACCGTTGCTCCCACACTCGTTTGTGGGATTTCATTATTGTTTGGCGGATTCGCCATCTCTTCCCTTCTTCTGGCAGTATTGCTATCGTTAGTGTATATTCTACCACTCCTCAATAACATACAACTCGAAAAGATGAGATTATTTTTCAACAATCAACACACAGTCCCACCAGGTGTGCCAATTTGTTTACCTTGGGTTTTGGTAAACAACCGCTGATCCTCCAAATGGTTACTTATTTGGTTACTCGCAGGATCGATCAGATTGATCCTATGGAAATAGGTTGATTTTGAAGTTTGATTAAGGTGGATAAGGCTTTAAGTAAAATGTTTCAAGTAAATTGCATAAAGGAAAGGCTTGGTAAAATAAACAAGGCTTTAAAGTAAAGGTTCGACAGGAATTTAAAGGAGAAAAGCAAGTAAAATACTGGAAAAGTAAATGACTTTAATTGATAAAATTGGTGTTTCACACATACATTTCTCAACAATTCTTTCACTCACACTGGGTACTTGAATCTAAATGAGTGACTATGTATCTATTTGTGAACACACGCGAGAAACTACATGTCTACCCCTATTTATACTAAAACATTCCAAGTAACCGTCGGGCAGTTACACTGCTTCGAGATTAAGCCACTTGGCACGTTCTCCATGCTCGACGCTCCAGATCCTTGCACGTTTGCACGTAGTAACTGCTGGAAACCGTTTTCCCCCCAAAGCTTTGAATTTCAAACTGCTCCACTTTGGACCATCGAACGCTTTCATCAAGAAACGTCTTCGACGAAAACTCCTTCGACGTCGAAGGCAATCAGCTTTCTTCCTTGGAAGAAATCTTCTAAGTATTTTGCCATCTTTCGACGGGCACTTCGACAGGCTTAGCCAGTCGAAAGCATCTTTCAGCTTTTAATGGCTGCCATCAATCAAAACAAAGGTGTCGAATTTAGGAGCCAACACGGAGTCTCCATATACTTTCAAGAACTTGATTCTCATGTCAACAACAACCTTGATACCTATAATGCATGCTTCATATTCGACCATATTGTTGATACAATCAAAACATAGCCTGGCAGTGAAGGGTGTATGGCAACCTTTGGGAGAGATAATCACAGCACCAATGTCATTGCCGAGCGCGTTGGAAGATCTGTCAAAAATCATAGTCCATCGAGATCCTTTTTCAAGTCCTTCATCCGGTCCAGGTTTTTCACAGTCAGTTACTAGCACAGTCAGTTACTCCCAATCTGTTTTTGTGACTGTGTGTAGCTTACCTCGTCAATGACACCAATAACATCTATAGAAAATAATATAATCATGGGAATATACATAAATATTCATAACATAAACCAAAAGATAGGTTGAAATGAGATTAACGAAAATACCACAAAGAACATTCCTTTTCCATTTCCCAAATATTACATCAATAAAAGGGTTTAAGCTGCTAGGCTTATCATCTATTTCGTGCTTGCCAATATCTCCTACAGTTGTACCACCCGTGAATTTCAGGATAAAATTGTGGTTTGTTGGTTTGAATATCAAATCATTGGGCTGAATTTGAAAGTTAGACATCATGCAGGTCACATTAACCGACAGTATTGAGTCAAAAGTTTGCTTGAAGATAGTTGGAACAATTACATGTATGTCATGGCCCTGAATATTTAACATCATATAAAAACCACTAGAGCAAAACAAAAAAACAAATCAGAATACAACGTTACAACTATTGAGACCTATGTTACGTTTATAATCTACAGAGAAACCCAATAAACATTATCTACAATGGTATATCACTGGAAATCAAATACTAAACAACAACATATAAAAAAATTATACGATGAGATGTAAACCAGCGAAACAATATAAAAATAGGTATGTCAGTGGAAAATTATACATAAATAACAATATTTTCAAAAGCTACGTCCGAAGATTTCTAACTCACATGTTTGTCGAAGACCACCATCTCAAAATGCTCCTTCGACACTGTCGATACCTTCCATTTATGAAGATACTTGACGGCAATCTTCCACAACTCCTTGCAGTTGTTGATGTCGCTTATAATAACAAATGGTCGCACCATGAAAAGATTGGGAGCTGAAGGAAATGGTGGGTTACAGAAATTGTGAGTTAGGAGAGGAAGATGTATTAGGTAGAGATGAAAAGTTTTTGTGAAATGACAGAAGTGAGAAGAACAAAGAATGAGATATGAGAAGGGTTGTGGTCAAAGAGAAAGGAATATAAGTTGGTGGAAATGATACTTCATGGGGCGTGCATGATGTATTAGCAGAGACAGCTATTACTTCATCTTGGTTACCTTCCTCAATTGTGTTCAGTTCAAGCGTTACTAAAAGTTTATTCAGTTATTCATCTTCAACAATATGTACCGTATTTACATAGGTGGAAAGGTTAGGGTAAATGTTAAAAAGGTATTTCCACAATCTATCATGAAGTCATTTTTCGAGAAGGAGTTTGACAACACGGATGTAACAGGAGTCGGGTAAGAAATTTTCTAACTTTTTGATGCATCTATGATACGCCTTAACCCTGTTATAGGTGTAGACAGAAGTGTGTTGAAGTTCTTAATAGGGATTTTCAATTTCATGCTTAGTTACAAACAGTAAGTGATGTTGCTTTGTTGTTGTAGATCAACATGTTATTACAGTTCTTGCGTGTTTACACCCATCCACCCTTAAATCATTTTGTCCATGTTGCATGTTGTGTTGCATATTGTTTTGCATGTTGTTTTGTTTTTGCAGCAGCAGCTGAACGATGATGCTTGGAGAAAAATCCAAATGGAAGCTGATCTTCTCGAGTTGGAAGATACTCAGATGCTGAAAATTGGTAAGAAGAGAAGACTCTATAAGGAAGAGGGCCATTCGGTTAAGGAAGAGGGGGAGTAGCCACACCTCAAAGATGTGAAGCAAAAGGCCATGGAAAAGGTGACGAGGCTAAAACATATAATGTTGAGAAGCAAGATGCAAGAAGCAAAGAACAGAAAAATGTTGGTTCAGAAGTAGATAAAGGCAAAAGGCCAACCTTTACAGTTTCTACTATGATATCAAAATCAAGTGATAGGAAAGGTATAACCATTAATCTGATGATGCATGGGAAAACACATAGAGTTCATGTGGTGCTGATGTTATTTAGCAGATATTTTGAACATATAAATTTTCCATTATTGCCTTTAACCTAAAGTCGTAATTATTGTTTGTATCGTGTGTAGTGATGCAGATAAAAGTGTACACGAATATGAGCATGTTGAAGTATCTGATTTTGAATCTGAAGAGTGTGTGTGGGAGCGGATAGTTAAGTGCATGAAGGTCACGAGGAGAAATGTTATGGTAATATGTGTTAGAAATTCTTGGTATGATGTAAACTTGGAATGGGAGTTGGAATAATTTATTGACATTAAATGGGCAATAAATGAGTACAAGTAAGAACTAGCATATGAAAGTGAATTTTAAAAGATTCATTTTAGTCCCAAAAGAGTGGAAATTAATTAATATTAATATTATTATTAATTAATTAATAGATGGTGATGTGTCATGCACAAAAGATCAAGTCTTAACCTAATTATTGACTGGTTTTTGCTTGCCCTCCAAAAGACCAAGTCTTAACCTAATTATTCACTGGTTATTGACTGGGTCAATTCCATCTCTCCCACTATTTTCTCCCACTATACCTGTTCCATTCAGTTGGACCTTTTTACTTATAAATTAAGTTGTTTCGGTTCATTTGGTTCATTTGGGCAGTTCCAGAATTTACTTCTACAATTCTTCTCCCTTCTCTCTCATCACTCACTTCATCTATAATTTTTCTTCTCTCTTATTTCCGACTGGATCACTTCGTGTCCAGATACTAAGACTGGTTAATTACCATCCGAAGGTGTCATTTTACGAACGACTAATTATAGTGCAAGTAATTGTCGTAATTGAACGGGCTGTTTTATCCTGGAGGCGTCGTCGAAACTCGACTGCTTTGCATTAATATTGGCAGTACGACGAAACGTCTTAAAGAAAGCGACCTAGTACGCGACTCGTCCCGATATTTTTCCTTTGTGCCATTTTTTAAAATCCGGTTTCTACAATTTTAAGACGTTTTCATAACTGCCATGGCTACTGAGGAAATTATCGGTACTAGCGCTGCCGCTTCTGTCTCTGACAAACCATTTAAGTTTGAGGGTTTCAATTTCAAACGTTGGCAAGCTAAGATGAAATTTTTCTTAACTTTAAAGAAGGTTGCCTACGTTCTGACTGAGGATATCCCTGTTGCTCCATCTGAATCAAACGAACTAAGTAATGGTAAGTCAACCGTGGAATCAGACGGAACTTCTAAAACGTCTGACTTAGACTCCGCTGCTAAAGCTGCGGCAGATAACTCACAACTCCAAAAAGAAATCGCCTTATGGCAAGAAAATGACTACCTCTGCAAAAATCACATTCTGAACAGTCTTGCTGATGATCTCTATGATTACTACAGCAATTACAAGACTGCTAAACAGGTATGGGAGGCTCTGCAGAAAAAATATGATACTGAAGAAGCTGGTGCAAAAAAAATATGTTGTCAGTCGCTACTTGAATTACAAAATGGTGGATGAAAGGTCTGTGGAAGCTCAAAGCCACGAGATACAGAAGATTGCTCATGAAATCATAACTGAAGGTATGCCCCTCAATGAACAATTTCAAATTGCTGTTATAATTGACAAGCTGCCTCCTGGTTGGAAAGATTTTAAAAACCTACTCCGACATAAAACTAAAGAATTTTCAATCGAGAGTTTGATTACCCGCCTTCGAATTGAAGAGGAAGCTCGAAGACAAGATCAGAAAGATGAAGTCTTAGTTGTTTCAAACAACAAAAAGAAATTCGGTGCGGTTCTGAAGCCTACGGGCAAACCTTTAAAGAATCAGAACCGTAATACTGTGAACCGAATTAAGAATGGTAATCCCTCTAGGGCCCCATATACTCCAATTCCTAGGCAGCAACCACCATCCCAGAGAAATGATGCTCCGGTTTTCACTTGCTACAATTGTGGGAAACCGGGTCATATGGCTAAGAAATGTAAGAGCAGGCCTAAATCTGCTACTGACCCAAATGCACAGGTAAACCTGACTGATGAGCAATTCATTGCTATGATCACTGAAGTCAACATGGTTGATGGAAGCGATGGATGATGGATAGACACTGGTGCCTCTCGCCATATTTGTAATGATCGTGCTATGTTTAAGACATACATGAATACTGAAGATAAGAAAGTGTTGTTGGGAGGTGCCCACACCACTAATGTTGTTGGAATTGGAGATGTTGAGCTGAAGTTCACTTCAGGAAAGACCTTGATCTTGAAGGACGTCATGCACGTTCCTGAAATTAGGAAGAATCTTGTTTCTGGTTTCCTTTTAAATAAGGTTGGGTTTAGTCAAACTATAGGGGCAGATTTGTACACCATCACTAAGAATAGTATTTTTGTTGGGAAAGGGTACGCCACTGATGGCATGTTTAAGTTAAATGTTGATTTGAATAAAATTTGTCCTTCTGTTTATTTTCTGTGTGATTTTAATATTTGGCATGCTAGACTTTGTCACGTTAATAAGCGAATTATGTATAATGAAAGCAACTTAGGCCTGATCCCTAAACTAAATGTCAATGATTCAAATAAATGTGAATATTGTACTCAAGCTAAGATAATTAAGACATCGCATAAATCAATTCTAAGAGAATTTGATCCCCTAGATCTTATACACTCTGATATATGTGAATTAGATGGAACTTTGACTAGGAACAGTAAACGTTATTTTATCACCTTTATTGATGATTGTTTTGATTATACTTATGTATACTTAATGAAGAATAAAAGTGAAGCACTTGATATGTTTAAGTTGTATGTAACCGAAATTGAGAATCAACTTAGTAAGAAGATCAAGAGACTTCGTAGTGATAGGGGAACTGAATATGACTCTGGTCTATTTAAGGACTTTTATAAAGAACATGGAATTATACATGAAACGACTGCTCCATATTCTCCTGAAATGAATGGTAAAGCAGAAAGAAAGAATAGAACTCTTACTGAACTTGTCGTTGCAATTATGATGAATTCTGGTGTTGCACCTCACTGGTGGGGGGAAATTTTATTGACTGTTTGCTATGTCCTGAATAGAATCCCCAAGTCAAAATATAAGATCTCTCCTTACGAGATATTAAAGAAAAGACAACCAAACTTGTCTTATTTGAGAACTTGGGGCTCTCTGGCTTATGTCAGAATTCCGGATCCGAAGCGAGTTAAACTCGCTAGTAGAGCATATGAATGTGTTTTCATTGGATATGCAGCAAACAGTAAAGCATATAGGTTTTATGACCTAATAGCAAAAGTGATCATAGAATCAAATGATGCTGAATTCTATGAAGACAAATTTCCTTTCAAATTGAGAAATAGTGGGGGCACACAATCGAGTCACACTCCTGTGATAAGAAGCACAGAATGCAACGACAATATAGAAATAGAACTTCGACGAAGTAAACGAGTAAGAGTCTCTAAAGACTATGGGCCTGACTATGTGGCTTATAATGTAGAAGAAGATCCAATGAATCTTCAAGAAGCCTTGTCCTCTCTGGATGCTGATTTATGGCAAGAGGCTATTAATGATGAGATAGAATATCTAGAATCCAATAAGACCTGGAACTTAGTAGACTTGCCTCCTGGTTGCAAACCAATTGGTTGTAAATGGGTTTTGAAAAGAAAACTAAAACCTGATGGAACTATTGATAAATACAAGGCTCGCTGTTGTACCCCAAAATTTGCCCTCGCATTTTTCCCCAAGAAATCTCAGCTTCAAGCATTTCCTGACTTCTCAAACTGGCTCAAGAATCGGACAAACGGACTTTTCTTGACAGTCAAGCAAAACTAGGGTTTTTACTGATTTTCAGAGCTCTGATTTGTTTCATACAGTGGGCTTAGGGTTTGATTGATTTTTGGTTCAAATTTTGACCAAGTGAGCGTGATTTGGCATTTAATCAGGAATTAAGTTTTTATGGGCATATTCTCAGAAGAATTTGAATTCCACAGCACTTTGCGGTTTATTTCAAGATTCGGATTAAAATTCGCGTTATCTTGGTTTAATTAGTAAAAGAGACAGTGGTTTGAATTCAGTACATTTTGATTGGGCCAGTCAGATACAAGATGCAGTATGGGATTCACAGTGTTCATGTGTTTGATCAGTCTATCTGGGTTAATTGCTGCTTTGCTTTGGATTTTGGATAAGACAGGTTTATTGGATCAATGTTGTTTTATTTTAGTTATTTATTATTCTGAAATTAAATGATTGAATTTATTTTTCAATTGTTTTAATTCTAAGAATTTTAAATAAATAAATAAGCAATAAAGAAAGTTAGAACCAATTGGATAATTTGATTTTTATTAATATTCGAATTATTTGTACAAATTGTTGTTACAAACAATAATTTACATTTAATTAAAATATTACATAGAATGAAAAACTATCATATTTTCTAAATATTCTTCGTTCTTCACTCCGCTCCGGTATCCCATTTTTCATCTGCAAAAAGAAATAAGAAAAGTCAGAAAGCATTAAAATTGGAAAAAGACAGTTAAAAATTGCTCATCATTAGGGGCCACTGACTGGGATCAGTTGACCCTCTCTGCAAATCACGGGATTTCTCCCGGTTCACAGAGAGGGAAGATTATTTTATTTCATGAATGCAAATGCAAATGCATAGTTTCTAAAAAGTTTGCAAGCTGCATAGAATCTCAATGTCCAATTCAAACCATATAGTTCAAATCCAAACTGAAAAATCCAATCCAAACTTTCTATCCAAAAGCAAAGGCTACTGTCAGAATGCCAAAAGATATCAAAGAAGTCAAAATGGTACAAGTTGCTATCAAAGCCTACAAGCTGTCAAAGGGACCTTTGCCAAGATATCAAGGAAAAGAGCAAGGCGCAAAAGCTGAAGAAGAAATGCAGAAAACATATTATGCAAGCTAATCATCACTTCCCATCATAGCCCCTTCAGAAAAGTACAAATAATAATCATATAAAATTCTTAAATTGTACTGTAAAGAGAGAAGTAAGGAGAGATAAAGCAAACAGGGTTTAGGCATAGTTCAGGGTTCAGCAGGCATAGACAGTAGAGGCAGAAAAGATATACAACAAAGAGGATAATTCAGCATTGTTCAAAAATTACACAGCATAGCCAATTACCGAAATGGGAAAAATGCCATGAAACCTTGTGAAAATGTCCAGCAGACTTGGGTCAAAGAGAAGACCAAAGCTTTGAAAAAAGATTGGGCGCCAAGAGAAAAGATAGAAAAGATATAATACAAACTCAGCATAGGCAACCACATCAGAAAACACACAACATAACATACAAAAACCTGCTACCAAGTTTAATCCAAAAACGCATAAACCTGCATCCTCATCACAAACACCTAAAACCTGTCTAACCCCTAAACCATTAAACCTGCATCATTAAAACCTGGAGCATACCCTGCACTAAAGATACAAAACTCAAGCCAAGAACCAGCCTACTGTCATCAAACACCAATACCCTGCCTTACCATTAGAACCAAAACACCATACTGTCAAACTATCCTCTCAGCAGAAATTCAAGGCAACCCAGTCTCAAGCATTCTCAAACAACATAACATACTGAGCCAACCAAGCACATACCTGCTAAGGCCTCTAGCCATGCTAAGTTACCGTCTGTCATCAAACTAAAGCCATGAAACACAATCCTGCCTCAACCTTCAAAAGACACATTCTAAAACAAAAAGCATACTGAACATAACACATCTCAGCGCTCAACCTTCATGCTAAACACACAAATTGAACTACCAAGAACCAAACTCAAACCATTACTGTCATACCAGTACCAAACCTCTCAAACAGGTACCACCAACCATACTCATCATCAAAAAATGCAAGCAAGCGAGGCAACCAGAAGAAAGAGATAAAGCAATATCAACATAGGCAACATACAGAATTCCCAAGGCAACACGAGGAAAGGAGAAGCAGAAACAAATCATAGGCATCACAGTAAGAAGAAGAAGATAAAGAGGTGAATCAAAAAAGAACTTCTCAGAACGCATCATCATCAAAGCCCTAACATAAGCAAAGAACGAAGTTACCAGGGTCATCAGAAGCAAAGACTCATCAAGTCCATCTCCGCCATCGAGCCTCCTAAGCGTCACATCCTTTTTCCCCCTCCAAGTCAGGTAGTCAATTGTTTCTCCCTTTTTCTTATCCATCACCTCCATAGCAACACAAACTTAAGAATCAAATTCGAATCTAATAATGCATGCAATTCATAAAAGAGAAAAGAATCAGAAAAAACATCCAAAGCGAACCTTTCTGTATTGAGGCCTTTGAGCTCGAGCTGGAAGGAGGAGGAAATGTAAGGAGTAGCACTGGTGGCCTCGAAGCAAAGAGAAGCACTCAAGCCTAAACGGAGAAGACGAATTCAGTGAACACGGCGCCGCTGATTAGCCCTAACCCTCGTTCCACAAACAATGCCTAACCCTAATTTCGCCCTTGTTTGACACAGGCCTAACCCGTTCCTAATTCCTCTAAGCCCAATAGTATTATTAACAAACACTAACCCTTTCTTTCTTTACTGTATATTTACTTCTTTTCTTAACATTAACTTTTTTTATTTTCTTTTCATAAACAATATTTCTTTTACTAACTTCATTCTATAAACAATGTTTTTATTCTTTGTAAAAATACTAACCTAAATAATAAAATACTTTTATCATGAAATTAAATTTGAAAGCATTTTCTTTTAATTAATACACTTTTGTATATAATAACAACAAAATATTTTTTATACATAATAAACTTAAAAAACATTTTTTAAAAACACATTTGTACATATTATACATTTTTCATACATAATTAAAATTAAACTCTTTTTAGTTAAAATACATTTTTGTACATAATAATTCGATACGTCTTTTAATATTGAAATTCATAAAACACTTTGACTAAAATATTTTTTTTAATTAAAACTTAACATTCTAATCAAAACACTTCGTTTTTCTTTTGTACATAAAACATACAAAAATCAAGATTCATCTAAAAACATTTATCTAGGTCAAAACCCTAATACGGCTCAATTTCACATTTCGCACTTGTACATATTTACACTTACACAATACATATACATTTGCACTTACACAATATATTGCTCTACACACATTTTATCTTATATTTGTACATTCGACATTTATATTTTGATTGTGACATTCGATTTGGTTGTAAATACTATAAGTCTCATCCCCTTGTACATTTATACCCCCACTCCTGGATATTATTGTGTAATAGCGTAGATTTACATTCCGCAATTTACAGTTTTCCAATTATACCATGGTTAGACCTAGGGTTTGTATGTACATAAAATCAAAACGCTAGATAACCTAATACAAGACAAATATATGTAATCAATACACAATCACACTTGCACCCCCCTAGGGTAATCCCACATGTTGCCTTCCAAATGGGCCATGCTTGCACGTCGAATGTCTTTGGCAAAACAAAATCAAATGATCATAAGTCCCTCGATGACGCTTTCGAAAGTTGCCTAAACGGAATGATCAAGTCCCTTCAAGCAAATTGCCAAAGACACTTGGCACCATTGCATTCATGGTCTATGCGATGACCCGCGCCTGTCCCGAATAAACTTCCTAAATACAAGATTGCCTACCAATTTCAATGGTAGAACAAAATTGTCAAAAAGGTTAAAACACGACGAAAATCTTTTGAGAAAGCTTTAGGGTAGATAAACTCTTAAGTACTTGTCAATTTGCAAAGAAAACACTTGCCTAATTTCAAAACCCACTTCACAAACACTTTTCAAAAATCAAACTTTTCAAACCCTTGAAACATCTTTTTAAAAGATAAAACACCTTTTGTAAAACATTCGAGTAAAGAATTGTTACAAGGTTAGCCTAGCGCAAGGCATCTTTTCAAAACATTTTCAAAACAATCCACAAAGCACCATTTCACACAATTGAAAACCAAGGCAAGATTGATCTAAGCAAGTACCTAAGAGCCCATGGATAACCATGGATGAAAAGGGTGCTAATACCTTCCCTTTTCATAATCTACCCCCCGAACCCACGAAATATCTCAAAAGGTTTTTGCTGTGCTTTTTTAACCTTTCCTTTAGGATAAAGTAAAAAGTCGGTGGCGACTCTTGCTCAACCGCACAAGTGCGAATGCGAACGCAAAACACTAGTCAGTTCTCCCACCGTATCACAGAACTGGCGACTCTGCTGGGGATGCTTTTTAAGTGGGGTTACCTTAGGGCTTAGATCACCTTCTTGCATGACTAATTGGTTGGTTTGCTTGCTTTATACCTTGGTTCTATTGTTTGGGTTTATAATCCTCCGCCCGGATTTTGGGAAACATTCATAGATAGCAATACGTTGTGGAAGCTGTGCGGGGTATACCGACACGGTCTAAGCAATAGCTATATTAGTGCGACATATTTGTGGGTACCGGTAACCCTTGAGTTCAATCAAGGAGAGTACGGGGCCGCTGAGCGATGTCACTAAGCACTAATGACCTAGAACCTTACTTGACTATCTTGGCCTTTTATTAGGAGTAGTGAGATGACCGGCTTTGGTGCAGTCCGAAGTTGGTAGATACTCGATACTACACTCATTGAGGGTTGTTTTCTTGGAATATTTTGGTCGCCAGTTAAGTGGCTAAACCAAAACAATGAACAATGAAAGCGATCCAGTGATATTGAGCTCCTTAGAACCCGGTTACTATTTATAGGACAGGTTTTTAAGCCAACTACACTCAAGAGGGTACTTACCTATTAAACCCCATGCAAGCCTGAAACTAGGGTTTGGTGTGATTTGCTTGTACACATGTTTTATGCATACATCATAAACATCATGAAGCATCGTATGCATTTACTAACCATTTCAAGGGTTTGGACCTTCATCATTGTTCTTGTTTTGTAGGTCATGGAAATTCCTCGCAGAAACACCATTCAAGTCAACCTTGTGAGAATCTCTCCTCAACTCAAGGAGCTCACCTCAAGAATTCCGGAAAATTCATCCTTCAGTGAAAGACATGGTAGACTGCTCAACCTAGTCAACACCAACATCGAAGAAGACATGATGAAAGTGCTATTTCAATTCTTTGACCCCCTTCACCATTGCTTCACTTTCCCGGATTATCAGTTGGTGCCCACTTTGGAGGAGTTTTCTCAACTCCTAAGAATCCCTATCCGTAATCAACTACCCTTCAACGGTACGGAGAAGGAACCGAAGCCTGATGATGTTGCTCGAGCATTACATCTACAACCATCTGAAATCAAGGGGCATTGGGAAACCAGAAGCGGTGTCAAAGGATTCTTAGCAAAGTTCTTGTTTGAGAAGGCGCAAGAATGTTGGAACTCATTGGACCTGCAAGCATTTGAAGAAATTGTGGCACTCCTTATCTATGGGTTGGTCCTATTCCCAAATCCTGACCAATTGGTAGATGTCAACGCCGTCAAAATCTTCTTGTCCAGAAATCCAATACCAACATTGCTTGGAGACATCCTTCACTCATTTTACACACGAACAATGAGAAGGAGGGGTGTTCTCATGTGCTGCACTCCTATCCTCGCAAGGTGGTTTATTTCGCACCTTCCACAATCTGTCTTGAAGAATGATCAAGGTATAAGGTGGTCCCAGCGATTGATGACTCTCACTCATGCTGATATACATTGGTGTTCTCGGTCTAGAGAAAATATCATCATCGTCGATCGTTGCGGAGAATTTCCCAATGTCCCCTTACTTGGAATTAGGGGAGGTATCACCTACAACCCTTGCCTAGCTTTGAGGCAATTTGGGTACGCACGGAGGGACGGCCCTCATGACATGCTGATTCCTAGCCTAGTTTTTGACTTCGATGACGATGTGCAAGGACTTCGCCAAAGGTTCATCAGAGCTTGGGGAAAACTCAACAAGATTGATAGCAAGACCCTGGGACACAAGAACTCCATCCCTCTTGAGCCCTACCTCAAGTGGGTACGAGCCCGTGCTCAAAGTCTGATGATGCCTTATCCCCATGTACTCCCAGTGATCAAGGAGCCCGTCAATGAAGGAGAGGTCCCCTACACCATCCTACATCCAGACATGCCTACATCGTGGGAGGAAATGCAGAGGAGTTGGATTCAGCTCAAGGAGGAACGGAACACTTTTGAAGCTAGCTACTACGCCAGTGAAAAGAAGGTTCTGGAGCTTACCCGCCGCCTCCATGAGCAAGAGGCCCTCAATGCCTACATCGCACCGAAGAGGATGCGCAATGTCTTTCTGCCTTGAGAAGTTTATGTTGTAATATTTGGCCCATGGGGCATTTATGTACTAACAAATTTCTTCTTATTAATATGACGTACGTTCTTCCTTGTCTGAAACAACTTTGAATGTCCTAAATCCTTGAATGCATTGCATACATTAGCATACCATTCATCATGTGCATAAGCAGGTCTCACTCCAGGTTTCCTTATCTATCTGCTGTTTATTTCAGTAGGATGGATCTCGAGCAAACGGTCAAAGACCTACAAGCCCAGAATGCACAATTCCAGCAACTCTTGATGACCTTGGTCAAGAGTCAAGAGGATATCAAGGCTCATCTGGAGAGCAAAGACCCAGTGAAGAAGAAAAAGAGGATCGGAGTGGCTACTTTGGGGAGAAGATTTGACAGAGAAGCTCGGAGGGTGCTCGAATTTCCTCCTACTTCTGATGAGGGGACTAGTAAAAGAGATCGGGTTGCAGTGCCTTCCGAGTCTGATGCAGAAGAGGAAGACGTGGAAGAGGACGAGGATTATTCGGACCAGCAGTATCCTCCCGCTGATGACAAGTACAAGGGTTTAGAGGACAGATTGGCTGCAATGGAATTGCAGAGGGTACCGGGTCTGGATTTTGAAGACATGGGCTTGGTCGCCGGAATTGTGATTCCTCCAAAGTTCAAGGTGCCGGCGTTTGTAAGGTATGACGGGCTGTCCTGCCCCAAAATGCACCTCAGGTCCTATGTGAGAAAGATTCAGCCCTATACAGCTGATAAAAATCTCTGGATTCATTTCTTTCAAGACAGTCTGTCAGGAGCCCAGTTGGAATGGTTTTATCAGTTAGAAGGAACCAGTGTCAGGAATTGGGAAGACTTGGCCACCGCTTTCTATAAACAATACCAGTATAATTCCGATCTCGCTCCTACCCGTACCCAACTTCAGGGTATGTCGCTAGGAACAAGTGAGGGATTCAAGGAATACGCACAAAAGTGGAGGGATTTGGCTGGCAGGGTGCAGCCTCCTTTAACCGATCGTGAGCTCGTTGACATGTTTCTTGGGACCCTATCTGGGCCATTTTTCAATCATTTAATCGGTAACTCTTCCGCGGGATTTACTGATTTGATCTTAACGGGCGAGAGAATCGAGGCTGGCATCAAGTCAGGAAAAATTCAGAAGGGTGTCGCCGCAAGTATGGAGAAGAAGCCGTTTAAGAAGGAGACAGCTATGGTATATTCTCAAAGGAGAGCAGGAAAGACAGAGCGTCGGCCGACTGTGGGGGCCGTAATGATTCAAAACGCTCCAAGCGAGCAGCCTCGCTACAACCAATCCAGACCGAACCAGCAACGGGTGGAAAGGCCACAACGGCAGTTCACTCGTATCAATATGACCCCAGCGCAGGTGCTTCCCCATCTGTTGAAACTGAATCTGGCCTCTATCAAAGAAGCGCCAAAGAATGTAAATACATCCTCTCCACACTACCATGCCAATGCTAAGTGCGCCTATCATTCAGACAGTGTTGGGCATGACACCAACGATTGCTGGGCCCTCAAGCATAAGATCCAGGACTTGATAGACGCCAAGGAGGTAGAGTTTGACGCCCCAGAAAAACCCAATGTGATCTCTGCACCTATGCCGAAGCACGGTCAGAACGTCAACGCCATTGAGGAGGATCGGTATGTTACTGACGTTAGTGATCTAACTACTCCACTGTTAACCGTTAAGCTAAATTTGTTAAGGGCCGGGATCTTCCCGGGATGTAATAGAGACTGTTACTGTTGTCACTCTCTGCCGTTGGGTTGTCCGCTACTAAAGGAAGGCATCCAAGGCCTCATAGATAGCCGACAAATTTTGTTCGAGAAAGTTCCTGTTGTTCCAGTTCACGTTGAAAGTATCTCAATCATAACCATTCACGCCAATCTTTCCGAGGCCGTCAAAAAGCCAGTTAAGATTACGCCAGCTACAAAGACCATACCGTTGAAGATAACAAGGCCGGGGCCGGTTCCCTATGTCTCCGAGAAGTCGATACCTTGGAACTATGGTGGTGACATCTACTACCATGGTATCAAGCAAGTTGAAATAATTGAAGAAGATTCAGATAACGATGAAGCCAGCATCAGTAACATTGCGGGCACCAGCAAAATCACCAGAAGTGGGAGGATATTTTCTCCAGAGATTGCTCCTCCAAAAGCAGTCTTTGGACCCTCATCAGTAAAAGAAATCATCCCTGCTCCAGCAAGGCTCTCTGCCAGAACTCCTTTGATCAAAGAAATTTTCGTTCCTAGTGCTGTCTCTCCTACCATCGCCGATAAAGGAAAAGGAATACAAGATGAGCCCGTCAGGACGAGGACTCAACCCTTGGTGATTCCGGAAGCTTCCAAGAAAGAGATGGACGAAATTTTGAGGATAATCAAGAAAAGTGACTATGATGTGGTGGAACAGTTGGGGCAAACCCCCTCCAAGATCTCCATGTTGGCACTGTTGCTTTGCTCAGAAGCGCACGCTCAAGCTTTGATTAAGTTTCTAAAGGCAGCTCATGTGCCCCAAGAAACCTCTGCAGATCAATTTCAACATTGCGTGGCTAGCCTGACTGCAGATAATGGATTAGGCTTTTCTGATGCCGACCTGACCCCTAAAGGCCGAAATCACAATGATGCGTTGCATATTTCAATTGAGTGTCGCGGAACCACCCTTGCGCATGTTTTGGTTGATACCGGCTCATCGCTGAATGTTTTACCTAAGAAGGCCTTGGACCGGCTAGATTGTGAAGGGTTGGAATTGAAGCCGAGTGATATCGTCGTCAGAGCCTTCGATGGGTCGAAAAGAATGGTCCATGGAGAAGTCGAAATTCCTGTCAAGATAGGTACCGAGGTGTTCAAATCCACTTTCTATGTAATGGACATCCGTCCATCATACTCCTGCCTGCTGGGTAGACCTTGGATACACCATGCTGGGGCAGTCACCTCCTCCTTGCACCAAATGCTGAAATATCCTGTAAAGGGTAAAATCATTACTGTCCATGGCGAGGAAGAGTACATTATTAGCCATTTAAATTCTTTCCGGTACGTGGAAGTCGAAGGGGAGTTCATCGAGACACCATTTCAACATTTCGAAGAAGTGCTCCCTCAGATAGCAGTGGCGAAGTTGGCAGCTGAGACACCAAGGCAGATGGCCAGGATGGCATCTCTGGAGGATGCAAGGGCTGCAGTTAAAGAAGGAAAGGACTCAGCGTGGGGGCAGTTACTCGATTTTCCGCATAAGGTTGATAAGCTTGGTTTAGGTTTCACCACCGCTGGTCAGAAGGCCATGCGCCGGTCAAAGATTGAGAGAGCGCCAGTCAAGATTTCTCTTTACCAAGTCAACACCCTGGGAGATGAAGACAAGGAAAGCAACTTTGAAGAGTGGATTCATCCGACGGTCAGAGGAGGGCTGAACAATTGGGAAGCTAAAGACTTTGTCCCTGTCACTTTTATTCCTCAGTAATTTATCTATCAAACATTTTCTATTTTGGTCTGTAATATTTTTACTTTCAAACAATCAGTATACTATCTTTCCGCCTCCTGCCTTACCCGGGGCATGTAGGTCCACTTGTAAGGGTTTTGACTATTTTTCATATTCATATGCCATGTTTAATGATTCATTGGACGTTTTTCATCTGATAAACTGCTTGTGTTCATTTTCTTTCCTTCTGCATTTTTGTTCAAGGATGGCTACCCCTTACACACACCCACACTCACCAATGTAGGTACCCATCCACTCCGGATTCCATGGGTGACTATTCTGCTGTATCTTTCAATAACTCTGAAGACCTGGTCAATCTAGCCGAGTATGAGGACGACGAGGGTTGTGAAGTACCAGGGGAACTAGCCAGGCTCCTGCAACAAGAGGAGAGGGCCATCTTACCGCATAAAGAGCCGTTGGAAACTATCAACTTGGGAACCGAGGAAAATCGGAAGGAGGTACAAATGGGTGCCAATCTGGAACCAGAAGTCAAGAAACGCTTGGTACAGTTATTGAATGAGTATGTTGAAATCTTCGCTTGGTCCTATGAAGACATGCCGGGCCTAGACACCGACATCGTGGTTCACCGTCTCCCCACAAGAGAAGACTGTCCACCGATCAAACAAAAAGTTCGCCGAATGAGGCCTGACATGTCCGAAAAAATCAAAGCAGAAGTGATGAAGCAGTTCAATGCTGGCTTTCTGGCTGTCACGTCCTATCCCCAATGGGTCGCTAATATTGTGCCAGTACCTAAGAAGG
Organism: Vicia faba; assembly: GCA_948472305.1. Classification (NCBI taxonomy): domain Eukaryota; kingdom Viridiplantae; phylum Streptophyta; class Magnoliopsida; order Fabales; family Fabaceae; genus Vicia; species Vicia faba. Next base: position 124,081,208 of record OX451738.1, read on the forward strand.
ACGGCAAAGTCAGAATGTGTGTGGACTACAGGGATTTGAATAGGGCCAGCCCTAAGGATGATTTTCCGCTACCTCATATTGACATCCTAATTGACAATACAGCTCAGCATAAGGTGTTTTCTTTCATGGATGGATTCTCAGGCTACAATCAAATCAAAATGGCCCCCGAGGACATGGAGAAAACAACTTTTGTCACGCAATGGGGCACTTTCTGTTACAAAGTGATGTCGTTCGGGCTGAAGAACGCAGGAGCAACTTATCAACGCGCCATGGTAGCTCTATTTCATGACATGATACATCATGAGATTGAAGTTTACGTAGACGATATGATAGCCCGGTCACAAACAGAGGAGGAGCACCTTGAACATCTGGAAAAGCTGTTTGCCAGATTAAAAGTATACAAACTCAGGCTAAATCCAAGTAAATGCACTTTTGGAGTTAGGTCCGGTAAACTCCTGGGATTCATCGTAAGCAACAAAGGCATTGAAGTTGACCCGGCAAAAGTAAAAGCAATACAAGAGATGCCTACCCCTCGTACTGAAAAGGAAGTTAGAGGTTTCTTGGGGCGCATAAACTATATTGCCAGATTCATTTCACATCTGACTTCTACCTGTGAGCCAATTTTCAAACTCTTGAAGAAAGATCAGATGATTGAATGGAACGACGACTGCCAAGCTGCTTTCGATAGAATCAAGGAATATTTGCTAGAACCTCCTATTCTGATGCCACCCGTCGAAGGAAGACCATTGATCATGTATTTAACCGTTTTGGACAATTCAATGGGGTGTGTTTTGGGCCAGCATGACGAGTCTGGTCGAAAAGAGCATGCTATTTATTACCTTAGCAAAAAGTTTACCGACTGTGAGACTCGCTACTCACTGCTCGAGAAAACTTGCTGCGCTTTGGTATGGGCTGCTCGCCGACTAAGACAGTATATGTTGACTCATACTACCTTGTTGATATCCAAAATGGACCCTATCAAGTATATCTTCGAAAAGCCCGCTTTATCAGGAAGGATAGCCAGATGGCAAATGATCTTGACTGAGTATGACATCCAATACACCACCCAAAAGGCTATAAAAGGGAGTGTGCTAGCGGACCATCTGGCTCATCAGGCTATCGAAGACTATCAACCCATGAAATTTGATTTCCCAGACGAGGACATCATGAGTTTGGACAACATTAAAGGTGACGTACCGTATGACGGACCCGAAAAGGGATCCCGATGGACCCTGTACTTTGATGGTGCCTCAAATGCACTTGGAAACGGCATTGGCGCGGTACTTATTTCTCCGGAAGGATGCCACACTCCTTTCACGGCCCGACTTTGTTTCAGCTGCACAAACAATATGGCGGAGTATGAAGCCTGCATCTTTGGTCTCAAGGCTGCCATAGACTTGGGGATCAAATCTCTGATTGTATTCGGGGACTCGGCTTTGGTCATTAGCCAAATCAAAGGAGACTGGGATACCAAGCATCCTAATCTTATTCCATACAAAGAACATGTTCTGACATTGTTGCCTCATTTCGAGCAAATTACCTTCAAGCACTTTCCGCGAGAAGAGAATCAGCTAGCAGATGCTCTAGCCACAATGTCCTCCATGTTTAAACTCAACTGGGATAACGAGGCTCCCCAAATCACCATCGAGCGAATGGATGAACCAGCGCATTGTCACGAGATTAACACCGAAGAAGTAGTGGAACAACCTTGGTTCCATGAGGTCAAAAGGTATCTCGAGACCCAAGATTATCCTGAAGGAGCTTCCGTGAATGACAAGAAGTTCTTAAGGAAATTCGCCGCTAAGTTCTTCCTGAGCAACGGCATCCTCTACAAACGAAGCCATGATTGTGTATTACTCCGATGTGTTGATAAGGCTGAAGCAGAGTTAATCATGACTGATATACACAGCGGCACATTTGGCACTCACCTAAGCGGGCATACAATGGCTAAGAAGATCCTAAGGGCAGGCTATTATTGGTCTACCATGGAGGCTGATTGCCATCAACATTCCCGTACTTGTCATAAATGTCAAGTCTATGCTGACAAAGTTCATGTCCCTCCGGTTCCTCTCAACGTTCTAACTGCTCCATGGCCCTTTGCAATGTGGGGCATTGATATGATTGGAGAGATCAAACCCACGGCTTCCAACGGACATCGCTTCATCCTGGTTGCCATTGACTACTTCACTAAATGGGTCGAAGCAGCTTCCTTCGCCTCCGTCACCAAAAATGTGGTTGCCCGCTTTATCAAGCAAAATCTCATATGTCGGTATGGTGTTCCAGACAGAATCATCACAGACAACGGTACCAATCTGAATAATACAATGATCACTGCATTATGCGAACAGTTTAAGATTTATCATCACAATTCATCTCCCTATAGACCGAAGATGAACGGTGCTGTTGAAGCTGCGAACAAAAATATCAAGAAGATTATTCAGAAAATGACAGTCACTTACAAAGACTGGCATGAGATGTTACCGTTTGCGCTGCATGGATACCGTACGACGATACGTACCTCAACTGGGGCAACCTCGTTTTCTTTGGTTTATGGCATGGAAGCCGTTTTGCCTATGGAAGTTCAGATCCCGTCTCTAAGAATTATGAAAGACGCAGGCTTGAATGAAGATGAGTGGATTCAGACCCGACTTGATCAACTCAATCTGATCGACGAAAAGCGACTTGCCGCTGTATGCCATGGTCAGACGTATCAAAAACGAATGATCAAGGCCTTCAATAAGAAAGTCAGACGTCAGGTGTATCAAGTTGGAGATCTAGTAGTCAATCGGATTATCTTACCGCAAAGTGATCCCAGGGGCAAATGGACTCCTACATACGAAGGACCGTTTGTAATCAAGAGCGTATTTTCTGGTGGTGCGATGATTCTGACCACCATGGACGGCGACGATTTGCCGCACCCTGCGAACGCAGACATAGTCAAAAGATACTACGCATAAAATAACCCGACAAGTCGAAAACCCGAAAGGGCGGCTTGGGCAAAAATGGGCATCCCGATGAACCGAAAACCCGAAAGGGCGGTTCAGGAAAAAATTAGGGATAAAAACAAAAAAAATCTGTACACCCGGCAAGTCGAAAACCCGAAAGGGCGGCTTGGGCAAAAAGGGGTTTCCCGGTGGATCGAAAACCCGAAAGGGCGATTCAGGCAAAAGTTAGGGAATTTAAGCGTATGACTATGTCTCGTCAGATCACTTCAAAGACAGTCTCTTCATCAACCGGTCCCAGGTTTCTGATCAATCCAGCCATCGTCAAACGAAGCATTGAATGGACAGATGTTCGGAGTTGTGAAAGCTACAGCAGAGTGGGATCCCATGGAGTTATTTCACATAGCCATCTTTGTTTTGTATAAATTTTTTCAAATATTTACGACAAGATCCTCTTACTAGGATGATTGTCTCCTTTGTATAAATATACCCAAAGAAAATCAATACAAATACTCTTCCCAAAATTTGTGCCATTTCCCTTTTCCTTTTTCTCTTGCACTATTTGTTTTATTTTGAGAAACGTCCAATGTTTTGTTAAATAGGCATATGCATTTGAAACATGATCACTTCCTGATTGAACCTAAGAAAAGGATTACTAATAGGATGAAAGTACAGACGAATATTTCGACACCCTTCCAAAGGAAATCCCTCGAGATCTGTAATCCACAAACCTTGAGGTCTATCTCCAGCAGACCCTCGGAGCTTATCCCCGTAAGATTCCGAAAGGAGAGGTCACACCCGCCAGAATTCTTCCCATCCCCAGCGGAGTTCCTCAGGATTCCCCCAACAATAACTTATCAGTACTATCCCCGGAGAAGTTTATCCCCAGCCAAAGAACCTTCCGGAGATCATTTTTCCTCAGAGTTCAAGATTCGGTATCCCCAGCAGATCAAAAGCTTCAAAGGGTCAATCCCCAGCGAAGTCAGACTTTTAATCTTCTCCCCACAGGTTGTTTAGAAGAAAATCTAGCATTCCCCAGTAGAGTCAGTCTTCAGAGATACATCTCTCCCAGTTGAAGATTCTCAATCTGGCCTCCCCAACATTAAATCTACTAGTTTAACACTCCCCAGTAGAAGACTTCAGAAATCCCCCAGAAGTTTGGTATACAATCCAAGCTCCAAGCTCCCCAACAATGACCCAGGATTTATTTTCCCCAGCAGCAGTCAAGATACCTCTATCTCCAGCTTACATGCACATCCATTTACATTCATAAAACCATGATGTACATTGTATCATGCATCATAGCATTGCATCCAACTAACTTTTTGCCTTTTTCAGGCAAGATCAGTCGACAGAGTAAAACAATCCAACTTCAAGACTTCTGAAAACAGTTCACGGGTTCTCCAAGTAAACGGATGTTAACCTATCACTTGTTCGGATTCTTCTCAAGACTTCTGAAAACAGTTCATGGATTCTTCCCAAGTAACGGATGTTAATCTATCAGCTCGTTCAGATGCACCTTCGAATTTAGTTTACGGACGCTTTCCAACAACGGATGCTGCTCTATTGCTAATTCAACTTCAAGACTTCTGAAAACAGTTCACGGGTTCTCCAAGTAAACGGATGTTAACCTATCACTTGTTCGGATTCTTCTCAAGACTTCTGAAAACAGTTCATGGATTCTTCCCAAGTAACGGATGTTAATCTATCAGCTCGTTCAGATGCACCTTCGAATTTAGTTTACGGACACTTCCCAACAACGGATGCGGCTCTATTGCTAATCCAACTTCAAGACTTCTGAAAACAGTTCACGGGTTCTCCAAGTAAACGGATGTTAACCTATCACTTGTTCGGATTCTTCTCAAGACTTCTGAAAACAGTTCATGGATTCTTCCCAAGTAACGGATGTTAATCTATCAGCTCGTTCAGATGCACCTTCGAATTTAGTTTACGGACACTTCCCAACAACGGATGCTGCTCTATTGCTAATTCAACTTCAAGACTTCTGAAAACAGTTCACGGGTTCTCCAAGTAAACGGATGTTAACCTATCACTTGTTCAGATTCAACCTCAAGATTTCTGAAAACAGTTCATGGATTCTTCCCAAGTAACGGATGTTAATCTATCAACTTATTTAGATACGACTTCCTGAAAACGGCTTGTAGGTTCCCCCAACCACGGATGTCAACCTATTGCCTGTTCAGACCCCCCAATTCAGAAATGGTCTAAAGCTCGGACACTTTCCTAATGTTCCCTTCCAGATGGCATCTTTAAGCCCATCCCCGACAAGTTTCTGTCACTCTCCTAGGTGGCATCGTTAAACCCATCTCCAAATGGCATCTCTAAGCCCATTCCCGCATCCAGTGTTTTGATAAGTGCAAATTTTCGGGCACTCTAGTGTCCAATCTCCTTTTACCTTCAAGTCGCGAAAGGCAAACTTGCCAATCTAACTCTTCAAGTCAAAGAAGATTGAACAGGGGCAACTGTTGTACCCCAAAATTTGCCCTCGCATTTTTCCCCAAGAAATCTCAGCTTCAAGCATTTCCTGACTTCTCAAACTGGCTCAAGAATCGGACAAACGGACTTTTCTTGACAGTCAAGCAAAACTAGGGTTTTTACTGATTTTCAGAGCTCTGATTTGTTTCATACAGTGGGCTTAGGGTTTGATTGATTTTTGGTTCAAATTTTGACCAAGTGAGCGTGATTTGGCATTTAATCAGGAATTAAGTTTTTATGGGCATATTCTCAGAAGAATTTGAATTCCACAGCACTTTGCGGTTTATTTCAAGATTCGGATTAAAATTCGCGTTATCTTGGTTTAATCAGTAAAAGAGACAGTGGTTTGAATTCAGTACATTTTGATTGGGCCAGTCAGATACAAGATGCAGTATGGGATTCACAGTGTTCATGTGTTTGATCAGTCTATCTGGGTTAATTGCTGCTTTGCTTTGGATTTTGGATAAGACGGGTTTATTGGATCAATGTTGTTTTATTTTAGTTATTTATTATTCTGAAATTAAATGATTGAATTTATTTTTCAATTGTTTTAATTCTAAGAATTTTAAATAAATAAATAAGCAATAAAGAAAGTTAGAACCAATTGGATAATTTGATTTTTATTAATATTCGAATTATTTGTACAAATTGTTGTTACAAACAATAATTTACATTTAATTAAAATATTACATAGAATGAAAAACTATCATATTTTCTAAATATTCTTCGTTCTTCACTCCGCTCCGGTATCCCATTTTTCATCTGCAAAAAGAAATAAGAAAAGTCAGAAAGCATTAAAATTGGAAAAAGACAGTTAAAAATTGCTCATCATTAGGGGCCACTGACTGGGATCAGTTGACCCTCTCTGCAAATCACGGGATTTCTCCCGGTTCACAGAGAGGGAAGATTATTTTATTTCATGAATGCAAATGCAAATGCATAGTTTCTAAAAAGTTTGCAAGCTGCATAGAATCTCAATGTCCAATTCAAACCATATAGTTCAAATCCAAACTGAAAAATCCAATCCAAACTTTCTATCCAAAAGCAAAGGCTACTGTCAGAATGCCAAAAGATATCAAAGAAGTCAAAATGGTACAAGTTGCTATCAAAGCCTACAAGCTGTCAAAGGGACCTTTGCCAAGATATCAAGGAAAAGAGCAAGGCGCAAAAGCTGAAGAAGAAATGCAGAAAACATATTATGCAAGCTAATCATCACTTCCCATCATAGCCCCTTCAGAAAAGTACAAATAATAATCATATAAAATTCTTAAATTGTACTGTAAAGAGAGAAGTAAGGAGAGATAAAGCAAACAGGGTTTAGGCATAGTTCAGGGTTCAGCAGGCATAGATAGTAGAGGCAGAAAAGATATACAACAAAGAGGATAATTCAGCATTGTTCAAAAATTACACAGCATAGCCAATTACCGAAATGGGAAAAATGCCATGAAACCTTGTGAAAATGTCCAGCAGACTTGGGTCAAAGAGAAGACCAAAGCTTTGAAAAAAGATTGGGCGCCAAGAGAAAAGATAGAAAAGATATAATACAAACTCAGCATAGGCAACCACATCAGAAAACACACAACATAACATACAAAAACCTGCTACCAAGTTTAATCCAAAAACGCATAAACCTGCATCCTCATCACAAACACCTAAAACCTGTCTAACCCCTAAACCATTAAACCTGCATCATTAAAACCTGGAGCATACCCTGCACTAAAGATACAAAACTCAAGCCAAGAACCAGCCTACTGTCATCAAACACCAATACCATGCCTTACCATTAGAACCAAAACACCATACTGTCAAACTATCCTCTCAGCAGAAATTCAAGGCAACCCAGTCTCAAGCATTCTCAAACAACATAACATACTGAGCCAACCAAGCACATACCTGCTAAGGCCTCTAGCCATGCTAAGTTACCGTCTGTCATCAAACTAAAGCCATGAAACACAATCCTGCCTCAACCTTCAAAAGACACATTCTAAAACAAAAAGCATACTGAACATAACACATCTCAGCGCTCAACCTTCATGCTAAACACACAAATTGAACTACCAAGAACCAAACTCAAACCATTACTGTCATACCAGTACCAAACCTCTCAAACAGGTACCACCAACCATACTCATCATCAAAAAATGCAAGCAAGCGAGGCAACCAGAAGAAAGAGATAAAGCAATATCAACATAGGCAACATACAGAATTCCCAAGGCAACACGAGGAAAGGAGAAGCAGAAACAAATCATAGGCATCACAGTAAGAAGAAGAAGATAAAGAGGTGAATCAAAAAAGAACTTCTCAGAACGCATCATCATCAAAGCCCTAACATAAGCAAAGAACAAAGTTACCAGGGTCATCAGAAGCAAAGACTCATCAAGTCCATCTCCGCCATCGAGCCTCCTAAGCGTCACATCCTTTTTCCCCCTCCAAGTCAGGTAGTCAATTGTTTCTCCCTTTTTCTTATCCATCACCTCCATAGCAACACAAACTTAAGAATAAAATTCGAATCTAATAATGCATGCAATTCATAAAAGAGAAAAGAATCAGAAAAAACATCCAAAGCGAACCTTTCTGTATTGAGGCCTTTGAGCTCGAGCTGGAAGGAGGAGGAAATGTAAGGAGTAGCACTGGTGGCCTCGAAGCAAAGAGAAGCACTCAAGCCTAAACGGAGAAGACGAATTCAGTGAACACGGCGCCGCTGATTAGCCCTAACCCTCGTTCCACAAACAATGCCTAACCCTAATTTCGCCCTTGTTTGACACAGGCCTAACCCGTTCCTAATTCCTCTAAGCCCAATAGTATTATTAACAAACACTAACCCTTTCTTTCTTTACTGTATATTTACTTCTTTTCTTAACATTAACTTTTTTTATTTTCTTTTCATAAACAATATTTCTTTTACTAACTTCATTCTATAAACAATATTTTTATTCTTTGTAAAAATACTAACCTAAATAATAAAATACTTTTATCATGAAATTAAATTTGAAAGCATTTTCTTTTAATTAATACACTTTTGTATATAATAACAACAAAATATTTTTTATACATAATAAACTTAAAAAACATTTTTTAAAAACACATTTGTACATATTATACATTTTTCATACATAATTAAAATTAAACTCTTTTTAGTTAAAATACATTTTTGTACATAATAATTCGATACGTCTTTTAATATTGAAATTCATAAAACACTTTGACTAAAATATTTTTTTTAATTAAAACTTAACATTCTAATCAAAACACTTCGTTTTTCTTTTGTACATAAAACATACAAAAATCAAGATTCATCTAAAAACATTTATCTAGGTCAAAACCCTAATACGGCTCAATTTCACATTTCGCACTTGTACATATTTACACTTACACAATACATATACATTTGCACTTACACAATATATTGCTCTACACACATTTTATCTTATATTTGTACATTCGACATTTATATTTTGATTGTGACATTCGATTTGGTTGTAAATACTATAAGTCTCATCCCCTTGTACATTTATACCCCCACTCCTGGATATTATTGTGTAATAGCGTAGATTTACATTCCGCAATTTACAGTTTTCCAATTATACCATGGTTAGACCTAGGGTTTGTATGTACATAAAATCAAAACGCTAGATAACCTAATACAAGACAAATATATGTAATCAATACACAATCACACTTGCACCCCCCTAGGGTAATCCCACATGTTGCCTTCCAAATGGGCCATGCTTGCACGTCGAATGTCTTTGGCAAAACAAAATCAAATGATCATAAGTCCCTCGATGACGCTTTCGAAAGTTGCCTAAACGGAATGATCAAGTCCCTTCAAGCAAATTGCCAAAGACACTTGGCACCATTGCATTCATGGTCTATGCGATGACCCGCGCCTGTCCCGAATAAACTTCCTAAATACAAGATTGCCTACCAATTTCAATGGTAGAACAAAATTGTCAAAAAGGTTAAAACACGACGAAAATCTTTTGAGAAAGCTTTAGGGTAGATAAACTCTTAAGTACTTGTCAATTTGCAAAGAAAACACTTGCCTAATTTCAAAACCCACTTCACAAACACTTTTCAAAAATCAAACTTTTCAAACCCTTGAAACATCTTTTTAAAAGATAAAACACCTTTTGTAAAACATTCGAGTAAAGAATTGTTACAAGGTTAGCCTAGCGCAAGGCATCTTTTCAAAACATTTTCAAAACAATCCACAAAGCACCATTTCACACAATTGAAAACCAAGGCAAGATTGATCTAAGCAAGTACCTAAGAGCCCATGGATAACCATGGATGAAAAGGGTGCTAATACCTTCCCTTTTCATAATCTACCCCCCGAACCCACGAAATATCTCAAAAGGTTTTTGCTGTGCTTTTTTAACCTTTCCTTTAGGATAAAGTAAAAAGTCGGTGGCGACTCTTGCTCAACCGCACAAGTGCGAATGCGAACGCAAAACACTAGTCAGTTCTCCCACCGTATCACACTCGCCTTGTTGCCAAGGGTTTTAGACAAAGAGAAAATATAGATTTCTTCGACACCTTTTCTCCTGTCACTAGAATTACATCCATTAGGGTACTTATTTCAATAGCTGCTATTTATAACTTAATAGTACACCAAATGGATGTAAAAACAGCTTTTTTAAATGGTGACTTAGAAGAAGAAATCTATATGGAACAACCAGAAGGGTTTGTAATCTATGGACAAGAAAACAAGGTCTGTAAGTTAAATAAGTCGTTGTATGGACTAAAACAAGCTCCTAAGCAATGGCATGGAAAATTTGATAACTTAATGATATCAAGTGGATACAAAGTGAATGAAAGTGACAAATGCGTTTACTATAAATCTGAGAATCGCATTTGCACTATCATATGTCTTTATGTTGACGATTTACTCATATTTGGATCTAACATTCAGACCATTAATGATGTGAAATCATTGTTGTGCAACAACTTTGATATGAAAGATCTCGGAGAAGCAAATGTGATCCTTGGCATCAAGATCACGAGATCCGAACAAGGAATTTCTTTGGATCAATCACATTATATGGAGAAGATCTTAAAGAAATATAATTACTTTGAATGTAAACCTGCATGCACACCATATGATCCAAGTGTGAAACTATTTAAGAACACTGGAGAAAGTGTCAGACAATCAGGGTATGCGAGCATCATTGGCAGTCTTAGGTATGCCACTGATTGTACTAGACCCGACATTGCATATGTCGTAGGATTGTTATGCAGGTTTACGAGTAGACCGAGTAAAGAGCACTGGAAAGCTATTGAACGAGTCATGAGGTACCTCAAAAGGACCATGGATCTCGGCCTACATTATCATAAGTTTCCTGTTGTACTAGAAGGGTACAGTGATGCAGATTGGAATACTTTGTCAGATGATTCCAAAGCTACTAGTGGCTATATATTTAGCATAGCTGGAGGAGCTGTATCTTGGAAATCAAAGAAACAAACTATTCTAGCTCAGTCCACAATGGAATCTGAGATGATAGCACTAGCCACAGCTAGTGAAGAAGCAAGTTGGTTGAGATGCTTGCTAGCTGAGATCCCTTTATGGGAAAAACCTATGCCAGCTGTGATGATCCACTGCGATAGTACCGCGGCTATTGCAAAAATTGAGAACCGTTATTATAACGGTAAAAGACGTCAAATAAGAAGGAAGCACAACACTGTTAGAGACTGTATCTCTAAAGGAGCTGTAAGAGTGGATCATATACGCACTGATGAAAATTTAGCAGAACCTTTGACGAAAGGATTAGCTAGAGAGAAAGTCCATAATACATCCAAAAGGATGGGACTAATGCCTATAAAGAAATGAGTTGCTCATTATGGTAACCCGACCTAGATGACTGGAGATCCCAAGAAATAGGTTCAATGGGTAATAACAAGTTATGAGTAATATGAGATGATCATGCAAGTAAAGCATGAATCCTGACGTAATAAGAGGATGAGATAATAGAAACTCTTAATGAGATCTATACTCTGTATGAGGGAGTACCTAGGCTACAAGAGTACTCTTGATAGACTCACCTATGCGATTGTGGAACTTAGGCCGGTTCTTATGGAATTACGAGGCAGGATTCCTAGAGCCTTCACTAAACCGGGATATACGTGCAGGGCCATTAAAGCACGGGCTATTAGAATACACCTTAAGAAAAGGTTGTGTGCAGGTCTGATGTCTGAGATAGAGTTCAAGACAATAGTGTCACTCTTGTTGAATCAGAATCCTACTTGCTACGCAAAGGTTCAAGTCGTAGACACCTTTGCTTATGCACAACCTTAGAAACGTTTGACGGGCTTCTAAAAAAAATCACCTTTTAAATTCAAGTGGGGGATTGTTGAAAATCTTGGTATGATGTAAACTTGGAATGAGAGTTGGAATAATTTATTGACATTAAATGGGCAATAAATGAGCACAAGTAAGAACTAGCATGAAAGTGAATTTTAAAAGATTCATTTTAGTCCCAAAAGAGTGGAAATTAATAGATGGTGATGTGTCATGCACAAAAGACCAAGTCTTAACCTAATTATTGACTGGTTTTTGCTTGTCCTCCAAAAGACCAAGTCTTAACCTAATTATTCACTCGTTATTGACTTGGCCAATTCCACCTCTCCCACTATTTTCTCCCACTATACTTGTTCCATTCAGTTGGACCTTTTTACTTATAAATTAAGTTGTTTCGGTTCATTTGGGCAGTTCCAGAATTTACTTCTACAATTCTTCTCTATTCTCTCTCATCACTCACTTCATCTATAATTTTTCTTCTCTCTTATTTTCGACTGGATCACTTCGTGTCCAGATACTAAGACTGGTTAATTACCATCCGAAGGTGTCATTTTACGAACGACTAATTATAGTACAAGTAATTGTCGTAATTGAACGGGCTGTTTTATCCTGAAGGCGTCGTCGAAACTCGACTGATTTGCATTAATATTGGCAGTACGACGAAACGTCTTAAAGAAAGCGACCTAATACGCGACCCGTCCCGATATTTTTCCTTTGTGCCATTTTTTAAAATCCGGTTTCTACGATATGTTTAGTATAGAAATAGAATGATGATTATTAATTTGTAGGATGTTCAGTAATAAGTTGCATAGTATAGAAATAGGACGATAAGAAAGAGTTTGAATCATGTGGTATTTGATAAATTTGTCAAAAATGTGCAGCAAATTCTGAGGGAGGTCATAAGAAAGTGTTTGTCCCAACCACAAAGCAACATAGAGTTGTATGATACCGACACAGAACAATCTTATAACTGTGAGCTTAAAGAAAGGGAAGGAAAGCTGGAAAATTTTATTTCTCTAGGAAGGTATGAATTTGCTACGGACAGAAGGCTCAAGAGCGGTGACAAATTGAATTTTTGCCTTAAATATCCTCCTGCCACCGAGTGTTAGTCTGTGTGGAAAACCAATCTGATTCGAATGAGGATGTGGTGTGAAGTTAGCTCTTGTGTTGTTTATGGATATTATTATGTGTTATTTTTTGAATGTTGTAGTTCCAGGTTGTTTTAGAATATGAATTAATGATGATTTGTAATGTTAATTAAGTAGCAATGGTGATGTGCCATATGTTGTGTAATATATAGTAGTATGAACATGAGGTAATGCTTTTGAATGTAGTATGAATATTATGTTTGTCATATTTGGTAATGGTGGTGTAAAACCATTATGTAAAAGTGTTTTGAATGGATATTGTTAGTGTATAAGAGTACAGGTGGACATGAGTAGAAATTTAAAAATGATTTTGAAATTGATACTATATTTATTTTTATAATAAAGAAAAAGGCTAAAAGTAATTAATGAGTGTTAGAAATAGATGGCTGAAAAGTGAATAAGAAAAGGCAAAATAATTGATAATTGGTCTCTAAAGTTCCCAATACTATTATCAAGTAGTTATTAGGTTAAATAGGGTAGACTTGTGAAGAGAAAAAATAACTTGAATAGAAAAAGAGAAATTCTATTGTCAGAAAACAATAGTTGTGTTAAACCCATTTCCCATTTTCTCAAACATGTCAACCAGAGCGTGATTCTCTTCCATTGGAGTTGGCAGGTTGATGAGAATCATGTTTTCGTTACAGTTGCAGAGAAAATCCATGAGCAATGTAATTTTAAGATCTGATATAATAGTATATGTTTAGTTGCAGAAAAATTATATATACATATTATGGATTTTTATATGAACTTCAAGATATTTATAATTGCCATGCATTGAGTAATATAGATGTTTTGGGGATAATTTTGGAATGCAGATCAGAGGAAGACGGTATTGATAGTTATCATTGTGAGAGGAGTTCGAATAAAAGTTTATAAGACACTGGTGATACAAATTTGTAAATAGGCGCAGACTTAGAAGAGATGATAAGTTGGTATTTCGGCTTCGGTTTCCTTCGGCTACACGACTATTGGTGTCCTTCATGAACCGTTAAAATTGTGTTGAGGTAGTCGTGAGCGTAGCGATTATGTTGTGATGTTTGTGGAGGTTTTAGAAAAGCTTTGTCATAGTCGTTTAGTGTTCTTTGCGGTAACTGTGGTTCACCAAAACTTGTGTTGTTAAGAAATTGTTAGATATTAATTATGAACTGTAGTGGTTAAGACTAATGTTTTGTGATGAATATATATTTTTGTCATATCTAAAATTTTTCCGCATTGATATTAATAATCAATTCATTTTTATTTCTTACTAATTTTTATGTGTTACTATAAAATCGTATTCTAGTATTAATTTGTATTTATATTATATAGGTTGTTTATTTTACATTTGTGGATTTTCTTGTTAAATGGGGGTGTTTATCAAAGGGGGGTGCTTATCATTTTTATATAAGGGGTGTGTGTTTCACAATTATCGAATAAGTCTAATTGGTCCATTAAGGTTTTTTAGGAGGCCCATTAAAATAGATTTTGTTAATTTTAATTTTATAATTGTTGAATGAAGTCAATATTTGTTTTAAATTATTATTACTATTCAATTTCAATACTAATGTTTTTTAGGGTTGTTCTGAGGTCAAGATGCTCATGCGCCGTGTACAACTTCTTTTACCTTTATTATTTATTTTTATTATTAAAATTGTTATAATTTTGACTAAAGTCAAAATTACAGTTTTCAAACCCGATGTCCCAGCTACGTTTGGACTCTTTCTCACCAAGACATCCAAAGCCCAGAAATAAAATTGCAAGCAAATTAAATCTCGAGAAAATATTTGATTTCATTGATTGAATACAAATTTACAACAAAAAACTGTAATTGCAAGCTTCTCAAGTCATGTTTAAAGCATTAGTTTTGATGAAGACGACATGGATATCAACATTCAAAGGATGTGCAAAAAGCTTATCAACATCATATAAAAGTTTTGAAAATAAATTTTCAGGAACCGGTTCCTCCCTAACAGGGAACCGGGTTCCAAACTTGTTCAAAAAATACGTCCCTGGAATTTGTACCAGGAACCGGGTTGTACCAATAGGGGAACCGGTTCCTGCGTGATATTTTTGAATTCTGGCTTATAACGTTCACTAAGAACCGGGTTCTTCCTGTGTCGGAACCGGTTCCCAGCGAACCAGTGCAGCTTTTCTTTTGGTTTTTGAACATTTTTCAAGTGGTACTCTTTCATGAATGCATTGCATCTTTTCATATCAAATGGCATGAATGAAGAGGTACTTGTGACTTTATAAAATGTGCAGATTTTTCAGATTTCATTATTACATAGAACAAATAAAAAACCTTCTTCAATAAACAATTTTCATCAATTCACATTTGCATACAAACTTTCATGTGTTCATAAATTTTGTGAAACTTGCCATATACATTTTCATTAAGAAATCATTACAAGTTTCATACATACATTGTGAACATTTATAATCATTGCTTGAGAATTGTTTCTATCTTGAAGAAGAAGATCAATTGAAGATTGATAGTGCTATCCATCTATTTCAAATAAATCATTGTATTACAAAAAGAAATTATTCCCTTACTATCCAGGATTGTTGGAAGTAAGTGTTGTGATTTGAAGAGGATTGTTCTTCATTCACATTAGTGTTTGTTTGATCTTAAAGGTGTTAAGAACTTTTGGTCACCCTATAGGTTAGATAGTAAGCATAGGCTGTACAATCATTCTAACTATAGTGAAATCTCTTTCGTGTTGGAAAGGGGACTGGAGTACTCTCGGATTGTGAGGGGAACCAGGATATATCACCGTGTTCTTTACTTTTCCGCTTTTATTGCTTTCATCACCATAATCAAGAAAAGATAAGATAATCAAAAACCTTCAAACACTTAACCAAAAATTCCTCAAGTATTCTCATAAAACCGAATAAATTTTTATATACCTAATTCACCCCCCCTCTTAGGCACTCTTAGACTTACAATTGACATCAGAGCAAGTTATAGGTAACTTGTTCCTAAAGATCCAGAATGGCTTCCGCAAATCCAAATCCGGTTTTCAAAGATGGGGGTAGTAACAACAAGCCTCCATTGTTTTGTGGTGAATACTTTGACTTTTGGAAAATTCGCATGAAGGCTCATCTTGAAGCGCAAGGAGAAGAAATATGGAATGCTGTTGAGAATGGTCCATTTACTCCGGTGTGTGTTGTCAATGGTGTTGGGTCATCAAAGCCTAAAGCATCATGGGATGACGATGACAAGAAAAAAGTTCTCTTTGACAAAAAGGCAATCAATATTCTCCAAAGTGCTCTTAGTATGGATGAATTTTTCCGAGTATCGGCATGTACAACGACAAAGGAAATTTGGGATACTCTTGTAGAAACTCATGAAGGAACCGCCGAAGCCAAATGGTCTAGATTGAACACTTTGAGTCAAGAATATGAATTATTCAGAATGCTGCCCGGAGAATCCATCCTTGACTTGCAAAAAAGATTTGTTCACTTGACAAACCATTTGAAGGCACTTGGTAAGACTTTAACTAACGATGAATTAAATCTTAAAGTGCTTAGGTCCTTAACTAGGGAATGGCAACCAAAAGTGACGGCAATATCCGAAAAGAAAAGCCTAGCAACTATGACTTCCGCAACACATTTCGGAAAGCTTCAAGAATATGAGACGGAACTTGGAAGGCTTGAAAAACATGAGAATCATGAGAAGAAATCCAAAGGCATTGCTTTGAAAGTTGATTCAAAAGAAAGTCAAGATAAAGATGCATCATAGGAAGATGAAAACCTCTTGCTTCTTGTAAAAAGGTTAGGAAAATATTTTGGTCATAAAAATAATCTTCATAATGCTAACTTTGTCAAAAGAAAGAAATTCTATAAGCATAAAGATAAAGAAGCCTCCACATCAACACAAGATGTCACATGCTATGAATGTGGAAAGCAAGGTCACATAAAGTCGGATTGTCCAAAACTCTCCAAGAAAAATGGATTCAAAGGCAAAAAGGAGTTCAAGAACAAAAAGGCTTATGTTGCATGGGAAGATAATGAGATAAGTTCTTCATCCGATTCGGAAAGCGACGAATGTGCAAACTTAGCCTTAATGGCATCGCATCACTCCGACGATGAAGAAGAGGTTAGTAATGAATTTAATCTTTTTGATGATGATGTTCAAGGTGCTATTGATGAACTCTTGAAAGAATGCAAAAGTTTATACAAAAAGGTGTCAAATCAAGAAAAAGAACTTCTAATTTGTCTAGAAAAAATTGACACCATGACTAAAGATTTTGATCTTCAAAAACAAAATTTTATTAAAGAAAAGGAAAACTTTGCATGCTCCAAGTGTGAATCAAATGTCTTTCAAATTGTTCAATTGAAATGAGTCATTGAACGATATGAAAAATGACAAATAGGATTGGAAGGATTACTAAGCCAACAACGTTATCCAAATGATAAAAGAGGTCTTGGTTATGTGAATACTAAGAAACCAAGTAACAATCCCACTGTTTTTGTAAAGGCTAGTAATAGTTCCAATCCCAAGAAAGTAGAAAAGAAGCAAGTTGTTCATAATCATCAAAAGAAAAAGGCTAATATATCCAAAAAGAAAACATTTCCTAAGAAGAAATCTTATCCTTCTAGATATAGAAGTAACTTTGAACCTACTTGTTTTTATTGTGGTATTAAAGGCCATACACCTAATGCTTGCTATGTTAGAAACTTTAGTATGGCAAGTGGGCATTATGTGTGGGTGAAAAAGGGAACTAACTATGAAGGACCCAAGGCAACTTGGGTACCTAACAAAGAATAATTTGTTTTTGTAGGTATGCTTGAAATCCACATCAAATGTTTGGTATCTTGATAGTGGATGTTCAAAGCATATGACAGGAGATGTACACCAATTTTCATATCTAGTACATAAAGCCAAAGGGTATGTCACCTATGGAGACAACACCAAAGGAAAGATTCTTGGCGTTGGAATAGTTGGCACACCTCCATCCATTGAAATTGAGGATGTTCTCTATGTTGAAGGATTAAAGCACAACCTTCTTAGCATAAGTCAACTTTGCGATAGAGGGTTCAAGATCAAATTCAACAAAGAAGAATGCATTATTATGGATGAGGCAACCAATGAGGTAAAACTCAAAGATATAAGATCTAACAATATTTTTATAATTACTTTAGATGATTTGTCTATCTAGGTACAATGTCTTAGGGTAAACAACAATGACGTTTGGTTATGGCACAAGAGGATTGCTCACATTCACATGGAGCACTTGAACAAATTGGTTAAGCATGACTTAGTTATTGGTCTACCAAAGATGAAGTTCATCAAAGACAAATTATGTAGCGCTTGCCAAAAGGGCAAACAGACCAAATCAACTTTCAAATCTAAGAATGTGGTGTCTACTACAAGGCCACTACAATTGTTACACATGGATCTCTTTGGTCCATCAAGAACAAAAAGCTTCGGAGATTGTATCCATAAGAAGCGATCATGGTGGAGAATTCCAAAAATGCACAATTTGAAGAATTTTGTGAAGAACATGGTATCTCTCATAATTTTTCAGCACCTAGAACTCCACAACAAAATGGAGTGGTTGAAAGAAAGAATAGGTTTCTAGTGGAACTTGCAAGAACAATGCTTAGTGATGCAAATCTTCCTAAATATTTTTGGGCGGATGTGGTTAGTACGACATGTTATGTTGGAAATCGAGTTATCATTAGACCTATAATAAAGAAGACTCCATATGAACTCTTCAAAGGAAGAAAGCCAAATATTGCTCACTTTCACATTTTTTGATGCAAGTGTTTTGTTCTTAACAATGACAAAGACAATCTCGGTAAGTTTGACGAGAAATCCGACGAAGGTTGTAAAACTGATCGTAAAAGCACAAGTGGTACTTGTCACATTATTGGAAATGCATTAGTACCATGGGCTTGTAAAAAGCAAGCATGTGTTGCTCTTAGCACGGCCGAAGCAGAATACATAGCAGCGGGTAGTTGTTGTGCACAAATTCTTTGGCTCAAGCAATAACTCCGTGATTACGGACTTGATCTCGGATGCATTCCTCTTCGATGCGACAATACAAGTGCTATCAATATTACAAAGAATTCGGTCATGCATTTAAGAACCAAACATATAGATATTCGACATCATTTTCTCCGTGATCATGTTCTTAAAGGAGATGTCGAAGTCACTTTTGTGGATACTCATAACCAACTCGCAGATATCTTCACAAAACCGCTTGCTCGAGAACCTTTCTTCAAAATCCGAAGAGAACTTGGTATTTTGGATGAAGGTGATCTCTAAATGTTTCTCATAAGGTGTTCGTCTTATTTTTTTCTTCAACTAATTTTTTGTTTTTGTTTTAGTACACTCTGCTTCTACTCCTTCTTTTATATTTTTTTATTTTATAAAATATGTGTGTATATATTGTTCGTCTTAATTTTTAAATGTATTTGTTTCACTCTTTTTCCCCATCCTTTTTTATGTTAACAAAGGGGGAGAAAAATATGCATATGTGTTGTTTTGTTTCAAAGAAATTGCAGGCCCAAATATGTATCAAACTCACTCCAAAATTCAAAGAATCATGGACTTAGGGGGAGCATACAATTTAGGGGGAGCCTTGCATTTGCTCAACATTATTTCTACACAAAACAACATAAACATTTCAAGAATTGTTTTCAAGACTTGGTTGTCATCATCAAAAAGGGGGAGAATGTAATTGCAAGCTTCTCAAGTCATGTTTAAAGCATTAGTTTTGATGAAGACAACATGGATATCAACATTCAAAGGATGTGCAAAAAGCTTATCAACATCATATAAAAGTCTTGAAGATTAGAAGAAGAATTATTGAAGAATCAACAAATGTCAAATGGTATAAATAATTCTTAAACTTGAATATAGATGTTCACAAATATGCATTCATAATCATATACATATCCCACATGTTTACATTTAAGAAAAACCTTGTTTGAAATCTTTTTCAAAAAGAATTTTTGAAAATAAATTTTCAGGAACCGGTTCCTCCCTAACAGGGAACCGGGTTCCAAACTTGTTCAAAAAACACGTCCCTGGAATTTGTACCAGGAACCGGGTTGTACCAATAGGGGAACCGGTTCCTGCGTGATATTTTTGAATTCTGGCTTATAACGTTCACTAAGAACCGGGTTCTTCCTGTGTCGGAACCGGTTCCCAGCGAACCAGTGCAGCTTTTCTTTTGGTTTTTGAACATTTTTCAAGTGGTACTCTTTCATGAATGCATTGCATCTTTTCATATCAAATGGCATGAATGAAGAGGTACTTGTGACTTTATAAAATGTGCAGATTTTTCAGATTTCATTATTACATAGAACAAATAAAAAACCTTCTTCAATAAACAATTTTCATCAATTCACATTTGCATACAAACTTTCATGTGTTCATAAATTTTGTGAAACTTGCCATATACATTTTCATTAAGAAATCATTACAAGTTTCATACATACATTGTGAACATTTATAATCATTGCTTGAGAATTGTTTCTATCTTGAAGAAGAAGATCAATTTAAGATTGATAGTGCTATCCATCTATTTCAAATAAATCATTGTATTACAAAAAGAAATTATTCCCTTACTATCCAGGATTGTTGGAAGTAAGTGTTGTGATTTGAAGAGGATTGTTCTTATTCACATTAGTGTTTGTTTGATCTTAAAGGTGTTAAGAACCTTTGGTCACCCTATAGGTTAGATAGTAAGCATAGGCTGTACAATCATTCTAACTATAGTGAAATCTCTTTCGTGTTGGAAAGGGGACTGGAGTACTCTCGGATTATGAGGGGAACCAGGATATATCACCGTGTTCTTTACTTTTCCGCTTTTATTGCTTTCATCACCATAATCAAGAAAAGATAAGATAATCAAAAACCTTCAAACACTTAACCAAAAATTCCTCAAGTATTCTCATAAAACCGAATAAATTTTTATATACCTAATTCACCCCCCCTCTTAAGCACTCTTAGACTTACAATTGGCATCAGAGCAAGTTATAGGTAACTTGTTCCTAAAGATCCAGAATGGCTTCCGTAAATCCAAATCCAGTTTTCAAAGATGGTGGTAGTAACAACAAGCCTTCATTGTTTTGTGGTGAATACTTTGACTTTTGGAAAATTCGCATGAAGGCTCATCTTGAAGCGCAAGGAGAAGAAATATGGAATGCTGTTGAGAATGGTTCATTTACTCCGGTGTGTGTTGTCAATGGTGTTGGGTCATCAAAGCCTAAAGCATCATGGGATGACGATGACAAGAAAAAAGTTCTCTTTGACAAAAAGGCAATCAATATTCTCCAAAGTGCTCTTAGTATGGTTGAATTTTTCCGAGTATCGGCATGTACAACGACAAAGGAAATTTGGGATACTCTTGTAGAAACTCATGAAGGAACCGCCGAAGTCATAAGGTCTAGATTGAACACTTTGAGTCAAGAATATGAATTTTTCAGAATGTTGCCCGGAGAATCCATCCTTGACTTGCAAAAAAGATCCGTTCACTTGACAAACCATTTGAAGGCACTTGGTAAGACTTTAACTAACGATGAATTAAATCTTAAAGTGCTTAGGTCCTTAACTAGGGAATGGCAACCAAAAGTGACGGCAATATCCGAAAAGAAAAGCCTAGCAACTATGACTTCCGCAACACTTTTCGGAAAGCTTCAAGAATATGAGACGGAACTTGGAAGGCTTGAAAAACATGAGAATCATGAGAAGAAATCCAAAGGCATTGCTTTGAAAGTTGATTCAAAAGAAAGTCAAGATAAAGATGCATCGGAGGAAGATGAAAACCTCTTGCTTCTTGTAAAAAGGTTAGGAAAATATTTTGGTCATAAAAATAATCTTCATAATTCTAACTTTGTCAAAAGAAAGAAATTCTATAAGCATAAAGATAAAGAAGCCTCCACATCAACACAAGATGTCACATGCTATGAATGTGGAAAGCAAGGTCACATAAAGCCGGATTGTCCAAAACTCTCCAAGAAAAATGGATTCAAAGTAAAAAAAGAGTTCAAGAACAAAAAGGCTTATGTTGCATGGGAAGATAATGAGATAAGTTCTTCACCTGATTCGGAAAGCGACAAACGTGCAAACTTAGCCTTAATGGCATCGCATCACTCCGACGATGAAGAAGAGGTTAGTAATGAATTTAATCTTTTTGATGATGATGTTCAAGGTGCTATTGATGAACTCTTGAAAGAATGCAAAAGTTTATACAAAAATGTGTCAAATCAAGAAAAAGAACTTCTAATTTGTCTAGAAAAAATTGACACCATGACTAAAGATTTTGATCTTCAAAAACAAAATTTTATTAAAGAAAAGGAAAACTTTGCATGCTCCAAGTGTGAATCAAATGTCTTTCAAATTGTTCAATTGAAAAGAGTCATTGAACGATATGAAAAAGGACAAATAGGATTGGAAGGATTACTAAGCCAACAACGTTATCCAAATGATAAAAGAGGTCTTGGTTATGTGAATACTAAGAAACCAAGTAACAATCCCACTGTTTTTGTAAAGGCTAGTAATAGTTCCAATCCCAAGAAAGTAGAAAAGAAGCAAGTTGTTCATAATCATCAAAAGAAAAAGGCTAATATATCCAAAAAGAAAACATTTCCTAAGAAGAAATCTTATCCTTCTAGATATAGAAGTAACTTTGAACCTACTTGTTTTTATTGTGGTATTAAAGGCCATACACCTAATGCTTGCTATGTTAGAAACTTTAGTATGGCAAGTGGGCATTATGTGTGGGTGAAAAAGGGAACTAACTATGAAGGACCCAAGGCAACTTGGGTACCTAACAAAGAATAATTTGTTTTTGTAGGTATGCTTGAAATCCACATCAAATGTTTGGTATCTTGATAGTGGATGTTCAAAGCATATGACATGAGATGTACACCAATTTTCATATCTAGTACATAAAGCCAAAGGGTATGTCACCTATGGAGACAACACCAAAGGAAAGATTCTTGGCGTTGGAATAGTTGGCACACCTCCATCCATTCAAATTGAGGATGTTCTCTATGTTGAAGGATTAAAGCACAACCTTCTTAGCATAAGTCAACTTTGCGATAGAGGGTTCAAGATCAAATTCAACAAAGAAGAATGCCTTATTATGGATGAGGAAACCAATGAGGTAAAACTCAAAGGTATAAGATCTAACAATATTTTTATGATTACTTTAGATGATTTGTCTATGAAGGTACAATGTCTTATGGTAAACAACAATGACGCTTGGTTATGGCACAAGAAGATTTCTCACATTCACATGGAGCACTTGAACAAATTGGTTAAGCATGACTTAGTTATTGGTCTACCAAAGATGAAGTTCATCAAAGACAAATTATGTAGCGCTTGCCAAAAGGGAAAACAGACCAAATCAACTTTCAAATCTAAGAATGTGGTGTCTACTACAAGGCCACTACAATTGTTACACATGGATCTCTTTGGTCCATCAAGAACAAAAAGCTTCGGAGATTGTATCCATAAGAAGCGATCATGGTGGAGAATTCCAAAAATGCACAATTTGAAGAATTTTGTGAAGAACATGGTATCTCTCATAATTTTTCAGCACCTAGAACTCCACAACAAAATAGAGTAGTTGAAAGAAAGAATAGGTTTCTAGTGGAACTTGCAAGAACAATGCTTAGTGATGCAAATCTTCCTAAATATTTTTGGGCGGATGCGGTTAGTACGGCATGTTATGTTGGAAATCGAGTTATCATTAGACCTATAATAAAGAAGACTCCATATGAACTCTTCAAAGGAAGAAAGCCAAATATTGCTCACTTTCACATTTTTGGATGCAAGTGTTTTGTTCTTAACAATGACAAAGACAATCTCGGTAAGTTTGACGAGAAATCCGACGAAGGTTGTAAAACTGATCGTAAAAGCACAAGTGGTACTTGTCACATTATTGGAAATGCATTAGTACCATGGGCTTGTAAAAAGCAAGCATGTGTTGCTCTTAGCACGGTCGAAGCAGAATACATAGCAGCGGGTAGTTGTTGTGCACAAATTCTTTGGCTCAAGCAACAACTCCGTGATTACGGACTTGATCTCGGATGCATTCCTCTTCGATGCGACAATACAAGTGCTATCAATATTACAAAGAATTCGGTCATGCATTCAAGAACCAAACATATAGATATTCGACATCATTTTCTCCGTGATCATGTTCTTAAAGGAGATGTCGAAGTCACTTTTGTGGATACTCATAACCAACTCGCAGATATCTTCACAAAACCGCTTGCTCGAGAACCTTTCTTCAAAATCCGAAGAGAACTTGGTATTTTGGATGAAGGTGATCTCTAAATGTTTCTCATAAGGTGTTCGTCTTATTTTTTTCTTCAACAAATTTTTTTTTTATGTTTTAGTACACTCTGCCTCTACTCCTTCTTTTATATTTTTTTATTTTATAAAATATGTGTGTATATATTGTTCGTCTTAATTTTTAAATGTATTTGTTTCACTCTTTTTCCCCATCCTTTTTGATGTTAACAAAGGGGGAGAAGAATATGCATATGTGTTGTTTTGTTTCAAAGAAATTGCAGGCCCAAATATCTATCAAACTCACTCCAAAATTCAAAGAATCATGGACTTAGGGGGAGCATACAATTTAGGGGGAGCCTTGCATTTGCTCAATATTATTGCTACACAAAACAACATAAACATTTCAAGAATTGTTTTCAAGACTTGGTTGTCATCATCAAAAAGGGGGAGAATGTAATTGCAAGCTTCTCAAGTCATGTTTAAAGCATTAGTTTTGATGAAGACAACATGGATATCAACATTCAAAGGATGTGCAAAAAGCTTATCAACATCATATAAAAGTCTTGAAGATTAGAAGAAGAATTATTGAAGAATCAACAAATGTCAAATGGTATAAATAATTCTTAAACTTGAATATAGATGTTCACAAATATGCATTCATAATCATATACATATCCCACATGTTTACATTTAAGAAAAACCTTGTTTGAAATCTTTTTCAAAAAGAATTTTTGAAAATAAATTTTCAGGAACCGATTCCTCCCTAACAGGGAACCGGGTTCCAAACTTGTTCAAAAAACACGTCCCTGGAATTTGTACCAGGAACCGGGTTGTACCAATAGGGGAACCGGTTCCTACGTGATATTTTTGAATTCTGGCTTATAACGTTCACTAAGAACCGGGTTCTTCCTGTGTCGGAACCGGTTCCCAGCGAACCAGTGCAGCTTTTCTTTTGGTTTTTGAACATTTTTCAAGTGGTACTCTTTCATGAATGCATTGCATCTTTTCATATCAAATGGCATGAATGAAGAGGTACTTGTGACTTTATAAAATGTGCAGATTTTTCAGATTTCATTATTACATAGAACAAATAAAAAACCTTCTTCAATAAACAATTTTCACCAATTCACATTTGCATACAAACTTTCATGTGTTCATAAATTTTGTGAAACTTGCCATATACATTTTCATTAAGAAATCATTACAAGTTTCATACATACATTGTGAACATTTATAATCATTGCTTGAGAATTGTTTCTATCTTGAAGAAGAAGATCAATTGAAGATTGATAGTGCTATCCATCTATTTCAAATAAATCATTGTATTACAAAAAGAAATTATTCCCTTACTATCCAGGATTGTTGGAAGTAAGTGTTGTGATTTGAAGAGGATTGTTCTTATTCACATTAGTGTTTGTTTGATCTTAAAGGTGTTAAGAACCTTTGGTCACCCTATAGGTTAGATAGTAAGCATAGGCTGTACAATCATTCTAACTATAGTGAAATCTCTTTCGTGTTGGAAAGGGGACTGAAGTACTCTCGGATTGTGAGGGGAACCAGGATATATCACCGTGTTCTTTACTTTTCCGCTTTTATTGCTTTCATCACCATAATCAAGAAAAGATAAGATAATCAAAAACCTTCAAACACTTAACCAAAAATTCCTCAAGTATTCTCATAAAACCGAACAAATTTTTATATACCTAATTCACCCCCCTCTTAGGCACTCTTAGACTTACAAAAACGTCCAAGTACATTGAAAATTATAGAAACCCTAAGTCTATTTTACAAACTCAATCCAATCAAATTTGTTATTACAAATCAATCTAAAAACTAACTGCAAATCACTAATATAATTTCCTAAACAGACTAATTTCTAAAACCTATATAAACCTAATTTCTAAACCTAAGAAAGGACGAAAAATCTGAGAAGAAAGCCTTGCATTGCTACGAATCCCCCACCCTCAGTAAAGCTCTTCATCTAACAAAGTGTAAAATCAAGCTTCTCAAATGCACTTCTGTTTTGATGAAGACAAACCATGATTGACAAGAAGAAAAATATTATTAATCAAGCTAAAAGCATAGTGGAGAAAGTCTTTGGCTAAAGCACTTAGCAAAATTTCAAGGTATAATGATAATACTTACTTTGAACTTAAGACATAGATGCTCAATGGTCAAAATAAATATGTTATATTGTCCAAATCCTTACTCAAGTTTTCTAAGCTAAAAATCAATTTTCACTTGAGTGCAATCGATTTGCATATTGGTGCAATCGATTGCATGCTTTAATTTTTCAAAACATTTGATATTGTTTCTAAGTGCAATCGATTTGCATGGTTGTGCAATCGATTACTCTCAATCAATTTTTGCTACTGACTTTAAGTGCAGTCGATTTACACACTTGTGCAATCGATTGCACACTCAAAATATTTGAATTTCTAGCTGTTGAAACCTCGTGCAATCGATTTACACAAAGGGTGCAATCGATTGCATGCTGAACGATTTTGAAAAACAGCAGCTTTACTCATGCCTGTTCATAACACCAATTCATGGAAACCTTTCACTCAATCTTGGCAATTGTTCATGATTCATTTACAGAACTTTCTGTTGTTTCAAAAGAGTGCTATGAACATATAAATACTCATTTTCAAAATCATTTTAATAACCTCTTCCAATCATTTTTTCTGAAATTTCAAAAATAAAACTCAAGTTGTCATACATTTTCATACACAAGTTTTCTGCACACTTTCACATATTGTTAACTAGAAAATTTTGAGCATTATATATATTGAGTCATTGTATACTATTATCATTGGAAGAGACGATCAATTCATTGATTAAATCACTCAAAAGTGATCATTGCTACTCAAACTCACTCAAATCAAATATTGCTATATACTTGCTTATTTTTCAGGATTGTTGGAAATAAGTTCAAGTGGTTTTATAAATCTTGTTTTTCCAGGATTATTGAATACAAGTAAGTTCACTTTGAGAGGATTGTTCTCATTGTTGACATAATAAAAATCCAAGAGGATTGTTCTTGGTCCAAGAGGATTGTTCTTGGTTTTGGGTAGTTCTTGTTTAAGTTTGCCACAATAAGGAAATCTCTTTCATGTTGAAAGAGGACTAGAGTACTCTCGGATTGTGAGGGGAACCAGGATATATCGCTTGTGTCTCTTTATTTTTCTGCACTTTAATCTTTCATAAACTCACTAAAACCAGAAAAATAATATCCATCATCACTAAAAACAAAAAATTTTTACCCCTCTTAGGCGCACTTCGTACTTACAATTGGCATCAGAGCAGGTTATAGGTAACCTGTTCCTAAAAGATTCAGAATGGCTTCTGCAAATCAAAATCTCGTTTTCATATATGGTGGTAGTAACAACAAGCCTCCTCTATTTTGTGGTGAATATTTTGACTTCTGTAAAATACGCATGAAGGCACATCTAGAAGCACAAGAAGAAGAAATATGGGATGTCGTCGAGAATGGTTATTTATCCCTATAACGGTAATCAATGGTGTTGGCTCATCAAAGCCTAAAGCTGCATGGGACGAAGATGGTAAGAAGAAGGTTCTCTATGATAAAATGGCAATAAATCTTCTTCAAGGTACACTTAGCATGGATGAATTCTTCTGTGTCTCTGCATGCAAAACAACGAAAGAAATATGGGATACCTTGGTACAAACTCATGAAGGAACTGTTGAAGTTAAAAGATCAAGACTAAATACTTTGAGTCAAGAATACGAATTATAGAATGCAGCCTGGAGAAACCATCATTGACTTGCAAAAGAGATTCATGCACTTGACAAATCATCTAAGTGCTCTTGGTAAGACTTTGACGAATGATGAACTAAATCTGAAAGTACTTAGGTCCTTAACTAGGGAATGGCAACCAAAGGTAACAGCAATTTCAGAAAAGAAAAGTCTCTCCTCCATGACTTCCGCAACGTTGTTTGGAAAACTTCAAGAATATGAGACGGAACTCGGAAGACTTGCAAAACATGAAAATCAAGAGAAGAAATCCAAGAATATTGCTTTAAAGATAGATTCCAAGGAAGTTGAAAAGGAAGACAATCCAGAAGAAGATGAAAATTTCATCCTTCTTGTTAAAAGGCTTGGTAAGTTATTCGGTAGAAATGACAAATCCTTTTATCATTCAAAAGGAAAGAAACAATTCAAGAAAAAGGAAGCTTCCACATCAACACAAGAAGTCACATGTTATGAATGCGGTAAGCAAGGTCATATCAAGCTGGATTGTCCGAAACTCTCCAAGAAAGATGGCTACAAAATAAAAAAGGGATTCAAGAACAAAAAGGCCTATGTTTCATGGGAGCTCTTCATACGACTCCGATAGTGATGAAAGTGCAAATCTAGCACTGATGGCCTCACACCATTCCGATAATGAAGATGATAAGGTTAGTAATGAATTTTATTTTTGATAGTGATGCACAAGGTGCTATAGATGAACTATTAAATGAATGCAAAATTCTGTATAAAACTATTTCATCTCAAAAGAAACAAATTTCATCTTTAGAAGAAAAATGTGAAACTATGGAAAAAGATATCAAATAAGAAGAACAAAAATTAAGTGATGAACAACAACAAAATTTTGTATGCAAAAATTGTGAATTACTCTCTTTCCAAATTGTCCAATTAAAAAGAGTTATTGAAAGATATGAAAAAGGTAAAATTGGATTGCAAGGTGTTCTTAGCCAACAAAGATATTCTAATGATAAAAGTGGATTTGGATATTAAAAGTTTTCAAAACCAAGTTCTAATAAAACTATCTTTGTTAAGGCTAGTGATCAATCATCCAAAGAGAAAGTGAACAAACCTAAAATGGTTCATCACTATCCTAAAAAGAAAACATTTCCTAAGAAGAAATCTTATCCTTCTAGATATAGAAGTAACTTTGAACCTACTTGCTTTTATTGTGGTATTAAAGACCATACACCTAATGCTTGCTATGTTAGAAACTTTAGTGTGGCAAGTGGGCATTATGTGCGGGTAAAGAAAGGCACTAATCATGAAGGACCCAAAGCAACTTGGGTACCTAACAAAACCTAATTTGTTTTGCAGGTATGCTTTAAGACCACATGCAATATTTGGTATCTTGATAGTGGTTGTTCAAAGCATATGACGGGAACATAAACCAATTTTCAAATCTAGTTCTAAAGGCCAAGGATTTTGTCACTTATGGAGACAATAATAAGGGAATAATTCTTGGCAAATGCAAAGTTGGTGCTCCACCTTTCACATCCATTGAAGATGTTCTTTATGTTCAAGGACTAAAGCACAATCTTCTTAGTATTAGCCAACTTTGTGACAAAGGCTTCAAGATCAAGTTCACCAAGGATGAATGCTTGATAGAAGACGAAGTCACACATGAGGTTATACTTAAAGGTAAAACAATCAATAATATATTCATGATTTCCCTTGATGATCCATCTTTGAAGGTAAAATGTCTTATGGAGAACAACGATGATTCATGGCTGTGGCACAAAATAATTGCTCATATTCACATGAACACTTGAATAAACTAATCAAGCATGATCTTGTCATTGGGTTGCCTAAGAGAAATTTTGTCAAAGATAAACTTTGTGATGCTTGTCAAAAAGGGAAACAAACAAAATCAACTTTCAAATCTAAGAATGTGGTGTCTACTACAAGGCCACTACAATTGTTGCATATGGACTTATTTGGTCCATCAAGAACAAGAAGTTTCAGAGGTAACATATATGCTTTGGTTATCGTTGATAATTTCTCTAGATATTCTTGGCATTCTTGATGAACACGACATATAAGGTGCTTTCTATCCTTTTTATGATTTTATATACTTGTTTTAACCTTGTTATATGTGAATATATATGTTAAGTGGTGTTTAAGTTTAAGAAAAATATGTTTTTGGTCTTTTTTGGTTGATGCGAATCGATTGCACAATAATGTGAATCGATTGCTCACTGAATGTTTTTATTTTTTATTTTTTTGTTTCAGTGCAAACCGATTGCACCATAGTGAAAATCGATTTCACACTGTGTGTTTCAGTTTTATTTTGCTTCTGTTTTGTGTGAAAATCGATTGTATCTGTATGCAAATCGATTGCACCCACTATAACATGCTTTTATGACAGAAAGTTATGACAAGCAAATGGTTCAAGGTCTACTCAAGGGCTACACAGTCAACCATTCTCCTAGGCCAGTCAAATTAGGGTTTTGGCTCTTACAAGGAAGTTGAGGTTTTCAAGGGCCCAATCAAGTTCCATATGCTCATACACATTGTCAAGCACCTACATGTCAAGTTTCAAGGCTCACAAGGTCATGTTGCAGAGTCAAAAGTCCCATTTGCTCAACAGTCAACTGTAGGGGCAAAATGGTCATTTGGCAGTCAAAAGTCAAAATTTTTTGTCAACATCTTATTTTGAAGCCACAATCATCATTTGGTCAAATCTTGACCATGATTTCACAAGAATGGCTCAAAAATCATCAAGATGCAAAAGTTTCTATTTTTGGACAGCTGAAAAGTCAACTGTAACTTGACCAAGGCATAACTTTTTCATGGTTCATCAGAAAAATCCCATCCAATGCTCATCTTGAAGGGGAAAACATTTCCTACAATTCATCTTCACATTCCAAGTCCAAGAAATGCTCTCACAAAAAGTTATCAATTTCAACATTATAGGTCATTTTCAAAAGTCAACAAAAAGGGACTTTAAGTCAAACACCATAACTTGAGATTGGTAAATCAAAATGACATGGGACCAAAGACATTGGTTAGAGGACTTCAAGAAATTTCCAAAATGTCCAAGAACATGTTCATATCTTCAAAATTGAGCAAGATATGCATTGGAGAAGTTGGGAAATTTTTGTGAAATGGCCAAAGTCAATTATCCTTGAAATTTCATTTTTGACAAAAGGGGCCCACTTTTCCACTTGATTCAGCTTGGCCATGCTTCCCACGTGTCCCACAATTTATTTCAAGATTTAAAATTAATTTTTTCATTTTTATTTAATTTTATTTGATTTAATTCATTTTAAATCTTTAAAATTCAAATAAAAATCAAAGAAATTAATGGAGGGATATATTTTGTGTTGAATAGCTTTGATACACCTTGAAATACCTTCCAAATTCGTGCAAGGCCTATTATGGGCACAAAAATTCAAATTTTCACAAGAATGGAAAGTTATTTCAATGGAGTTCATGGCATAATCCAAAACATTATTGCAAGGCTTCAATGACCATTATTTGGATGGATACTCATTACATAACATATATGCAAGCTTCGCAATACAGATTCACGACCTAGGGAGCCATAGAGAGCATAAGCCATTTCCAAATTTTGAAAGAAAAAGTGACAAACTGAAAACCTAGTTGCAGTATAATTCAAGCTTCCATTTTGATTCCAATACACTCCTTGCATCACCAGCAACCTTTGGCAATCAAAATCAAGCGCAGAACCTCAAGGAATCACGCCATACCACCCACACGGTTTTCATTTTTTCTCAAATTTACATATCACATTTCATGCATTTTTAACACTTTTTGTTGATAGCATCATGTTTACAGGATCAATACAAAGCGTTCCACGTGATTTAATTTGAGAATGGCGCCCTGGATTGAAAGTTACCATTAGCATTTTCTAGGTTTTCAGAGCTTTAGAATTGGGCTTTTTTATATGCTGTAAAATTGGAACCCCAAACAGGCATGGTCAAACTCAGAAGCTCAAGACGATTTTGATGGACACCTCGCGCCTAATTTATGCTTCATGAATTGCTAATCACTATTTTCAATATGCCTGTATTTTGTGGGGGTTTAAAACCCCCGCTATATGTTTTGTGTTTGCAGAAAAAGCTTGAAGATGACTGCGTGGCAGCCAGGCATAGGTGCATTCAAATTCACGCGCGCGTTTTAGCATATAATGCGTTTGTACTATATAATATTCGCTGCTTATTAAGTTTACAACTAAATGCGTTTGGTGTAGTGGTTGGCAGTATGTTTGGTAAACGTTGGGACCTGGGTTCGATTCCCAGGTCCCCCATAATTTTCATATTATTTTCTTTAAGGCGTTCTTGTGCAGGTCCTCAAATAATTTCCATCATACACCTCCTCCAAGCGCAGGCCAAGTGTCCATGGATGCAGATCTAAAGGTCCAAAGGCTAGCACACCATACTCTGGAGTCAAGCATGCTGCAGGAAACCAAGGGAAAGTCCAAACGAGCTTGTTTCAATGGGCCAAGATTCAACATCACACCCTCCATTTCAGCCCACACCCCCTTGGGTTTTACTCTTCTTTTTATTTTGTTTTGACTTTTTCTTCTTTTTTATTTACTTGCCTTATTTTATTTTATTTATTAACACAATTAGCATACTTAACATTTTCATAAAAAAACCAAAAAATAGAATTAACATTATTATTATTATTATTTTATTTTGTAAATAAATATTAACCAAAATAGTTTAATTAGGCAATTTTAATTCCTTTTCTTAAAAAATTAAAATAAATCTAGAATTAGGTAAAAGTTAACTTTTAATTTTATTCCATTTCTTTTATTTCATAAAAACATAAAAACAAAAAAATATTTTCTTTTAATTAAATTAATTAATTAGTCATTAGTTAGTTTTAATGTCATTTAATCACAAAAAGACCAAAAAAAATCAATTTCTTTTCTAAAAAGGGTCAACACCCTTAGAACATTCCGATTTAATTTTTATTCGCGCATAGTTTATTATTATGTAATTGCTTCCAAGACATGTAATAGTAATTAGGATTTTACTGTTTTTATTTACTTTCCGTACTTATTTACCAAAAACGGGTCTTTGTAATTTTTGGCGATGTATAGACCCGCGCCTTGTAATAGCGTAGGATTTATGTTTCCGCAATTTACTTTCCGCACCCCCTTAACTGCTAAACTTGCATGAAAGAATGTATGTAAATAAAAACAACTCGTAGCTCACTAATTACAAAGACAAACATTAATTGAATATAACACACAATGCACACACCACTTCTAGGGTACGCCTCACTCGTTGCCTTCGAAACGTGGTCGTCCAGTATAGGACGTTTTAGCGGTCCTTATGTCCATGATCCAGTTGCCTCGAAACAGTTGCCTCGAAACAGTTGCCTCGAAACGGTTGCCTCGGATTTAAAAAAAAGGATCAAGGACATAAGGGTAGCTTCTAAGGCGTCCTACCATTGCTTCGGTGACCACACAGTCCCGATAATCGAATTGACCCGAACACCTCCAATGATGGTGCTACCTACCTCTCAATGGTGGGATAGCACTATCTAAAGGACTCTTACACAGCCTAATTCCTTAGAGTAGGTAGATTCTCTTAAGTACTTGCTCTTTTCAAAACAAAACAAAAACAACTTTTCGCACCTACACTTTCAAAAGTTTTCAAACAAATTTTTCATACACTCTTGAGGACTGATACAAGAGTTACTTAGAAATTTTTCAAACGAAACTTTTTCAAACCCACACACACTTGAAAAGTAAAAAAAAAATTGAAAACATAAAGAGCAAGTACCTAAGAGCCAGTGGATAACCACGGATAGAAAGGGTGCTAACACCTTCCCTTTCTATAAATCTACCTCCCGAACCGAGAGACATCTCGAATAAGGAATTTTGCTGTGCTTTTGTCCTTTCCATGTTGGAGAACATAAAAGACGGTGGCGACTCTTGCTTCCGCGACAATTCGCGATCCAGCTTTAAACAGTCAGTTCTAAATCCACCGATCACAGAACTGGCGACTCTGCTGGGGACGCTTTAAAGTGAGGTGTACCTTAGGATAGCTCATACTTATGTTTTCAATTGCCTGATTTGTGTGCTTTAATATTATTGGGCCTGTCTTGGGAGTTCTATAGATCCTAACCTAGATCTGGGGGATACCTTCTTAGAAAGTAGCAACAAGGCTGTGAGGGAACTGTGCGGGGTATACCGACATGGTTGAAGCAGTCTGCTACGTTGATGTGGCACTTTGGTGAGTACCGGTAACCCTTGAGTCAAGTCAAGGAGAGTACGGGGCCGCCGCGTGGTGTCGTGAAGCATCAACTGACCTTAGGAACCTTAATTGAACCATCTTAGCCTCTTTAGGGTAGTGAGATAACTGACTTTGGTGCAGTCCGAAGTTGGTTGATACTCGATACTACACTCAGTTGAGGGTTGTTTTCTTGGGATATTTTGATCGCCAGTTCAGTGGCTAAATCGAAACGATGAACATAGAAAACAATCCAGTGATATTGAGATCCTTAGAACCCGGTTACTTTGATAGGACAGGTTTGAGCCCACCAACTTCAAGAGGGTAGTACCCCAAACTTCAGGCTAGCCTAAACTCTAAGGGTTGTGGTGTGACTTGTGTGCCTTATCATGTTTGCTTTTGTGAATACTTGTGGTGTGTTTTATCATAACATCATGACATCATACAACATCATATGCATCCACTAACCACTTCAGGGGTTCGGATCTTCATCTTTGTTCTTGTTTTGTAGGACATGGAAACTATCCGCAGAAAGACAATTCAGGTCAACCTTGTAAGGGTCCCTCCTCAGCTTAAGGAACTTACATCCAGGATTCCCGAGAACTCTTCTTTCAGTGAGAAACATGGAAGACTCATCAGCTTGGTCAACACCAACATTGAGGAAGATATGATAAAGGTCCTCTTCCAGTTCTTTGACCCTCTGCACCACTGCTTTACTTTCCTGGATTATCAACTGGTGCCTACATTGGAAGAGTTCTCCCAGCTTTTGAAGATCCCTATCCTCAGTCAACTACCTTACAACGGTACGGAAAGGGAACCAAAACTTGAAGAGGTTGCTAAAGCATTATGCCTACAACCATCTGACATCAAGGGACATTGGGAAACCAAAAGTGGTATCAAGGGGTTCTTGGCCAAGTTTCTGTTTGAGAAAGCACAAGAATGTTGGAATTCCCTTGACCTACAAGCCTTTGAGGAAGTTGTAGCCCTCCTTGTCTATGGGTTGGTGTTGTTCCCTAAGCCAGATCAGCTTATAGATATCAATGCTGTCAAGATCTTCATGTCCAGGAATCCTATACCTACGTTGCTTGGGGACATCCTTCACTCATGTTACACTCGAACCATGAGAAAAAGAGGTGTTCTTATGTGCTGCACTCCTCTCCTGGGAAGGTGGTTTATTTCGCACCTTCCACAATCAGTTTTGAAGAATGAGCAGGGTTTGAGATGGTCACAACGATTAATGACTCTTACACATGCTGATATACATTGGTGTTCTCGATCCAGAGAAGACGTCACTATCATTGATCGTTGCGGGGAGTTTCCTAATGTTCCTTTACTTGGAATCAGAGGGGGTATTACTTACAACCCATGCTTGGCTTTGAGACAGTTTGGATATGCTCGGAGGGATGGCCCTCATGATATGTTGATTCCTGACATAATTTTTGACTTCGACAACGATGCACAAGGACTTCGCCAGAGATCTATCAGAGCTTGGAGGATGCCCAATAAGGTAGACAGCAAGACACTGGGGCACAAGAACTCCATCCCCCTGGAGCCTTATCTCAAGTGGGTATGAGCCCGCTCCCAGAAGTTGATGATGCCATATCCTCATGTTCTCCCCGTGATCAAAGAGCCAGTTCTGGAAGGAGAGGTGCCCTACACTATTCAGCATCCTGACATGCCTACATCCTGGGAAGAAATGCAGAAAAGCTGGATCCAACTCAAGGAAGAACGGAATTCTCTTGAAACCAGTCTACATGCCAGTGAGAAGAAGGTCTTGGAGCTCACGCGTCTACTGCACGAGGAAAAGACTCTCAACACTTACATTGCTCCAAAGAGGATGCGCAGTGTCTTTTGGGATTAATTATTTTGTAATGTTTTGCCCATGAGGCCCTGATGTACTGGACAATTTATTTCCTAATAAAAAGTGTGTTCCTTTTTGGCTACAACGAATTTGAACTTTCGAACCCTTGAATGCACTGCATAAATAGCATATCATGCATCATGTGCATAACAGGTACCCTTTTCTACAGGTTGCTTAATCTTCTTCGCTGTTTATTTCAGCACTCAAGCATCATGAATCCTGAACTCACTACCGAGCAAGCTATCAAGGCCCTCCAGGCCCAAAACGCCCAATTCCAGGAGATGGTCATGAACTTGGCCCAGGGACAGCAAGAGCTGAAGGCTTTGCTCCTGAAGAAGAATAAGAAGAAGAAGAGGATTGTGCTATTCAACACTGGGCGCAGACTCAGGAATACGCTGCAAAATGAAGCTGAGAGGACTACTCCATCTGTGGGGGAAGGCAGTCACCAAGGGAGAGAGGTCCATAGTCCTGTGGTTTTGACACTGAGAGAGACTTCAATGACGAACAGTACCCTCCTGCTGAGGACCGGTACAAACAACTGGAGGACAGGTTAAATGCTATGGAGATTCAACGTGTGCCTGGGTTGGATTTCGGAGACTTGGGGTTATCTTCTGGGGTGGTGATCCCACACAAGTTCAAGGTGCCTTCCTTTGTGAAGTATGACGGGGCTTCCTGTCCTAAGATGCACCTCCGTTCTTATGTAAGGAAGATCCAGCCTTACACAGCAGACAAGAACTTATGGATCCACTTCTTCCAGGAGAGTCTTTCAGGGACTCATCTCGAATGGTTCTATCAGCTGGATGGAACCAACATTCGTAACTGGGAGGATTTGGCCACTGCTTTTTACAAGCAGTATCAATATAATTCCGACCTCGCTCCCACGCGTACCCAACTCCAGGGTATGTCGCTAGGATCGGGTGAAGGTTTTAAAGAATACGCACAGAAATGGAGAGACCTGGCTGGCAGGGTGCAGCCACCATTGACAGATCGTGAGCTAGTGGACATGTTCTTGGGGACCCTATCTGGTCCATTCTTCAACCATCTCATTGGTAATTCCTCTGCTGGGTTTACTGACCTGATCTTGACTGGTGAGAGGATCGAAGTTGGTATAAAATCGGGAAAGATACAGAAGGGTGCCTCCTCAAATGCTGAAAAGAAGCCCTTCAAGAAGGAGGCCAGTGCTGTGTACGGTCCCAGGAGACAGAATAAACCAGAACGCTGCCAAGCTGTCAACGCGGTGGTTATTTATAAGCCTGCTACTGCTCCTCATCAATACAACCAGCCCAGAGTTGAGAGGCCCAAAAGGCAGTATACTCGGCTCAGCATGACTCTCTCTCAGATCTTACCACAACTGCTGTCAACTAGCCTGGTAACTGTCGAGGAAGCTCCGAAGATGGTAAACACAGCATCTCCGAAGTACAACCCCAACGCCCGCTGCGCTTATCACTTTGATAGCCCGGGACATAACACTGATGATTGTTGGGCTCTGAGGAATAAGGTTCAAGACCTTATTGATGCTAAAGAGGTTCAGTTCGAGGCACCCGAGAAGCCTAATGTGGTGACTGCTCCCATGCCTAACCATGGAGTAAATGCTATCGGGGATAAAGACGAAGTGGAAGAATCCGAGTTTGACAGCTAGATCTACTCAACGACCAACGGTGGACCAAGCAACTGGACTGCCAAAGACTCTATGCCTGTTACTTTTGTCACCCAGTAATGAACTTCTTTGTTTTGAATTTGTAATAAACAATAATTTGAAACTCTATGGCCCGGTGTCTTACCCGGGGCACCGTGGCGTCATTTGTGAGGGCTTTTGTTTGTCACTTTCATATATCATGAATAAAAGCATTGGACGTTTTTCACATTTCAAATCTTGCGCTCCCTTTCTTTCTTTATATATTGCAAAACAGTTGTATTTACACACACTCACTCATACAGGTTCCAATCCACTCTGGATCTCACTGGTAACGACTCTGCTACTGCCAGTTATGACTTCGAAAATCCGATCAACTTAGCCGAAGACGAAGGTGAAGATGATTGCGAAGTACCTGGCGAGCTTGGAAGACTGTTACTTCAGGAAGAGAGGGCCATTCAGCCACATGAAGAGCCAGTGGAAACGGTAAATCTGGGTACTGAGACAGACAAGAAGGAAGTCAAGATTGGTGCCAATCTGGAGCTTAGTGTGAAGCAACGGTTGATCCAGATGCTGCGTGACTATGTGGAAATATTTTCCTGGTCTTACGAAGACATGCCTGGGTTGGACACTGACATTGTAGTTCATCACTTGCCTACTAAGGAAGACTGCCCGCCAGTAAAACAGAAGGTCCTCCGTATGCGTCCAGAGATGTCCGAGAAGATCAAAGCTGAGGTTATGAAGCAATTTGATGCCGGTTTTCTTGCAGTAACTTCTTACCCTCAGTGGGTTGCCAATGTGGTCCTGGTGCCAAAGAAAGATGGTAAGGTCAGAATGTGTGTTGACTACAGGGATCTGAATAGGGCGAGCCCCAAGGATGACTTCCCTCTGCCTCACATCGACGTTCTGGTTGACAATACTGCTCAGCACAAGGTGTTCTCCTTCATGGATGGTTTTTCAGGTTATAATCAGATCAAAATGGCTCCTGAAGACATGGAGAAGACCACTTTTGTTACTCAGTGGGGCACCTTCTGTTACAAAGTCATGCCTTTTGGACTGAAAAATGCTGGGGCAACCTACCAACGTGCCATGGTTGCTTTATTTCATGACATGATCCATCATGAGATTGAAGTATACGTCGATGATATGATTGCAAGGTCTCAAACTGAGGAGGAACATCTTGACCATCTACAGAAGCTGTTTGATCGTCTGAAGTTGTACAAGCTGAGGTTGAACCCGAACAAGTGCACCTTCGGGGTAAGATCTGGGAAGTTGCTAGGCTTCGTCGTGAGCGACAAAGGTATTCAAGTGGACCCTGCCAAGGTTAAAGCCATACAAGAGATGCCAACTCCCAAGACAGAGAAAGAAGTCAGAGGCTTTCTAGGACGTCTGAATTACATTGCCCGGTTCATCTCGCACCTAACCACTACCTGTGAACCAATCTTCAAGCTGCTGAAGAAAGATCAGGTAGTACGTTGGAATGATGAATGTCAGGCCGCTTTTGATAGAATCAAAGAGTATCTCCAAGAACCACCCATTCTTATGCCACCGGTTGAAGGGAGACCTCTAATACTATACTTGACAGTACTTGACAACTCAATGGGGTGTGTGCTGGGGCAGCATGACGAGTCTGGCCGAAAAGAGCATGCCATTTATTACCTTAGCAAAAAGTTTACCGACTGTGAGACCTGATACTCACTGCTCGAGAAAACTTGTTGCGCTTTGGTATAGGCTGCTCGCCGGCTGAGACAGTATATGCTGACTCACACTACTCTGTTGATTTCAAAAATGGATCCGATCAAGTACATATTCGAAAAGCCTGCTTTGTCTGGAAGAATAGCAAGATGGCAAATGATCTTGACAGAATACGACATCCAGTACACGACTCAAAAAGCAATCAAGGGAAGTGTAGTGGCGGACCATTTGGCACACCAGGCAGTGGATGACTACCAATCTATAAACTTTGAATTTCCAGACGAGGATATCATGGTAGTAACCGATTGTGAAGTACCTGGACCGGATGAAGGACCTGAGGAAGGATCCCGATGGTCTATGCACTTTGACGGAGCCTCGAACGCTTTGGGTAATGGCATTGGCGCTGTGATCATATCCCCAAAAGGCACTCATACTCCACTCACTGCCCGGCTATGT
Source organism: Vicia faba (assembly GCA_948472305.1). Classification (NCBI taxonomy): domain Eukaryota; kingdom Viridiplantae; phylum Streptophyta; class Magnoliopsida; order Fabales; family Fabaceae; genus Vicia; species Vicia faba. The sequence goes on from OX451738.1 coordinate 124,120,951, forward strand.
TTCAACTGCGCCAATAACATGGCAGAGTATGAGGCATGCATCATGGGTCTTCAAGCTGCAATTGACTTAAGGATCAAGTTTTTGAGTGTCTTTGGAGATTCCGCTCTCGTGATCAATCAGATCAAAGGCGAGTGGGATACGAAACACCCAAACCTTATTCCTTACAAGGAGTTAGTGTTGACATTGATCCCTCATTTCACAGAGATAACTTTTGAACACTTCCCAAGAGAGGAGAATCAGTTGGCGGACGCGTTAGCTACGATGTCTTCCATGTTCAAAGTCAAATGGGACAACGAAGCTCCCCGGATCATTATCTGGAAACTGGACGAACCTGCATATTGCTGTGACCTTGAGGCTGAAGAGGTAACAGAAAAACCCTGGTATCATGAGGTGAAGAGGTATCTGGAAGCTCAAGAATACCCCGAGGGTGCATCCATCAATGACAAAAAGTTTCTGAGAAGGTTCGCAGCAAAGTTCTTCCTCAGCAACGGCATTCTGTACAAGCGAAACCATGATTCAACCTTACTGCGTTGTGTGGATAAGACTGAAGCAGAAAAGATCATGGCAGAGCTACATGAAGGTACCTTCGGAACACATTCCAGTGGACACACCATGGCAAAGAAAATCCTTCGGGCAGGATATTTCTGGTCCACAATGGAAGCCGACTGCTACCAACATTCCCGGACATGTCACAAATGCCAGATATATGCTGATAAGGTGCACGTCCCTCCAATCCCTTTGAATGTCTTGACTGCACCTTGGCCTTTTGCAATGTGGGGCATTGATATGATCGGCGAGATCAGACCTATGGCATCTAACGGGCATCCCTTCATCCTGGTAGCGATTGATTACTTTACGAAGTGGGTTGAAGCAGCTTCCTACGCTACAGTAACCAAGAACGTCGTGGCACGGTTCATTCGTCATAACCTGATCTGTCGATACGGAGTCCCGGAAAGGATCATTACGGACAATGGTACCAATCTTAATAACAAGATGATCACTGAGCTCTGCGAACAATTCAAGATACAGCACCACAACTCTTCTCCTTACCGGCCGAAGATGAATGGGGCTGTAGAAGCAGCTAATAAGAATATCAAAAAGATTGTGCAGAAGATGACAGTGACCTATAAAGATTGGCACGAGATGTTACCGTTTTCTCTTCATGGGTACCGTACCTCAGCAAGAACGTCAACCGGGGCAACACCCTTTTCCTTGGTCTATGGCATGGAGGCAGTCTTGCCTATTGAAGTCCAGATACCCTCTCTCCGGATAATGAAGGATGCAGGCTTGAGCGAAGATGACTGGATCCAGACTCGACTTGATCAGTTAAACCTAATTGACGAAAAGAGACTCACTACTATTTGTCATGGTCAAACGTACCAAAAACGGATGATCAGGGCATTTAACAAGAAAGTCAGACCACAAGAGTATCAAGTCGGAGACCTGGTAATCAAACGCATCATTCTTCCTCAAAGTGATCCCAGGGGAAAATGGACCCCTACGTACGAAGGGCCATTTGTGGTTAAACATGTCTTCTCATGAGGAGCCATGATTCTAACCACCATGGATGGTGACGACTTTCCTCACCCCGCCAATGCAGACATAGTAAAAAAATACTACGCATGATAAAAGACCCGCTAGGTTGACATACCTAGGCAAAAATTAGGGCTTCCCGGCGAACCAAAAGGGTTCGGGCAAAAATAAGGGATGAAATGAAAAAAATCTGTACACCCGGCAAGTCGAAAACCTGAAAAGGCGGCTTGGGCAAAAATGGGTATCCCGGTGGACTGAAAACCCGAAAGGGCGGTCCAGGCAAAAGTTAGGGATTAAAGCGTAATACTATGTCTCATTGAATCACCTTGCATCCAGAATCCGGTATCAACCATCAGGTTCATACGGCATCGATCAATCAGCTTCATCTTCAACTAAGCAGCCAAGTGATGAGACGCTCGAAGATATAAAGGCGATAGCAGAGTTGGAACCCAGTGGGATTACTCTTTTCACATAGCTGTTTTGTTTTCTTTGTACAAACTGTATAAACTCTGTTGTTCGGCGGCGTTCTCTTACTAGGACGTCAGCCTCTTGTACATAAACGCCTATTTACAGGCCAATTCAAAAATCAATACAAATTCACTTTTCAGACCAATTGCCAATTGTTTTTCCTTTTCCTGTTTTGTTTTGCGAAGAACGTCCAATGTTCAATTGTGATATAAGCATTTGACACTAATTGCTAACTTATAAATATTTGCATACGAAACAAAGGAATAATTACAGGTGACATTAGAAACATGGGCAATATTGAATTGTATAAGCGATCTAGTTGCTTTGTCCACCAAGGTACCAAGGTAGGTTCAGCTGAAGAACAATCAGGATACCTTCACTCCCCGCAGAGTAAGCCAAGCATCAGCAATACTCTCCTCAAGCAGAGTTGGTCTCCCATAAGCCCTACAAGGCACGATATCTCCAGCAAGTCAGCGACACTCTCCCCAAGCAGAGTTAACCTATAGTCAGCCTTATGGAAGTTGGATATCCCCAGCAAATCTCAATATTCCCCAGCAGGAGTATATAGATGTTCCTCTACAAGCATCCCCGGCAGTCTGAATATAAGATTGTTCCCCGGCGGAATACCAGACACCCTAGTATAGCCACTTTGATCGCACTAAATCGCACTATGTTTCTGACTCAAATATCACATGTTTTCCTTAGTTTTTATTATCATTTTCTCGTATTATGTTCCTTTTTCCTTTGTTTTCAGGATTCTTGTCATTTCAGAGCCTTCTGTGAAGAAACGAGCCAAAACGCCAAGAATTTAGGGTTTTTCAAGATATTTTGCACTTATGGCGTTCAGCGCCGCGCTGGCTACAGGGAACGCGATGACGTGGCCCACTTTCACCCAGAGATCAACTGCCACGTTCCCATGATGTGGCAGTTCCAGGCACCGCGCCCGCGGCCACCCCTACCGCGCCCGCGGCCTTCACAAAAAGCTTCCCGCTCAAAAGAAGTTGAGGGGCATGCTGGTCTTTACGCATCTCAAGGATCCTCTATAAATAGTTTTCGATTTTCATTCTTTAGTTTCATCCAAGCTTAGTACAATCTTAAGCCATATACTATCAGTTTCTATAAAGTGATAATCTCTTCACATTGGGGAGTTATTGCGGTGTAGATTGAGTTGTAATCGAGTCTTGGAGCACTTTGGTTGAAGTTCATCATACCAGCCTTACCATTCCGTAGATTTGTATCAGATTCAAGTCTCCGACTGGAGCAAGGTTCTATTTTATTGCATTTCTTTACTTATAATTGCTCTTACCATAGTCTACACGTTTTATAGACTTTAAATGCTCTTACCATAGTCTACACGTTTTATAGACTTTAAATGCTCTTACCATAGTCTACACGTTTTATAGACTTTAAATGCTCTTACCATAGTCTACACGTTTTATAGAATTTAAATGCTCTTACCATAGTCTACACGTTTTATAGACTTTAAACGCTCTTACCATAGTCTACACGTTTTATAGACTCGCACTTATTATGTCTGGCTAAACTATAAAGGTTTGGATGTAATGATTGTCATCATGGTCGTGTTCCAATTATCATGCTAGTGAAAATACTCTGGGGATGTTTTGCTTCTAACTTAAGTCAATTATGTTTAAATGTTTATTGGGTAAGATCGAAAGCCGTCCAAACTAATGATACGACTTGATTATTATTTAACCAAACAAAAAGAGCGAAAGCCGTTGATTGGTTAAATAGGAATCATTGACCTTTTTAGAAAACAATTTTGAAACTATTTTCGGACGCGTTTGTAGGTTTGAAATCTGACTCTTGGTCAAAAGCCAAAAGTCTCTTTAAGTTAATCTTTCCAAGTAAAATCACTTTTCTGTTAAGTCAAAACTATCAATTTCTTAAAAATAGGTTTACCTCTTTAACGCGGAAGGCACCCTTTATATGTGACAATAAAGGAATTTAATTTAAAGAGTAAACTCGGTTCTTAGTAGTCAAAAGCTACAAGTTCCCGTTAAATTGATTCTTTGCTATCAATAGAAAATACTGCCCCATAAGTAGTTTTATCTACGCATGACCGGACCAATATCTGATTACATGATTTACATTCCAACCTGTCTTTTAAACTGTTATTTACCTCGCTCATTTACTTTGTGCACTGCACTCACATCAATATTCTTGTTCGCCTTAGATAAGCACCTTAGCAATAGAGTTGATAGATTGACAATTGGTCTCTGTGGTTCGATAATCTTATATATTACTTCGATAGGCTGTACACTTGCAGCACTACATTTAGGCTATACGTTACAGATTAAACCCATCAAGTTTTTGGCGCCGTTGCCGGGGAACAACTTCGTCAAATTTCGTACCCTATTGTTATCCCGTTTAGACTAAGGCTATTCTAGCCGGTAGATGCGTAGAAATCGTAGCACCGGTAACCTAATAGATCCTTTAGTAGAACCTGAACGTTACGCTCGTGCCCGTCTTTTTATTCGCAAGATAAGAATAGCTATGGCAGAAGATCGTAACCAAAGACCACTCAAGGAATTCGCCCAACCATCTAACGAGGAACCTAGTTCTAGTATAGTAAACCCTGCTATAACTACCAATAACTTTGAACTAAAGCCCTCATTATTACAATTAGTACAACAAAACCAATTCGCTGGTCTCGCTACCGAGAACCCGAATCAACATTTAAAGGTATTTATCCAGTTAGCTGACACCCTTAAGGCAAATGGAGCCACACCCGAAGCTATCCGTTTAAGACTGTTTCCTTTTTCCCTTAGAGGTAAAGCTCACGACTGGTTAGACGCCCTTCCAACTAACTCAATAACAACTTGGGAAGACCTTAGGAGAGCTTTTCTTGCGAGGTATTTTCCACCAAGCAAGACCGCTGTTCTTAGGAACCTGATCACTTGTTTCACCCAAAACCAAGGCGAATCACTTTTTGATGCCTGGGAGAGATATAAAGAACTTTTAAGAGCTTGTCCGCACCATGGCCTGGAGCAATGGTTAATCATACATACCTTCTATAATGGACTCCATTACAACACAAAGATGTCCATAGACGCTGCCGCTGGCAGAGCGTTGATGAACAAACCTTACCCTGACGCTTGTGCCCTAATAGAGGACATGGCCCAAAACCACGCCCAGTGGGGATTAGAACGAGCGACAGTAGAGAAAAAGGAGAGCCATGGAGTAAAGCATGAGGTAAGTTGCATGGACATGATTAATGCCAAGATGGACGCCCTAGCTTTGAGAGTCGAGAACATGTCTCAAAACCCAACCACAGTAGCAGCAATCCAATCGGAATGTGAACTCTGTGGAACTCAAGGACATCAAACCGCTGACTGTAACCTTTTGAACGAATCTAGCTCAGACCAAGTTAACTATACCCAAGGGAACCCTTTCTCGAATACCTACAATCCTGGATGGAGGAACCACCCGAATTTCTCTTACAAAAACAATAACCCTATCCAAAATCCCGGACCTTCGAGACCTCAAGGATTCCAAACGCAAAAACAAAACCAACCTATGCAAGTAGTGCCCCCAAGACCAAACCTTAAAGAAACCATAGACACCTTTATTCAGGCTCAAACCCAGCAAAATAAGGAGTTTATGAACCAACACATTCACACGAACGAACTAGTTACTCAACTGGCAACCAAGTTTGACCAGATAATAACCCACACCAAAATGCTTGAGACTCAGATTTCCCAAGTAGCACAAAACACCTATGTACAAGTTGCACCTGAAGGACAATTTCCTGGACAAACTCAACCAAATCCAAAAGGCCAAGCAAATTCTATCACATTAAGAAGTGGAATTGCTTATGAAGGGCCTAGAAATCCTAACTTAAGCACATCAGAAAAACCTCTGGAAGATGCTACGCCTAAAGACCAGGTAGAGGAACCAGAGAAACCAGAAAAGCAATCAAAACCAGAAGTAGGGAATAACACTCAACAACCTTATAAACCACCTATTCCGTTCCCACAGAGGCTGAAAAACACCAAAGTAGAAAACCAGTACCAAAAGTTTATTAAGGTAATAGAGAAACTCCACGTAGAGATTCCTTTTACTGAAGCTATAACCCAGATACCATCATATGCTAAGTTCTTGAAAGATATTTTGACCAATAAACGGCGACTCGATGATCCCAAGCCTTTAGAATGTCATTCTATATCCGAAAATAAACTCGCCAAGAAAGATAAAGACCCTGGAAGTTTTTCTATCCCTTGCATCCTAGGTAACCATATGATAGACAAAGCATTTTTAGACCTAGGAGCAAGCGTAAGTCTGATGCCTCTGGCCGTCTGTAAGAGGTTAAAATTAGGAGAACTTCAACCTACTAAGATGTCCTTACAACTAGCTGATAGATCTGTCAAATATCCCATGGGTATTTTAGAAGACATACCTGTCAAGATTGGTCAGTTGTACATTCCGACCGACTTCGTCGTAATGGATATTAAAGAAGATGAAGACATCCCAATCCTCTTAGGAAGACCATTCCTATCGACCGCCAGAGCTATAATAGATGTTAAGAAAGGGAAACTGACTTTCGAGGTGGGAGATGAAAAGATTGAGTTCATTTTATCAAAATTTCTAATGGCACCAGTGATAGGAGATGCGTGTTATGCCATCGACGTCATTGACGAATGTGTAAATGAGCTCGAACTAAACAAATCTTTAATCAAATTACCATCAAACCCTATTTTAGAGGATGACGGATTTAAGAGTATCGAATCGTACATTGACGACAACCTTTTCGAATGCTTAGCTCTTACCCCTGACCTTATGCCGCGTACTGAGAAAACCACTATAGAACTTAAGGAACTACCCAAGAATCTAAGATATGAATTTTTGGATGAGGAGATGAATAGACCTGTTATAATTAGCGTCGCTCTAAACCAAATAGAAACAAATCAACTCTTAGATACCTTGCGAAAATATCCCTCAGCTTTAGGGTATAAAGTTTCAGATTTAAAAGGTATAAGCCCATCTGTATGCATGCATCGGATTATGCTAGAAGAAGATTCAAAACCCTCAAGAGAACATCAAAGAAGAATAAACCTTATCATGAGTGATGTAGTCAAGAAAGAAGTTCTTAAGTTATTAGAAGCTGGTATCATATACCAAATTTCGGATAGTGAATGGGTAAGCCCAGTCCATGTGGTACCCAAGAAAGGAGGTATCACTGTTCTGAAAAATGAGAAAGGTGAGCATGTGGCAAAACGAACAGAAGGAGGATGGCGTATGTGTATAGATTACAGAAAGTTGAATAAGGCAACGAGAAAAGACCATTTCCCCCTCCCATTTATAGATCAGATGCTTGAACGTCTAGCAAGACACTCATGTTTCTGCTATCTTGATGGGTATTCGGGGTTTTTCCAAATCCCTATTCACCCAGAGGACCAAGAAAAAACCACATTTACCTGCCCTTATGGAACATTCGCTTATAGACGAATGCCCTTTGGACTCTGTAATGCACCTGCCACTTTCCAACGTTGTATGATGTCAATTTTCGCAGACTACCTAGATGGAATTATGGAAGTATTTATGGACGATTTTTCAGTGTGTGGGTTTGATTTCAAAAACTGCCTCTCGAACTTAGAAAAAATCTTAAAAAGATGTGTGGAAGTAAACCTTGTGTTGAATTGGGAAAAGTGCCACTTTATGGTAAATGAAGGGATAGTCTTGGGACACATTATTTCTGAAAGAGGTATAGAAGTCGATAAGGCCAAGATAGAAGTTATAGAAAACCTAAACCCACCTAAGACCGTTAGGGAAGTAAGAAGTTTTCTAGGACATGCCGGGTTCTACCGACGTTTCATCAAGAATTTTTCCGGAATAACAAAACCTTTAACTAACTTATTGATGAAGGATGTCGAGTTTGAATTCGACCAAAAATGTCTTGAGGCCTTTGAAGTTTTAAAGCAAGCTCTTATTTCAGCACCTATCATAAGACCACCTGATTGGACACAACCCTTTGAAATCATGTGCGATGCTAGTGATTTCGCTGTAGGAGCTGTACTAGGGCAAAGAAAAGACAAGAAACTGCATGCAATTTACTACGCTAGTAGAACACTAGACGCTGCCCAGCTAAATTATACAACCACAGAAAAGGAATTGCTAGCCGTAGTTTTTGCTATTGATAAATTTCGATCTTATTTGGTGGGAGCAAAAATAATAGTATACACAGATCATGCAGCAATCCGGTACTTGTTAAGTAAGAAAGATGCTAAGCCTAGATTGCTCAGATGGGTACTTTTACTCCAAGAATTTGACTTGGATATTAAGGATAAAAAAGGAGCTGAAAACTTAGTAGCTGATCATCTCTCTAGGCTAGAACACCTTAAACCTGAACTTATACCTATAGACGATCACTCCACTTATGAAAGATTAATAGCTGGGATAAACTCAACTGAAGAAGAGACCTATGAGGAAATCTCAACCATGAACAACATACCATGGTACGCAGATATTATGAATTATCTGGCCGCTGATATCATACCCCCTGACTTAAGCTACCAACAGAAGAAGAAGTTTTTTAGAGATGTTAAACACTTCTTTTGGGATGAACCCCTCTTATTCAAAAGAGGAATAGATAATATATTCAGACGATGTGTGCCGGAAGAAGAAGTAGGCAACGTCATTAAACATTGTCATGCTTCACCTTATGGTGGACATGCAAGCACATCTAAAACATGCGCCAAAATATTTCAAGCAGGTTTTTATTGGCCTACTGTATGGCGCGATGTCCACACTTACATTACAAAATGTGACCGATGCCAACGCACTGGTAACATCTCAAGACGTGATGAAATGCCTTTAAGTAACATCCAAGAAGTGGAAATATTTGATGTCTGGGGTATAGATTTCATGGGACCTTTTCCTTCCTCAATGGGTAACAAGTATATCCTAGTAGCTGTTGATTATGTCTCAAAGTGGATAGAAGCTGTTGCATCACCCACAAACGATACCAAGGTAGTTATCAAACTGTTTAAGAATATTATTTTTCCTAGGTTTGGAACCCCGAGGTTAGTCATAAGTGATGGAGGATCGCATTTTATATCTAAGATATTTGACAAGCTTCTAAGCAAATACGGAGTAAAACATAGAGTAGCATCACCATATCACCCGCAAACCAGTGGCCAAGTAGAAGTATCGAATAGGGAGATTAAGCAGATCCTATAAAAAACCGTATCATTATCCAGAAAAGACTGGTCTGGAAAACTTAAAGACGCCTTATGGGCTTATAGAACGGCTTATAAAACCCCTATTGGAACAACTCCTTATCAATTGGTTTATGGAAAGTCCTGTCATTTACCCTTCGAACTAGAACATAAAGCCTATTGGGCCATTAAATCCTTGAATCTAGATTACCTAAAAGCCAGAGAAAAACGTATCCTGGACATTCACAAGCTGGAAGAGCTTTGCTTGAATGCCTATGAGAATGCCATCATATATAAGGAAAGAACCAAGATGTGGCATGATAAGAAAATCATCAAGAAAGATTTCAACATTGGTGACCCTGTTCTCCTATTTAACTCAAGGTTACGACTTTTTCCTGGTAAGCTTCGTTCAAGATGGACAGGTCCATTTGAAGTGTCAAAAGTTCTAAAGTCTGGAGCAGTAGAAATCAAAAACAATTCATGCGCTCCATTTGTGGTAAATGGACAAAGATTGAAGCTATACAAAGGAGGCGATTTGCCTGTTGACTACTCTAGTCATATTCTTATAGACCCACCAATACCCACATAAAGTAAGATCTAATCGTCAAGCTAAAGACGTTAAACAAGCGCTGCATGGGAGGCAACCCATGGTTTATTCTTAATTTTATTTTATTTTATTTTAGTAATTTATATATTTTATCTGGACTAATTTCTTGTGTTTATATTTTCAGGATGCATTACCCCGATGGTATGGTTGTGATTTTCAGAGATGAAGCACAAAAAGCCCAATTTGCTACCTTATCTGCTAGACCTATGGTACCCACTAGGTACCCCGATCAGAGCTGCATGGAGGCACTCGGGATTGAGCCAAGTATTAGGTATCTGTGCAACCAACTTGGCTGGGATTCTTATGCTGATGATGTCCACAAAACCTACAGGAACCTTACTCTGGAGTTTCTTAGCTCTATGTATTATAACCCACGGGTGGGTGAAGGAGATGAGCGGGGATGCCTAAGTTTCAGATTGTTTGGTACCGAGTATACCCTGACTACCAAAGAATTTGGGGATTTGCTTGGTTTCCAAACTGGACCGACCGCTATCACTGAGTTTCCATTGAGTTACTATATGGACAGAGATATTGATAAATTTTGGCAGGACATTACTGATAGAGCCAACCTTGACCCCTCTACCCAGCTGTCCAGGAAGATCCATAACCCGGCTTTCCGATACTTCGAGATGGTTCTGTGCCACACTTTCTTTGGGAGGAGTTACTGTGACCACTTGGTCACCGCTGAGGAGATCCTTTTCCTATACTGTGCCAGTCAGTCCAGACCTATAGCTAGTGGAGGTTTTCTGATAGAGAGCCTCGAGCAGACTGCTCGATCCGCTGTAGGACTCATTCATTCCGGAGGGAATGTGACACAGATAGCTTCTGCTTTGGGTTTGGACAGTATGATAGCACAGCTGACCCCATACTGTGGATATACTTTCCTGGATTTAGACTTTTGCATGGATCGTGGGCTCATGAGGAGAGCCTCTTTCCACCCATATCAGTACAGATTGCTCATCGATGACCAGACAGTTTACACCTTCACAATGCCAGACCCTCAGATGACTTGTGTTTCCAACCCTGCTAATTGGAACTATTCTGTAGAAGGTTGGGGTGAGATATCAGAGTACACTCCAGAATATACTCCTGCTTCCGAAGGTCTCACTCCAGAATACACTCCTGCTTCCGAAGATCCCACTCAAGAATACACTCCTGCTCCCAAGGACTCTACTCCAGATCACACATCCCGACCCGAGGTTACACACACTACTGTTCTTACTAATAACCTCAGCTTGCAGGAACCTGATATTCGCACTCTGTTGACTGCTATGCGCACTGAGATAACCACTCTCCGCAATGAGGTGGCTGACCTTCATTTACAGTTGGAAGTTAATGATGTTACCTTTGCTGGTGAGCTAGATGAATTAGCTCACGAGGTGGCAGAAATTCGACGCCAGCTGACTGAGCTGCGTGGCCCAGACACTCCTGCAGAGCATCCTACCGGTTGGCAATAGATCTGTGTTGTTCACAAGATATCTAGTTCCAGTATTATTAGTATTATGTTGATTTCCTTTTCAGACTCATTTTTATTTGCATTATCTATTTCCTGCATTATTGATAATTATTTTGGTGACCCGATGTCCGTACCTATATATATATATATATGCATGTGTTTCATTTATATATCTTTCATTTACTAATGTTTTTGTTTTTCTGGTCACCATAATTTTAATATAAAAATAAATAAATATACATGTATATATGTATTCACATACATATATGCACATTCATAAGAAAAATAGGTACACCTCCAAAAATTGAAGCTAATGGCAAGGAAGGAAAAGCCCAATGGAAAGGAAGCCAGACCGGCCCAACTTGCCTCGACCTCACCGCGCCCGCGGTAAGCCCTGCCGCGTCCGCGGTGACGCAACGGTCACCTAACGGCTAGTTGCTCGTTTTCCCCCCCATTTTACCACTTTTTCCATTTCCAATCCCATTTTCTCCCATTCTTAACCCACCATAACTTCCTTTATTACCCATACCAACCCCACTACATTTATTCCCATTATTCCCATCATAAATATTTACAACCACCATTTTTCTTCCCTACCTATAAATACCCCCACTATTTCATTTTCTTCCTCACACCTTCATTACTTCTACATCCCATTCTTTCTCTTTATTCATCCACAAGAAAATCCTATGGAGTATCACGGCTACATTTTGCGAGGTGGCCAAGCCGGAGAAAGGCAACAAAAGCGGCTTGAGAAATTGCTGACAACACCAATACACTCTACCAGGTATATCGATGAAAACTGTCTATATTCATTAGGTATATACCATAGTGTATTTTTCCTTCTCGACAAAATAGGCATGCATGATATTTTTGCTACTCAAGCACCAACATACCCTAGGCTGACGTTCGAATTTTTAAGTTCTTTAATTTATAACGTCTCTCCTAACACTGCTAGCACCGTAGGTGGAGTCAAATTTAGAATGTTTAATGTTGAATATGACTACTCCACTGACGGTCTAGCCGCCATGTTAGGATTGCCTTATGGGGATGGTGCCATTTGTGAAGCACCTTTAGACACGGATTGGGCATTTGAAGCATTTTGGACCAGAATTACTAAACAAAATGCAACATCTTTTGATGGCCTACTTGCTTCTCACATCCACAATCCTGCCCTTCGTGTCTTTCGATTTCTTTTAGCATCCACCATCTTTGCTCGGGAAAACCCAAACAAGGTGAATGCTAAAGAATTAATTATCATGCAGAGCTGCCTCACAGACACCAAAGTCAATCCAGTCCCATTCATGATTGCCCACATGCACCATGTTTTAAGAAAAGGTGGGCCGATTTCCTTTGGTGGACTGATTACTACTATTGCCCGTGCCATAGGATTGGATACGGAACTTGCCACCCTTGAGCCACTTCCTCCTCGTATTGCAAATCTTAAATTTTTCAGGGATATGCGTTTATGCAAGACGAGGAAGGAAGGTGGTTACTTCCTCATGGTTGGAGGTGCTGCTGTACCCAGTGTTGTTATTCCTTGCACCCGTCGTACTGATATTAGATTTGAGCGTAACTGGACCTACGATCTCAACGCTCCTGCTTTTATTGGTCCGTTGCCCCCAAATCTACCTTTAAATGAGGGTAACAACACTGATGATGAGTACGATTTCCAAACAGAGGAACCACCCCACTTTTCACCACCACACACGACACCATCTACTTCTAACCCACATGCAGGTACAGCTCCTAGTTTCCATGTCACTGAGGACATGTGGCGTGAGCATATGGCCCGAGAGGCCCAGAGGGACACCCTCCTTGCTACTTTGCAGCAACAGGCGACCGATAACATGGCCTTCATGCAAGCATCCCAAGAGCAAAATGCTAGCTCTCTGCACACTATTATGGAAAGTCAGCTGGCTTTCCAGAGAGAACAGCACCTACACCAGACCACATACGCTCGTCACTTCCAATTGATGGAGGCAACCCAAGGCACCCTCATTGGTAGGACCCAAGAGCTACAAGCGGCAAATGCCGCCTTGACAGAGAGATTGGAGCAGCTTGTTTTGGACCGAGATAGCCGCCGTCGCAGCCGTAGCCGCCGTTCCGGTCGTACCAACCAGGATGGTGAAAGTCCTAGTGGCCCCCACTAGTGTTTTCAGGTACCTCCTCCTACCTTATTTTGGAACATTGAGGACAATGTCTGATTTAAGTGTGGGAGGAGCATTTATCGCTTTTATTTCCCATTTTCGCTTTTATTTTTATTTCCCGTTTTTCCTGCTTTTATTTCCCTTCCGCATTTTTTTCTTTTAGGTATGTTATATTCGTAGTTAATAAAATGCATGTGATAGGCGAGTCTTTCTGCGTAGTGTACCCCTTCATTTCCCCCACTTTTTAGCCTTACAAAATTTTTCTTTTTTCAAAGAATTGTGGTTATTTTTAAGGATTTGGGCTATGAGACAGGTCCTAGATAGGGTCTATTTCTTAGGCACTCACTTTTTGAAAAATTCGTTATCGTTTTAACACCGTAAGCCTTTTTGAACATCTAGATTAGATCCTTTCTTCCCAATATGCTATGATTTTGAATAAAACTGTACAAATAGGTCTTCAAGTAGTTTATCTTAGCAGTCAGCTCCGGCCTAAGCATGCTCTAAGTGTAGGATCGATGAATATAAGTGGATGATCTCTATCTTGCCTTAAAAGTTATAAAATAAAGCATGAATACGACTACGAGTTGGGTGATCCTCACAAAGATTACTCAACTCAAGAAAGTTGTAAGCACTAATAAAAGCAAAAAAAAAAAATAATAAAAATATATAAGGCATATCCATTGTAGTTGGTCCAGAGGTATCTGGTGCTGGACTTGGTAGGGCGGACTACGGTCCGATCCCCCGCAACTGCAAATGGGTAAAATAAAAAGGGGTTAAACCAACTCTTGTACCAGAATCCCATCACTTGAGATCAGAGTCACTAACCGGTCACTACACCATGAGTATGTACGGATAACGGGCTTAATGTGATTGCGCCTGAATGAAAAAGGACCTCGTACAAAAAGAAGTCTTAGCATAGTAAGGATATTAGGATCGATCTGTATTCTTATGAGGTTTATGTCCGCATTTCTGCGAGTAGTGTAATTACGATACCCTTGATTCAGATAGTTAGTGCCTGACAACATACCCTTACTCGGACTTAGAAGCCCTCTTTGCCCAAAACCTGTATACACCATAATTTTCTTTCATCTACTTCTAAGAGTTGTTGCTTGAGGACAAGCAAAGGTCTAAGCGTGGGAGGATTTGATCGCACTAAATCGCACTATGTTTCTGACTCAAATATCACATGTTTTCCTTAGTTTTTATTATCATTTTCTCGTATTATGTTCCTTTTTCCTTTGTTTTCAGGATTCTTGTCAATTCAGAGCCTTCTGTGAAGAAACGAGCCAAAACGCCAAGAATTTAGGGTTTTTCAAGATATTCTGCACTTATGGCGTTCAGCGCCGCGCTGGCTACAGGGAACGCGATGACGTGGCCCACTTTCACCCAGAGATCAACTGCCACGTTCCCATGATGTGGCAGTTCCAGGCACCGCGCCCGCGGCCACCCCTACCGCGCCCGCGGCCTTCACAAAAAGCTTCCCGCTCAAAAGAAGTTGAGGGGCATGCTGGTCTTTACGCATCTCAAGGATCCTCTATAAATAGTTTTCGATTTTCATTCTTTAGTTTCATCCAAGCTTAGTACAATCTTAAGCCATATACTATCAGTTTCTGTAAAGTGATAATCTCTTCACATCGGGGAGTTATTGCGGTGTAGATTGAGTTGTAATCGAGTCTTGGAGCACTTTGGTTGAAGTTCATCATACCAGCCTTACCATTCCGTAGATTTGTATCAGATTCAAGTCTCCGACTGGAGCAAGGTTCTATTTTATTGCATTTCTTTACTTATAATTGCTCTTACCATAGTCTACACGTTTTATAGACTTTAAATGCTCTTACCATAGTCTACACGTTTTATAGACTTTAAATGCTCTTACCATAGTCTACACGTTTTATAGACTTTAAATGCTCTTACCATAGTCTACACGTTTTATAGACTTTAAATGCTCTTACCATAGTCTACACGTTTTATAGACTTTAAACGCTCTTACCATAGTCTACACGTTTTATAGACTCGCACTTATTATGTCTGGCTAAACTATAAAGGTTTGGATGTAATGATTGTCATCATGGTCGTGTTCCAATTATCATGCTAGTGAAAATACTCTGGGGATGTTTTGCTTCTAACTTAAGTCAATTATGTTTAAATGTTTATTGGGTAAGATCGAAAGCCGTCCAAACTAATGATACGACTTGATTATTATTTAACCAAACAAAAAGAGCGAAAGCCGTTGATTGGTTAAATAGGAATCATTGACCTTTTTAGAAAACGATTTTGAAACTATTTTCGGACGCGTTTGTAGGTTTGAAATCTGACTCTTGGTCAAAAGCCAAAAGTCTCTTTAAGTTAATCTTTCCAAGTAAAATCACTTTTGTTAAGTCAAAACTATCAATTTCTTAAAAATAGGTTTACCTCTTTAACGCGGAAGGCACCCTTTATATGTGACAATAAAGGAATTTAATTTAAAGAGTAAACTCGGTTCTTAGTAGTCAAAAGCTACAAGTTCCCGTTAAATTGATTCTTTGCTATCAATAGAAAATACTGCCCCATAAGTAGTTTTATCTACGCATGACCGGACCAATATCTGATTACATGATTTACATTCCAACCTGTCTTTTAAACTGTTATTTACCTCGCTCATTTACTTTGTGCACTGCACTCACATCAATATTCTTGTTCGCCTTAGATAAGCACCTTAGCAATAGAGTTGATAGATTGACAATTGGTCTCTGTGGTTCGATAATCTTATATATTACTTCGATAGGCTGTACACTTGCAGCACTACATTTAGGCTATACGTTACAGATTAAACCCATCACACTTCCCCAGTGCAATCTCAAAGTCTCCCCAGGAGAGTGGTATCCATATCCCCAGTAGATTCTGGAAGCTTATCCCCAGTAGATTCTGGAAGCTTATCCCCTGCAGAGCACGAACGCGCCTCCCCGGTTTTATTCAAAGGCTATTTCCTCACCAGGATATAACTGAGTTATCCTCAGCCAATTGCCACGGAAAGATCGTCCCCGGTGAAGTCTTCCTATCCCCAGCGGAGATCATCAAATCTTCCAACGGAGCTCAACAATGGTATCCCCAGCGGAGTTATCATCAACCTCAGCAAAGTACCTCTCTTTCCCCACAGAGTTCACTCCCCGCAGAGTAATCTATTCGCCAAGTTTATTCCCCAACGGAGTCATCTTCTCCTACCGGTATTCTTGCAACCATCACCCCCAGCGGAAAAAAAAAGCTCTACTCTTCAACATCAGCCCAGGAGTTAACTTCCCGGCACCCGTCAAGGATTTATTTTCCTAGACAAAAATACAGTCATAAACATCACATCTTCATACATTATAGCATGCACATACGCATCATGGACATACAATCTCATTTATTCTGAGAACATCACGCATGTCATACATCATGACATTGCATACAACTAACGTTTTGTCTTTTCAGGACAAAGGTCAATACAAAGATAATTACTATCAACCGTCGCAATTCCAGATCCGATTCCTGTATCGTGCCAGGGTGTATCTGTTGAAGACTAATTCCAGACTCGATTCCTGTATCCTGCCAGGGCACGTCTGAAGAGTTTGAAGATCCGATTCCTGTATCTTGCCAGGGTGTATCTGTTGACGACTAATTCCAGACTCGATTCCTGTATCCTGCCAGGGCACGTCTGAAGAGTTTGAAGATCCGATTCCTGTATCCAGCCAGGGCGTATCTGCTGACGACTATTTTTCCAAACTCGATTCCTGTATCCTGCCAGGGCACGTCTAAAGAGTTTGAAGATCCGATTCCTGTATCTTGCCAAGGTGTATCTGTTGACGACTAATTCCAGACTCGATTCCTGTATCCTGCCAGGGCACGTCTAAAGAGTTTGAAGATCCGATTCCTGTATCTTGCCAGGGTGTATCTGTTGACGACTAATTCCAGACTCGATTCCTGTATCATGCTAGGGCACGTCTGAAGAGTTTGAAGATCCGATTCCTGTATCCAGCCAGGGCGTATCTGTTGACGACTATTTCCGGACTCGATTCCTGTATCTTTCCAGGGCACGTCTGAAGAATTTGAAGATCCGATTCCTGTATCCAGCCAGGGCATATCTGTTGACGACTATTTCTGGACTCGATTCCTGTATCTTGCCAGGGCACGTCTGAAGAGTTTGAAGATCCGATTCCTGTATCTTGCCAGGGTGTATCTGTTGACGACTATTTTCCAGACTCGATTCCTGTATCCTGCCAGGGCACGTCTGAAGAGTTTGAAGATCCGATTCCTGTATCTTGCCAGGGTGTATCTGTTGACGACTAATTCCAGACTCGATTCCTGTATCCTGCCAGGGCACGTCTGAAGAGTTTGAAGATCCGATTCCTGTATCTTACAAGGGTGTATCTGTTGACGACTATTTTCCAGACTCGATTCCTGTATCCTGCCAGGGCACGTCTGAAGAGTTTGAAGATCCGATTCCTGTATCTTGCCAGGGTGTATCTGTTGACGACTATTTTCCAGACTCGATTCCTGTATCCTGCCAGGGCACGTCTGAAGAGTTTGAAGATCCGATTCCTGTATCTTTCCAGGGTGTATCTGTAGACGACTATATTCCAGACTCGATTCCTGTATCCTGCCAGGGCACGTCTGAAGAGTTTGAAGATCCAATTCCTGTATCTTGCCAGGGTGTATCTGTTGACGACTATTTTCCAGACTCGATTCCTGTATCTTGCCAGGGCACGTCTGAAGAGTTTGAAGATCCGATTCCTGTATCTTGCCAGGGTGTATCTGTTGACGACTATTTTCCAGACTCGATTCCTGTATCCTGCCAGGGCACGTCTGAAGAGTTTGAAGATCCGATTCCTGTATCTTGCCAGGGTGTATCTGTTGACGACTATTTTCCAGACTCGATTCCTGTATCCTGCCAGGGCACGTCTGAAGAGTTTGAAGATCCGATTCCTGTATCTTGCCAGGGTGTATCTGTTGACGACTATTTTCCAGACTCGATTCCTGTATCCTGCCAGGGCACGTCTGAAGAGTTTGAAGATCTGATTCATGTATCTTGCCAGGGTGTATCTGTGGACGACTATATTCCATACTCGATTCCTGTATCCTGCCAGGGCACGTCTGAAGAGTTTGAAGATCTGATTCCTGTATCTTGCCAGGGTGTATCTGTTGACGACTATTTTCCAGACTCGATTCCTGTATCTTGCCAGGGCACGTCTGAAGAGTTTGAAGATCTGATTCCTGTATCTTGCCACGGTGTATCTGTTGACGACTATTTTCCAGACTCGATTCCTGTATCTTGCCAGGGCACGTCTGAAGAGTTTGAAGATCCGATTCCTGTATCTTGCCAGGGTGTATCTGTTGACGACTATTTTCCAGACTCGATTCCTGTATCTTGCCAGGGCACGTCTGAAGAGTTTGAAGATCCGATTCCTGTATCCTGCCAGGGTGTATCTGTTGACGATTATTTTCCGGACTCGATTCCTGTATCCTGCCAGGGCACGTCTGAAGAGTTTAGAGATTCGATTCCTGTATCCAGCCAGGGCACGTCTGTAAGAAACCTTTTGAAGTTCCAGATTCGACACCTGTATCTAGCCAGGGCGTGTCTGTGAACGACTGAGTGAAGATCAACACCTGTAACAGGCCAGGTAATTATCTTTCTTTCTCAGGTACGCAAGTTCTCGCTAAGGAATCTCTTACGCGATCGACACCTAAATGGCATCTATAAGCCCATCCTCCTGTCCATTACAGTTCCAAATGGAATCTACAAGCCCATTCCCGACAAGGTTCTGTCACACTTCCAAATGGCATCTATAAGCCCATCCTCCTACCCATCATCTCACTGCTGATACTCAACTATGTGAGTGCAAATTTCTGGGCACTTTAGTGTTCAATCATCTTCCACCTTCGGATCACGAAAGGCACACAAGCCAATCTACATCCTCAGGTCTAAGAAGATTGAACAGGGGAAACTGTTGCACCCCAAAATTTGCCCTCCCATAATCTTCAAAGTTATGACAAGCAAATGGTTCAAGGTCTACTCAAGGGCTACACAGTCAACCATTCTCCTAGGCCAGTCAAACTAGGGTTTTGGCTCTTACAAGGAAGTTGAGGTTTTCAAGGGCCCAATCAAGTTCCATATGCTCATACACATTGTCAAGCACTTACATGTCAAGTTTCAAGGCTCACAAGGTCAAGTTGCACAGTCAAAAGTCCCATTTGCTCAACAGTCAACTGTAGGGGCAAAATGGTCATTTGGAAGTCAAAAGTAAAAAAATTTGGTCAACATCTTATTTTGAAGCCACAATCATCATTTGGTTAAATCTTGACCATGATTTCACAAGAATGGCTCAAAAATCATCAAGATGCAAAAGTTTCTATTTTTGGACAGCTGAAAAGTCAACTGTAACTTGACCAAGGCATAACTTTTTCATGGTTCATCATAAAAATCCCATCCAATGCTCATCTTGAAGGGGAAAACATTTCCTACAATTCATCTTCACATTCCAAGTCCAAGAAATGCTCTCACAAAAAGTTATCAATTTCAACATTATAGGTCATTTTCAAAAGTCAACAAAAAGGGACTTTAAGTCAAAGACCATAACTTGAGATTGGTAAATAAAAATGACATGGGACCAAAGACATTGGTTAGAGGACTTCAAGACCTTTCCAAAATGTCAAAGAACATGTTCATAGCTTCAAAATTGAGCAAGATATGCATTGGAGAAGTTGGGAAATTTTTGTGAAATGGCCAAAGTCAATTATCCTTGAAATTTCATTTTTGACAAAAGGGGCCCACTTTTTCCACTTGATTCATCTTGGCCATGCTTCCCACGTGTCCCACAATTTATTTCAAGATTTAAAATTAATTTTTTCATTTTTATTTAATTTTATTTGATTTAATTCATTTTAAATCTTTAAAATTTAAATAAAAATCAAAGAAATTAATGGAGGGATATATTTTGTGTTGAATAGCTTTGATACACCTTGAAATACCTTCCAAATTCGTGCAAGGCCTATTATGGGCACACAAATTCAAATTTTCACAAGAATGGAAAGTTGTTTCAATGGAGTTCATGGCATAATCCAAAACATTATTGCAAGGCTTCAATGACCATTATTTGGATGGATACTCATTACATAACATATATGCAAGCTTCCCAATACAGATTCACGACCTAGGGAGCCATAGAGAGCATAAGCCATTTCCAAATTTTGAAAGAAAAAGTGACAAACTGAAAACCTAGTTGCAGTATAATTCAAGCTTCCATTTTGATTCCAATACACTCCTTGCATCACCAGCAACCTTTGGCAATCAAAATCAAGCGCAGAACCTCAAGGAATCACGCCATACCACCCACACGGTTTTCATTTTTTCTCAAATTTACATATCACATTTCATGCATTTTTAACACTTTTTGTTGATAGCATCATGTTTACAGGATCAATACAAAGCGTTCCACATGATTTAATTTGAGAATGGCGCCCTGGATTGAAAGTTACCATTAGCATTTTCTAGGTTTTCAGAGCTTTAGAATTGGGCTTTTTTATATGCTGTAAAATTGGAACCCCAAACTGGCATGGTCAAACTCAGAAGCTCAAGACGATTTTGATGGACACCTCGCGCCTAATTTATGCTTCATGAATTGCTAATCGCTATTTTCAATATGCCTGTATTTTGTGGGGGTTTAAAACCCCCGCTATATGTTTTGTGTTTGCAGAAAAATCTTAAAGATGACTGCGTGGCAGCCAGGCATAGGTGCATTCAAATTCACGCGCGCGTTTTAGCATATAATGCGTTTGTACTATATAATATTCGCTGCTTATTAAGTTTACAACTAAATGCGTTTGGTGTAGTGGCTGGCAGTATGTTTGGTAAACGTTGGGACCTGGGTTCGATTCCCAGGTCCCCCATAATTTTCATATTATTTTCTTTAAGGCGTTCTTGTGCAGGTCCTCAAATAATTTCCATCATACACCTCCTCCAAGCGCAGGCCAAGTGTCCATGGATGCAGATCTAAAGGTCCAAAGGCTAGCACACCATACTCTGGAGTCAAGCATGTTGCAGGAAACCAAGGGAAAGTCCAAACGAGCTTGTTTCAATGGGCCAAGATTCAACATCACACCCTCCATTTCAGCCCACACCCCCTTGGGTTTTACTCTTCTTTTTATTTTGTTTTGACATTTTCTTCTTTTTTATTTACTTGCCTTATTTTATTTTTTTTATTAACACAATTAACATACTTAACATTTTCATAAAAAAACCAAAAAATAGAATTAACATTATTATTATTATTATTTTATTTTGTAAATAAATATTAACCAAAATAGTTTAATTAGGCAATTTTAATTCCTTTTCTTAAAAAATTAAAATAAATCTAGAATTAGGTAAAAGTTAACTTTTAATTTTATTCCATTTCTTTTATTTCATAAAAACATAAAAACAAAAAAATATTTTCTTTTAATTAAATTAATTAATTAGTCATTAGTTAGTTTTAATGTCATTTAATCACAAAAAGACCAAAAAAAATCAATTTCTTTTCTAAAAAGGGTCAACACCCTTAGAACATTCCGATTTAATTTTTATTCGCGCATAGTTTATTATTATGTAATTGCTTCCAAGACATGTAATAGTAATTAGGATTTTACTGTTTTTATTTACTTTCCGTACTTATTTACCAAAAACGGGTCTTTGTAATTTTTGGCGATGTATAGACCCGCGCCTTGTAATAGCGTAGGATTTATGTTTCCGCAATTTACTTTCCACACCCCCCTAACTGCTAAACTTGCATGAAAGAATGTATGTAAATAAAAACAACTCGTAGCTCACTAATTACAAAGACAAACATTAACTGAATATAACACACAATGCACACACCACTTCTAGGGTACGCCTCACTCGTTGCCTTCGAAACGTGGTCGTCAAGTATAGGACGTTTTAGCGGTCCTTATGTCCATGATCCAGTTGCCTCGAAACAGTTGCCTCGAAACGGTTGCCTCGGATTTAAAAAAAAGGATCAAGGACATAAGGGTAGCTTCTAAGGCGTCCTACCATTGCTTCGGTGACCACACAGTCCCGATAATCGAATTGACCCGAACACCTCCAACGATGGTGCTACCTACCTCTCAATGGTGGGATAGCACTATCTAAAGGACTCTTACACAGCCTAATTCCTTAGAGTAGGTAGATTCTCTTAAGTACTTGCTCTTTTCAAAACAAAACAAAAACAACTTTTCGCACCTACACTTTCAAAAGTTTTCAAACAAATTTTTCATACACTCTTGAGGACTGATACAAGAGTTACTTAGAAATTTTTCAAACGAAACTTTTTCAAACCCACACACACTTGAAAAGCAAACAATTTTTGAAAACATAAAGAGCAAGTACCTAAGAGCCCGTGGATAACCACTGATAGAAAGGGTGCTAACACCTTCCCTTTCTATAAATCTACCTCCCGAACCGAGAGACATCTCGAATAAGGAATTTTGCTGTGCTTTTGTCCTTTCCATGTTGGAGAACATAAAATACGGTGGCGACTCTTGCTTCCGCGACATTTCGCGATCCAGCTTTAAACAGTCAGTTCTAAATCCACCGATCACAGTCAGAATTCCTCTGTCTCTCTCATATTCCCAATCTCATATCTATTATTGAAAAGTCAATTAAACTTCATTACATATAATACAACCCACTCATTTCTATTTATTCACAAATCATATCCAAACTTTAGCTCATCAAACATCTTCCTCTCAAAACCTAAAACCTTCCAAACCCTAAAAACACCTTACCCATGGCTTCAAGGCAAAAATAAAAGGTGTCAGCTTCAGAAAAAGGGAAGTAAAAGGTTGGTTCATCCTCTAAGAACCCATTAATCTCAACTCTCACCGAAGAAAAAGAAGCAAGATTTACAAAGGATTTTCAAAGAAAGATAGTGTCCAATCCTAAATATTGTATGCTATCATCCTTTCCCCAGGAATGTTTCTCTTTTCAAAATGATTTAACTACATATGGACTAGAACCATTAATTTCATCTTTTGGTCCATATTATCCGGATCTAGTAAGAGTATTTTTCAGCAATTTGACTCCTCACAAAGGCAAGATGGTGACATATGTGTTGGGTACACGAATCTCTCTAACCCCTGAGATTGTTGGTGAGATTCTACATATCCCTTATACTGGAAGCTCTTTGTACGACTCTGAAAACGAGGCATGGGATGATTACAGGAAAAAGGAAATTTATTACAGCATTGGAAGATTAAGCGAAGCTGAATTCCATGCCAAAAGGATTTGTGGTCTAGGAGGAGTGATTCCATCTAGAGACTCATGGAGTGCAGGTAAATTTTATATAGATGATCGACTATTTCATTATTTCATGGTCTATATTATGTTTCCACGGGCTGGAAACCAATGCACCGTGACTGATCTGGAAATCCAATTGATCTATGTAAGAAAGAAAGGTATAAGTGTTAATTGGGCAAGGCTCATAATGGTTCATATGCCGAGGGTTGATGCAAAATCAAAATTTCTACCATATGCTTACTTTGTTACGTTAATTATGGAAGAATTTGGAGTTGATTTTGCTGGGTTTGAGAAAGTTAATATGGATCTAAATCTCCATAATATTTCAATCAAAAATTTTGACTCAATAATGGGTGTTCATTATAATCCGGAAACAAAAACTATAACTTACATTGGTGAAGATCTGGTCGGTGATGAAGGAAATGATCAAGAAGTTGAAGGTGGTGAAGTTGTACCTCCTCCACCTACTGCTCCCTCTGGTCCAAGCAATCAATACCTTATGGATTTTATGTCTCAACAATTTGCTTCCATGAATACCAACATCAACAACCAATGGAATGCTATCAACGATTCTACAACAACCCAGATTAATGACTTCCACACAGATGTGAATCAACAATTCTTTTACCTTTACTCTCTCACCTTCACATTCCACCATATGACCCAAATAATCCAGCTGCACCTCCACAACATTACACAGAACCTCCTCTACAACAACAATTTCCAAATCAAGGATCTTGGTTCTATAACAACCGGGACATGAACAAACCATAAAGTTCTGTTCAACTTTGTTATGTCTACTGTTTTCTGTTATTGTTCAGTTATGCTACATTTTGTTAGTTGTTGTTCAGATTTATTTGTAATCGTTATGTTACTATGACTATGTCTATGACTATTTGTGATGCATGATTGATTAAGTTTTTTTTAAATATTGCTTTATTATTCTTGTCCATTTTTTATTGCATCTTCCGCTTATTTTTGATAATGTTAAAGGGGGAGAAGGATGTGGCACTTTTTGCTTGTATATTTCCTGTCTTAAATTTCTAAGGTACTCTTCAACCAAGATGAACAAATTTAAAGGATTCCAACCTTATCATACAAAGGGGGGTAGTTATGCATCTTAGGGGGAGAAGCTTCTTTCCGGAAATTACAACGCATCGAGCAAGATAGTTTATCATCATCAAAAAGGGGGGAATGTAAAATCAACTCAAATGCACTTCTATTTTAATGAAGACAAACCATGATTGGAAAGAAGGTAAAGATTATTGATCAAGGTAAAAGCATATGTGGATAAAGTCTTTGGTTCAAGCACTTAGCAAAATTTCAAAGAATAATGATAATACTTACTTTGAACTTAAGATATAGATGCTCAATGGTCAAAAGAAATATGTTATATTGTCCAAATCCTTACTCAAGTTTTTCTAAGCTAAAAATCAATTTTCACTTGAGTGTAATCGATTTGCATATTGGTGCAATCGATTGCATGTTTTAATTTTTCAAATTATTTACTACTGTTTCTAAGTGCAATCGATTTGCATGGTTGTGCAATCGATTGCTCCCAATCAATTTTTGCTACTGACTTTAAGTGCAATCAATTTACACACTTGTCAAATTGATTACACACTCAAAATATTTGAATTTCTAGCTGTTGAAACCTTGTGCAATCGATTTACACAAAGGGTACAATCGATTGCATGCTGAACAATTTTGAAAAACAGCAGCTTTACTCATGCCTGTTCATAACACCAATTCATGGAAACCTTTCACTCAATCTTGGAAATTGATCATGATTCATTTACATAACTTTATGCTATTTCAAAAGGGTGCTATGAACATATAAATACTCATTTTCAAAATCATTTTAATAACCTCTTCCAATCATTTTTTCTGAAATTTCAAAAATAAAACTCAAGTTGTCATACATTTTCATACACAAGTTTTCTGCACACTTTCACATATTATTAACCAGAAAAATTTGAGCATTATATATCTTGAGTCATTGTATACTATTATCATTGGAAGATAAGATCAATTCATTGATTAAATCACTCAAAAGTGATCATTGCTACTCAAACTCACTCAAATCAAATATTGCTATGTACTTGCTTATTTGTCAGGATTGTTGGAAATAATTTCAAGTGGTTTTATAAATCTTGTTTTTCCAGGATTATTGGATACAAGTAAAGTCACTTTGAGAGGATTGTTCTCATTGTTGACATAGTGAAAATCCAAGAGGGTTGTTCTTGGTCCAAGAGGATTGTTCTTGGTTTTGGATAGTTCTTGTTTAAGTTTGCCATAATAAGGAAATCTCTTTCATGTTGAAAGGGGACTGGAGTACTCTCGGACTATGAGGGGAACCGGGATATATCGCTTGTGTCTCTTTCTTTTTCTGCACTTTACTCTTTCATAAACTCACTAAAACCAGAAAAATAATATCCATCATCACTAAAACCAGAAAAATTTTAAAGTACCTAATTCACCCCCCCCCCCCCCCCCCCCTCTTAGGCGCACTTCATACTTACACAAAGGATTAGGGTTCATCATTAAAACCCTAAGCCTTTTAAGCTTGACTCCATCATCGTACCTGCAAGAAGAAGAAGAAGAAGAAGAAGAAGAAGAAGAAGAAGAAGGAGAATAAAAGAGGGAGATCGTAGAAACACATAGTGGAAATCAAATTGCAACAAGTTTCACGGCAAGGAGAGGTAAGTCGAGAACTTAGCTTAGGGTTGTTTTATTGTTGTCGTTGATGTTTGTTTAGTGTTTAATTGGTGTTTTAATTCTTGATTTCTGGGAAATTTTGGGTTTTGGGTTAGGGTTCTAAGGGTTTGAAGCTAGGATTCTAAAGTTCGTTAGGGTTCACAGGGTTGCTGGCAAAAATAGATGAAGTTCTAAACGAACTTGCATCTGCACGACGGCCATGGTGACCGCTCATGGAACGGGCTAGGGTTATTCATTTGGGATGAGTTTCTAGATTTGGGGACAATGGTTTGGATGAAGGTTGAAGTTTCCAAGTGAATGTCAATCGGAAAACTGGAAAGAGATGGTGGTTCGCGGCGGTCGGTGCGACCAGGGTAATTTTCGATGGGTTGTGTTATAGAGAGAGGACACAGCCTCTCTCTCTCTAAGTTTTGTTTAAGTGAGAGAAGGGTGGTGTGATACGGTGGGAGAACTGACTTGAGGTTTTGCGTTTGTGTTCGCAAATGTTGCGGTTTAGCAAGAGTCACCACCGACTTTTATTTTATCCAAAAAGGAAAGGTGAAAAAGCACAGGAAAGACCTTTAGAGATGTTTTCTTGAGTTCGGGGGGTAGATTATGAAAAGGGAAGGTATTAGAACCCTTTTCATCCATGGTTTTCCATGGGCTCTTAGTTACTTGCTAGATCACTTGCTTTTGTTTGAAAATGTGCTTTGTGTGGTTTTTGAAAGTATTTTGAAAAGGTGCCATCGTTTAGGAAAACTTTGCAATGATTCCCGTTCGTAAGAATGTATGCAAAGTGTTGAGATTTTGAAAATATTTCAAGGTTTGGAAAATGTTTTGAAGTTGTTTTGAAAGTAGCAAGGATATTTGTTTTGAGAGTGAGCAAGTAACTAAAAGTAATCTACCTACTCAAAAGGTCTTAGATGTGTTTTTCCTCCTCCTTTAGATGTTGCTATCTTACCATTGACTTGGTAAGAAGCCTCATCGTTGGATGTGAAGGGACGGGCGTTGGGTCATCGTATAACCATGATAACAATGTTGTGAGATGACTTAGCACTTTTTCTTTAGGGACTAAGATCATTTTGAAAGGCAACTTTGATAGCGTCATCGAGGGACTATGATCTTGTATTTTTTTTATTTGTTTGTGCTAAGACATCCCACATGCATAACATGGCCAATTTTGTAAGGCAATAAATGAGATCACCCTAAGGGTGTATGTGTGCAAGTGTGTTTGATTGCATGCATTTGTCTTTGATTTTTGGTGGTCTACTTGTTGGTTTTATCTTGCCATACACGCCTAATTACTATACAGTATAAGGAAACAGTAAATTGCAGAAAATGAAATTCTACGCTATTACAATATTTAGGGGATGGGGGTACATATGTACGAATGGGGATTGCAAGTAAAAATAAGTCCTAAGTTACTATTACAACCATATTGAAATGTATAAGAATGTACAAGGAAATGTGTTTGTTTAGAAAATGTTTTTGTCTTAAGGAAATAAATTAAAAGGAAAATATTTTTATGTTTTTATGTTAATATTAAAAATGATGAAAAGGAAAATAAATGTGAAACAACCGGCTGACCAATCAACTGATAATGAAATCAATGAAGTTGCCATCTGTGATACAGTGGGGGAACTGACTTGAGGTTTTGCGTTTGTGTTTGCAAATGTTTCGGTTTAGCAAGAGTCGCCACCGAATTTTTATTTTATCCAAAGGAAAGGTCAAAAAGCACAAGAAAGACCTTTGAGATGTTTTCTTGGGTTGGGGGGTAGATTATGAAAAGGGAAGGTGCTAGCACTCTTTTCATCCATGGTTTTCCATGGGCTCTTAGTTACTTGTTTAGATCACTTGCTTTTGCTTTTCAATTGTTTGAAATGGTGCTTTGTATGTGATTTTGAAAATATTTTGAAAAGAGGCCTATGTTTAGGCAACCTTTGTAATGATTCTTGTTTGAATATATACAAAGGTGTTTGTCTTTTGAAAAATGTTTCAATGTTTGAAAGTTTGTTTTGGGAAAATGTTTTGAAATTGTGTTGTGTGTTTTTGAAAATAGCAAGGATGGTTTGCAAGAGATCAAGTAACTAGGAGTTGTCTACCCTACTCAAAGATCTTTCCTACACATTTTTTACCATTTGATATTGTTGTTTTACCATTGTATTTGGTAAACAAGCTTAATCTTTGGATGTTAAACAGGACGGGCGTGGGTCATCGTATGACCATGATAACAATATTGCCAAGTATCTTAGCAAGTTTTTTGAGGGACTAGATCATTTTTATATAGGCAACAAAGATAGCGTCATTGAGGGACTATGATCTTTTGTTTTGTTTTTGATTTTGCCAAGATACCTAGCATGCATACCATGGCCATTTTTAAGGCAACAATTGGATGAAACCCTAGGGGTGCTTGTGTGCATTGTGTTGTCATTTTTCATGCATTTTTGTCTTGTGTTTAGTCAAACTATTTGTTTAATTTTTGGTTATCATACAAACCCTAATCTTTCTATCATGCATATTTGAAAGCAATAAAATACGTAAAAGTAAATCTAATACTATTACAACATTATTATGGGGAGGGGGATACAAGTTTGAATAGGGGGATATTTTCAAGAAAATAAAACCCTAATTTCAACTATTACAACCAAATTGAATTCATTGTATAAATAATAAATTGGCAAATATTTAAATGTGCAATTAAATATAAATATGCAAAATGTTTTTGTATTTTATTTTATGTATGTAAAATAAATTATTTAATGTATCAAAAAATAAGAAAAATATTAATGATTATTTTTATTAAGGGTGGAAACCCTAATTTGTTTTAAGAAAATATATATATATATTATGTATTATTTATTTATGTACAAGAAAATAAATAAAATATATATATAAAAGTGTTAAAAAATTAAAATGTGTGAGAAAATATTATTTAAGTGTAAAAATAATAAAAATAAAAATATATAATATTTTTTGTATTATTTATGAATTTATTTTAAGAAAATAAAAGTATATATTATTTAATAACTATTTCTATGTCCAAAAAATAATAAAAATAATAAAATAAAATGTGAAAATTTAAGAAAATATTTTTGGTGATTTTTTATATTTAGAAAAAATAATAAAAGTTAGAAATGAAAATAGAAATGGAAAATATAAAAAAAAATAAAATCAATGGGCCAAGGGGGTGAAGGAAGTAGGATGGAGGGTGCAAATAGCCAGCCAGAGCCAGGCCCAACCCAACTCACTTCATCTCTAACCTCTGAACAAGAAAACGCGCGCCAATGGTTCAAATCTGTATCTCCTGTATTTGTGCTTAAAAACAAAAACTTGCAACATGAAAGTTATAGCTCTTGATCACACGATTCTAACCCAGTAAAAAACTTAATCTAACTCTCAAAGACCAGAGAGAATTTCTTTGGCCCTAAATCTTGACCTAGTTTTTCAGAAAGTTCAACTATCAAATACTCCTAGCTCAGTTAACATAAATGAATTCTATGCATATGTACAGCTTAAGGGTAATGTGGACTATATTTTTTCTTCACAAACCTAAGCCTAATGATTCCTAAATAAGGAGATAGAAGTTTGAATTTTACCTGTTTCAGTCAAGCTCGAGTATGGAAATGCAGCAACTTTCAGTGAGGCCTGAGGTTCTTTTGAGCTTGCTTGATGTTCCCTTGATCTTTCCCAATGCTTATCTTGCTTTGAAATGGCCTGAATGTCTCTATAGAACTCAACCTGCAAGCTCAGAGTTTGAAAATGGTGAAGTGTGTAAATGGAGTTACAATGGCTTGGGAATGGTTGGGATATTTTAGGTATGTTGTATGGAGTGTGTTGGAACTGGTTGCAAGCAAAACGCACGAGTGGATTTTGTTTTGGAAGTGAAACTGCAGAGCCTGCCCTGTTTTGACAAGAACTTGGGTTTTGGTGTTTTTGAGGGTTTGAGAACTTGCTAGCTCGTGTTTCTGGCTTGGTGTAATGTTTAAAACTTGTTTGAAATGAATACAACACTTGCTCTTATCAGATTCAAGAGTTGTTGACCTTTTGCACAATTGCTTGGTTTTGAAGTAAAAGGTGATTTTGACAATGCAATGGCCTGTACAGGCTAGCTCCAAGCATGCACATAGTTGGTGTACTTTTTCTGATATTAGGTAACTTTGTTTGCAGCAAAAGGCTTGGTCCAATGCTCAAGAGAAACAAATTTTCAAAAGGTGTGCTTTATGTAAATGGCATTGTTAACTTTTTGCCAAAAATGGATTAATTCAATGTGTAATCTTCTAAAGCTCAGAACAAAGCCTTAATCTAATGTGTTTGCATTCAATTTTTGAGTGTGGAAGGGTTTAAGGACCTGTAAACCAATTACAAGCATGGTTGGACAGAATTTGCAACTTGTAGCATGGTGTAAAATGCCTTGGCCAAAAGTGATGATTTCCCATTTTCAAACCTTCGATTCTCCCTAACCACAAATGATTTTGGAGAGTTCTTGGACATTTTGGAAATCTTGTAACATTATCTACAATCCATATTTGAAATTAATTTTAAGATTCCACTTGGAAATATGTGAAAAATTTCCATGAAGATAGGTCAAAATCCTGCCTAAACTAGGGCAAAATTTCACTGTTAAAAGTTTCATGGACCCTTATTCACAAAATCATAACTTGAGATCCAAGCATCTTTTGGGAAAACTTTGTGAATCAAAGTTGTATATTTTGTGGAGGAATACAACTTTCATGTTGGAAGTTTTCTTTATATCCAATTGCATCATGGTGAAAAAGTTGGGAAAAGTTGGGAAAAAATAAGAAATTTTCATAACTTAGAAAATTTCTAAGTTATGAAAATTTTTCATTTTAAACCCTAATTTTCAAAATTAGGTTTCTTGGTGAACAAGTTTCATGTTTTGGCAAATCTTGATGAAAAATGACCCTTGGCACTTGATTTTGACCAAAAAGTCAAAGTTTGACTTTTCAGTATACAGTTGATTTTTGATCAGTTGACTGGAAAATTCATCTGTCAATCCAATGCAAATGAGATCTTTTGAACCTTGTGATTAGGTCAATATGATGAAATTGAGTCCTTGAATCCATGCTTGAACCCAATTTTCCATTGGCTAGGTGAAAAATCATAAATTGCCCTTCTACAGACAAAACCCTAAAAATGACCATTTTGCCCTTTTGATGATCTAATCAACTTTCTTGAGGAGTTGTGGTCCAAACTTGATAAAATGGTTCATATGAGTCTATAATGTTGATATGGATAAAAAATTATGAGGTTTGACTGTAAATTGGCCACAATTGACTTTTTCCCCAATACAACTGATTTTTAGGTCAACTGTCCAATTGACTGGGCAAAAATTTGATTCAAGGCTTGAAACTTGGCATGCGCAATCTTAGGAGTCCAACATGAAGTATGAAAGTCACATGGGGCATTAGAAGTCCAAAATTCCTTGTGCAAACTCAAACCCTAATTTCAGGTCAATAGTGCAAGGAGATGTCTTGAGCTGAGCAAACCCTAATCCGGTCTTGAGTCCAAAGAGTCTTGTGAGGGGAAATATTGATAAAATTAGAGGGCAAATTTTGGGGTACAACAGCTGCCCCTGTTCAATCTTCTTTAACCTGAAGAGTTAGATTGGCGAGTTTGCCTTTCGTGACTCGAAGGTAAAAGAGGATTGGACACTAGAGTGCCCGTAAATTTGCACTCGTCAAGATATAGTTGAGAGAATGGGCTTAAAGATGCCATTTGGAAGTGTGAATCTTGTTAGAGATGGGCTTAAAGATGCCGTCCAAGAATGTTTGTTGAAAATCAAGAGAATGAGCGCCATAATGGTATCCGTGTCTAGAGCATCTCTGAGCTGGGGATCTGAATAAGCAATAGAATAGCATCCGTGTCTGGAGCGTCTCTAAGCTATTTTCTAAACTTTGAATCTGAATAAGCAATAGAATAGCATCCGTGTCTGGAGCGCCTCTAAGTTGTTTTCTGAACTTTGAATTTGAATAAGCAATAGAATAGCATCCGTGTCTGGAGCGTCTCTAAGCTGTTTTCTGAAATTTGAATTTGAATAAGCAATAGAAAAGCATCCGTGTCTGGAGCAACTCTAGGTTGTTTTCTTAACTTTGAATTTGAATAAGCAATAGAATAGCATCCGTGTCTGGAGCGTCTCTAAGCTATTTTCTGAGCTTTGAACTTGAATAAGCAATAGAATAGCATCCGTGTCTGGAGTAACTCTAGGCTGTTTTCATGATTGTATATTGGTAGCTTGTTATTCTTATCCTGAAAAGGGTAAAATATTAGCTGAAACACAAAGTTATGTTGCATGAAATGTATGATGCAATATATGTGTTTTATCAATGTTTATGATATATAAATGTATGCGCATGTAAGCCGATTTGCTGTCTTGCTGAGGAAAATAAATCCTTGATAGCTGGAGATAATAAAATCTTTGACTGCTGCCGGGGAAAATAAATCCATGGCTGCTGCTGGAGATTCAAGATCTTTGATAACTTGCGGGGATTATCAAAAAATTTGACAACTTTTGTGGGGATGTGAGAATCCTTCACGACTTTCCTGGGGATGTAGGGATCCTTCAAGTCTTTGGAGTATGATAAACATTCTGTTGTGAGAATAAATGCCAAGTGTTGTTTGAGAAACCTGCTTGGGGAATCCCGAGAACTTTTGAAGGTTATGGCTGGAGATTACACAATGGGAATCCTTACTCGGCTGGGGCATAAGGAAAACTCTGGCGATCTTTACCGGGGATCAAACAAAGGAAAACCTTGATCTGCTGGAGAATAAGGAAAGCTCTGATGGCTTCTGCGGGGAACTGAGAATGAAAATCTTCAATCTGCTAGGGGAATTTGAATCCTTGGGGACTTCATGCTGAGGAGTCAAGGATGAGAATCTTCGATTTGCGGAGGATTAAAAATTCTGACAAATTCATGCTGGGAGTAATGAAGACTCTGGAAATTTCACTAGGGAATCAAGAATAAGAATCTTCAATCTGTTGGGGAGTGAAAAACTCTGTGGGGAGTAGCTATACTGCTGGAGAGTAAGCTATACTGCTGGAGAGTAAACTATACTGCTGGAGAGTAAGCTATCCTGCTGGAGGGTAAGTTCAAGACTCTGGGGGAAAAGCTTATTCCTGTTTGGAAAAAATTCAGGAGTTTGGGTTGTATGCCAATCTACTGGGGAATTATCCTAGGTTGGGGATAAGACAAAAGTTAACTTTTATCTGGTTGATTCTCAGACTTTAAGATAACTTGCTGTGGAATCTGGAGAAACTGAATGGTTTCCGCTGTAGATTGATAGTTGGAAATTTGACTCCGTTAGGGAAGAAGGTTTCCTCTTCGCTGAGGGTCTGTAGTTCAAAGTTTTGCTCTGCTGGGGACTGGGAGTTTGAAAACTTAACTCTGGTGTGGATTTTGAAATTTGACTCCGCTGGGGATATGTATTTCAAGGTTTTAGCTCCACTGGGGGATCCAGATGATATGCTGGAGGGGATTTCTCCTAGAATAGCCTAAAGACGTCTTCATATACTTTCAACCTATCAGTAATTATTCTTTCCCATTTCGTTTATTTGTAAACATGTGATTATATTCAAATGCATATGCTCATTTAATAAATCATTGGACGTTTTCAAATAAAACACAAGTCTAAAAAGAAAGAAAAGGCAAATAGTTTTCTGCACTTTGAAGCATCTTTGTATTAACTTTGTGTAAGTATTTTATACAAAGGAGACATACATCCTAGTAAGAGAATGTTGTCATAAAAATGAGAAAAATTTATACAAATAAAGATGGCTATGTGTAAAAAAAATATTCCATGGGGTTCCCATTCTGCTATAGCCTTCGTAACTCTGAATATCTTGTCCATTCGTTGCTTCGTCCGAAGATGGTTGAATCGATCAGAAGCCTGGAGCTTGTCTGTGAAGAGATTGTCCTTAAAGTGATCTGATGAGACATAGTCATACGCTTTAATTCCCTAACTTTTGCCTGGATCGCCCTTTTGGGTTTTCAATCCACCGGGAAACCCTTTTTTGCCCAAGTCACCCTTTCGGGTTTTCAACTTGTCGGGTGTACAGATTTATTTGGTTATCCCTAATTTTTTCCTGAACCGCCCTTTCGGGTTTTCTATTCACCGGGATGCCCATTTTTGCCCAAGTTGCCCTTTCAGGTTTTCAACTTGTCGGGTCATTTATGCATAGTATCTTTTGACTATGTCTGCGTTCGCAGGGTGCGGCAGGTCGTCGCCGTCCATGGTGGTTAATATCATTGCCCCACCAGAAAATATGTTTTTGATCACAAATGGTCCTTCGTAGGTAGGAGTCCATTTGCCCCTGGGATCACTTTACGGTAAGATGATCCTCTTGATTACAAGATCCCCGACTTGATATATCTGGCGCCTGACTTTCTTGTTGAATGCCTTAATCATCCACTTTTGATACGTCTGACCATGACAAACAGCAGTAAGTCACTTTTCCTCAATCAAGTTAAGTTGATCAAGCTGGGTCTGAATCTAATCGTCTTCACTCAAACCAGCATCCTTCATGATTCTCAAGGAGGGAATCTGAACCTCAATAGGTAAAACAGCTTCCATGCCGTATACCAAAGAAAAGGGTGTTACCCCAGTTGATGTACGCGCCGTGGTACGGTACCCGTGAAGAGAAAACAGTAACATCTCGTGCCAGTCCTTGTAGGTGATTATCATCTTTTGAATGATCTTCTTGATATTTTTGTTCGCAGCTTCGACAGCACCGTTCATCTTTGGCCGATAGGGAGATGAATTATGATGTTGAATCTTGAACTGCTCGCACAAAGCGGTGATCATAGTGTTGTTAAGGTTTGTACCGTTGTTAGTGATGATCCTATCGGGGATACCGTACCGACATATGAGGTTCTGCTTGATGAAGCGGGCAACAACATTCTTTGTGACGGAGGCAAAGGAGGCAGCTTCGACCCACTTGGTAAAGTAATCAATGGCCACCAGGATGAAGCGGTGTCCATTGGATGCTGTAGGCTTTATCTCTCCAATCATGTTGATTCCCCACATAGCGGACGACCAAGGAGCTGTTAAGACATTGAGAGGAACTAGAGGTATATGTACCTTGTCCGCATAGATTTGGCATTTGCGACAAGTTCTGGAATGTTGATGGCAGTCAGCTTCCATGGTAGACCAGTAATAGCCTTCCCGTAGAATCTTCTTAGCCATCGTATGTCCACTTGAGTGAGTGCCAAAGGTACCATTGTGCAATTCAGCCATGATTTGTTCAACTTCAATCTTGTCCACACAACGGAGCAGAATGCAATCGTGATTGCGCTTGTATAGGATACCATTTCTCAGAAAGAACTTGGCAGAGAATCTCCTTAAGAACTTTTTGTCGTTGATTGAAGCTCCTTCAGGATATTGTTGTGCTTCGAGATACCTTTTGACTTCGTGAAACCAAGGTCGGTCCACTACTTCTTCGGTATTAATCTCGTGACAATGTGCGGGTTCGTCCATCCGTTGAATGGTGATTTGGGGAGCCTCATTATCCCAGTTAAGTTTAAACATGGATGACATTGTAGCTAGAGCATCTGCTAGCAGATTCTCTTCTCGCGGGAAGTGCTCGAAGGTAATCTGCTCGAAATGTGGTAACAATGTCAAGACATGTTCTTTGTAAGGGATGAGGTTTGGATGTTTAGTATCCCACTCTCCTTTGATTTGACTGATAACCAAAGTTGAGTCCCCAAACACAATCAGAGATTTGATTCCCAGGTCTATTGCAGCCTTGAGACCAAAGATACAAGCTTCATACTCGACCATGTTGTTGGTGCAGTTAAAGCAGAGTCTGTCAGTGAAAGGTGTATGGTAACCTTGTGGTGAGATGAGTACCGTGCTGATACCGTTGCCAAGTGCATTAGAAGCACCATCAAAGTACAGGGTCCATCGGGATCCTTGTTCAGGTCCGTCATACAGTCCGTTACCTTCAATGTTGTCCAATGTCATGATATCCTCGTCGGGGAAGTTAAACTTCATGGATTGGTAATCTTCGACAGCCTGATGAGCCAAATGGTCAGCTAGTACACTCCCATTTATGGCTTTTTGGGTCGTGTACTGGACATCGTATTCGGTCAAGATCATCTGCCATCTAGCTATTCTTCCAGATAAAGCAGGCTTTTCAAAGATGTACTTGATCGGATCCATCTTAGATATCAGCAGAGTGGTATGAGTCAACATGTACTGCCTTAGCCGGCGAGCAGCCCATACCAAAGTGCATCAAGTTTTCTCGAGCAGTGAGTATCGGGTCTCACAGTCGGTAAACTTTTTGCTAAGGTAATAAACGGCATGCTCTTTTCGGCCAGTCTCGTCATATTGGCCCAGTACGCACCCCATTGAATTCTCTAGGACGGTCAGATACATGATTAGTGGTCTTCCTTCGACAGGAGGCATCAAGATAGGAGGTTCTAGTAAATACTCCTTGATTTTATCGAAAGCAACTTGACAGTCATCATTCCATTTAACCACCTGATCTTTCTTCAACAGCTTGAAGATTGGCTCACAGGTAGATGTTAGGTGAGAAATGAACCTTGCAATGTAGTTTAGGCGTCCCAAGAAACCTCTGACGTCCTTCTCAGTACGAGGGGCATACATTTCTTGTATGGCTTTGACTTTGGCAGGATCAACCTCGATGCCTTTGTTGCTGACTATGAAACCCAAGAGTTTACCGGACCTGACTCCGAAAGTGCACTTGTTAGGGTTCAGTCTGAGCTTGTACTCCTTCAACCTGACAAACAGCTTTTGCAAATGGTCGAGGTGTTCTTCTTCTATTTGTGAACGG
Source organism: Vicia faba (assembly GCA_948472305.1). NCBI lineage: Eukaryota > Viridiplantae > Streptophyta > Magnoliopsida > Fabales > Fabaceae > Vicia > Vicia faba. The sequence goes on from OX451738.1 coordinate 124,158,132, forward strand.
GCTATCATGTCATCTACGTAGACTTCAATATCATGATGTATCATATCATGAAACAAAGCTACCATGGCGCGCTGATAGGTTGCCCCGACATTCTTCAGTCTGAATGGCATCACTTTATAGCAGAAGGTACCCCACTGTGTAACAAAAGTAGTTTTCTCCATGTCTTCGGGGGCCATTTTGATCTGGTTGTATCCTGAAAATCCATCCATGAAAGGAAATACCTTGTGCTGAGCTGTATTGTCAACCAAGATGTCAATGTGCAGTAGTGGAAAGTCATCTTTAGGGCTAGCCCTGTTTAAGTCTCTGTAATCCACGCACATTCTCACTTTGTCGTCCCTCTTAGGCACGGGCACAATGTTAGCAACCCATTATGGATAGGAAGTAACAGCAAGAAACCCAGCATTGAACGACTTCATCACTTCAGCTTTGATCTTTTCAGACATATCGGGCCTCACTCGGCGGACTTTCTGTTTAATTGGTGGTCAGTCTTCTCTTGCAGGGAGATGGTGAACCACAATATCTGTATCGAGTCTCGGCATGTCTTCATAGGACCAGGCGAAGATCTCAACATATTCATTCAACAGCTGAAATAAGGGCTCCTTGACACTTGGCTCTAGGTTGGCACCAACTTTGACTTCTTTTCTGTCTTCATCAGTACCCACGTTGATTGTCTCTAACAGCTCATCATGGGGCAGAATAGCCCTTTCTTCCAGTTGTAGCAGTCTAGCCAACTCTCCTGGAACTTCACAGTCTTCATCACCTTCGTATTCGGCATGATTGACCAGATCTTCAGAGTCACTGAAGGCCATAGCAGAATTGTTACCCATGGAATCCGGAATGGAAGGGTACCTGCATTTGTGAGTGTGGGTGTGTGTAAAGGATAGCCACCTTTAAACAAATAAAATGTAAAAAGAAAGAAAATGAACACAAAAGTTTATATGTGAAAACGTCCATGATTCATTAAAATGGCATATGAAGATGAAAAAACAAACCCTTACAAATGGACCTATGTACCTCGGGTAAGGCACATAGGTTAAAAGTGTACGAATTGTTTAAGAATTATTACAGACCAACAAAAATGGTTGAAAGATAAATTACTGATTTATGAAAGTAATGGGAATAAAGTCTTTTTCCTCCCAGTTGTTTAGTCCTCCGCCAACAGTAGGGAAAATCCAGTCTTCCAGATTGCTCTCCTCTTCACCATCCTCCAAAGCATTGACTCTGTGATGGGTGATCTTCACTGGTGGTCCTCCAGCCCGGGAGCGGCGCACAGCCTTCTGACTAGCCGAAGTGAAACCCAAGCCGAATTTATCAGATTTGAAAGGAAAATCGGGAAGCTGCCCCCAGATTGTGCTTCCTCCTTCTTCAATCACAGCCTTCGCATCTTTGAGGGATGACATCCGAGGCACAGGTTTGGTAATCAAGGGTACAGAAGACACTGTCTTGGCTGCTGCAATTTCTTCAGAAACTTCCTCGAAGTGTTGGAAAGGGGTTTCTATGAATTCGCCATCTAATTCCATATAGCGGAAAGAATTAAGATGGCTTATCATATATTCCTCTTCGCCATGAACTATTATGATTTTCCCCTGGACAGGGTACTTGAGCATTTGGTGCAGAGAAGAAGTGACGGCCCCGACATTATGAATCCAGGGTCTTCCCAACAAGCAAGAGTAGGAAGGACGGATGTCCATCACGTAAAATGTGGAGTTGAAGGTTTTAGTTCCCACTTTAATCGGGATGTCCACCTCCCCGTGGACCATCCTTTTAGAACCATCAAAGGCTCTGACAATGATATTGCTGGGCTTCAGGGTTAAACCTTCACAGTCCAATCTGTCCAATGCTTTCTTCGGCAAGACATTTAAAGACGACCCAGTATCAACCAGAACGTGATCTAGAGTAGTCCCTCTGCATTCCACCGAGACATGCAGAGCGTCATTATGCTTTCTCCCCTTAGATGTTAAATCGACACCGGAGAACCCTAAACCATTGTCTGCTGTTAGGCTAGCTACATATTCCTGGAACTGGTCCGCGGAGGTTTCTTGTGGCACGTGGGTCGTCTTCAAGAATATGATCAGGGCTTTAGCATGAGCTTCGGAACAGAGCAACAGGGCCAGCATAGAGATTTTTGAGGGGGTTTGCCCCAGTTGTTCCACAACATCATAGTCGCTTTTCTTAATTATTTTCAAAATCTCTTCCATTTCCTTTTGAGTGGTCTCAGGGATGACCAAAGGCTGAGCCCTCGTCCTGACGGGCGCTTCTTGGATCCCTTTCCCTCTATCATCAGCAACAGCAGAGGGTACAACCATAGGAGTCACAACTTCTTCAATAACTGGAGTTCTCACAGATATGTTGACCGGCACAGGAGTAACCTTAGGAGCAACTGAGGGTCCGAAGATTTCCCTTGGAGGAGCAATCTCCGGAGATAAAATTCTCCCGCTGCGGGTGATTTTACTCGTCCCAACAATGTTTCCAATGTCAGAAGTCTCTTCATCAGAACTTTCTTCAGCTGATTCAATCTGCTTAATATCGTGGTAGAAGATCTCTCCCCCATAGTTCCATGGTATTAATTTGTTGGACTTGTACGGGATGGGCCCCGGCATGGTTATCTTCAGAGGTACAATCTTTGGATCGGGTGTAATCTTAACAGGTCTTTTGGAGACCTTGGAAAGATTGGCAGATATGGTAATTATGGCAACATCATTGACAAGAGTCGGAGTAACAAGAGTCTTTTCAAAAAGGATTTCTTGATTATCCATTAGGCGTTGGATGTCTAACTTCAACAACAGACAGTCGGATGGCAAGGATGAACAAAGGAAACAATCTTTTTCACATCCTGGGAAAATCCCAGCCTTCAACAAATTTAGCTTGATTATCGGTAACGGAGTCATCAAATCATCAATAGTAGCAACAAAAAGATCTTCTTCAATAGCATGGGCATTGTGGCCATGCTTTGGCATTGGAGCAGAGATCACATTCGACTTTTCAGGGGCGTCAAATTCCACTTCCTTAGCGTCTATCAAATCCTGAATCTTATTCCTGAGGGCCCAATAATTGTTGGTGTCGTGCCCCAGGCTGTCCGAATGATAAGCACACTTGGCGTTGGGATGGTAATGTGGAGATGTAGTATTAGGGTTTTTAGGGGCCTCCCTCAAACTGGCAAGGTTTAACTTCAAGAGATGGGGTAGAACCTGAGCAGGAGTCATGTTTATCCGGGTATACTTCCGTTGTGGTCTTTCCACCGTTGCTTGGTTAGCTCTGGGTTGATTGTTTCTGGGCTGATCAACTGCAGACTTCTGAATCATTACGGCCCCCACCGTTGGCCGGCTCTCAACTCTTCCCTGACCTCTCTGGGAGTAGATAGCTGAGACTTCTTTCTTTGCTGGAAAAGTCGTCTTGATGGCAGCGGAAGTAGATGCATCTTTTTGAATTTTACCGCTCTTGATTCCGGCTTCAATTCTCTCACCAGTTAGAATCAACTCGGTGAACCCCGCATACGAACTTCTAATCAGGTGATTAAAGAATGGACCTGACAGAGTCCCCAAAAACATATCTACAAGCTCTCTCTCAGATAGAGGTGGTTGAACTCGTCCCGCCAAGTCTCTCCATTTCTGGGCATACTCCTTAAAGCCTTCATTAGAGACCATGCCCATACTCTGTAATTGAGTACAGGTTGGTGCTAAGTCCGCATTATATTGATATTGTCTGTAGAAGGCAGCAGCCAAATCCTCCCAATTATGCACGTAAGACCTCTCGAGCTGGTAAAACCAATCCAATTGCGTCCCCGAAAGACTGTCCTGGAAGAAATGGACCCACGGGTCCTTGTCAGAAGAATGAGGTTGAATTTTTATAACATAAGACCGTAGGTGCATCTTTGGGCAAGACAACCCATCGTACTTAGCAAAAAGAGGCACTTTAAACTTGGGGGGAATGACAATCCCATAAACCAACCCTAAGTCTTCGAAATCCAGCCCAGGCACCATCTGCACCTCCATAGCTGCCAGACGTTCTTCCAGATTCTTGTACTTGTCGTCTGTAGGAGGATACTGCTGTTCCGAATAGTCTTCATCCTCTTCTTCTTCTTCTTCTTCCTCAGACTCATATGGCACTGCAGCTCCCTTTCCTTTTCCTACCCCTTCATCAGATGTTTAGGGGAAGTCTAGGACCCTTCTAGTTTGACCTTCAAATCTTCTACCCAAAGTAGCCACACCAAATATTTTCTTTTTCTTTTTCTCCTTTTCCTTCTCCAACAGAGCTTTAAGATCCTCCTGACCCTTTGCCAAGATCATGAGTAGTTGTTGGAACTGTGAATTTTGTGCTTGCAAATCTTTGACCGTCTGCTCTATATCTATCTTGCTAAAATAAACAGCAGAGAGATAAGGAAACCTGGTGTGAAGACCTGTTTATGCATATGATGAATGATATGTATTCATGTAATGCATTCAAGGATTTAGAAATTCAAATTTGTTGTAAACAAAAAGGAACACACGTCATATTAATAAGATATAATTTGTTAGTACATCAATGCCCCATGGGAAAAATAATACAAAATTCTAATGTAAAAAGACATTGCGCATCCTTTTTGGTGCGATGTAGGTGTTGAGAGTCTGCTCTTCGTGAAGTTGACGAGTAAGTTCCAAAACCTTCTTCTCACTAGCGTAGAATTGGGCTTCAAAAGTATTGTGTTCTCCCTTGAGCTGTATCCAACTCCTTTTCAAATCTTCTAGTGATGTTGGCATATCAGGATGTAGGAGGGTGTATGGAACCTCTCCTTCCATAACAGGCTCTTTGATCACAGGAAGAATGTAGGGGTAAGGCATCATAAGACTTTGGGCGCGGGTTCGTACCCACTTGAGGTAAGGCTCAAGGGGGATGGAATTCTTATGTCCCAAGGTCTTACTATCCACCTTGTTGGGCATCCTCCAAGCTCGGATAAACCTTTGTCAAAGTCCTTGAGCGTCGTTGTTGAAGTCAAAAACCAAGTCTGGAATCAGCATGTCATGTGGGCCATCCCTTCGGGCGTACCCAAATTGTATCAGAGCCAAACAGGGGTTGTAGGTGATGCCTCCCCTAATGCCAAGTAGAGGGACATTAGGGAATTCCCCATAACGGTCAATGATGATAACATTTTCTCTGGATCGAGAACACCAATGAATGTCTGAATGGGTAAGAGTCATCAACCGTTGTGACCACCTTAGGCCTTGCTCGTTCTTCAAGACTGATTGGGGAAGGTGAGAAATAAACCACCTTGCTAGAAGAGGAGTACAACACATGAGAACACCTCTTTTTCTCATTGTTCGTGTGTGAAATGAGTAGAGGATATCCCCAAGTGTTGTACCCCAAAATTTGCCCTCCCATATTCTTCAAAACTTGCCAAGATCAAGGTTCAAAATCTCTCAAGGGTTGCACAGTCCAATGGCCTCCTAACAGTCAAAAATTAGGGTTTTGGTTCTGGCAAAGAAGTTGAGGTTTCCAAGGGTCCAAACAAGTCCCACATGCCTACATACATTGTCAAGCATCCATATGCCAAGCTTCAAGACTCACAGCATCAAATTGCACAGTCAAAAACCCTAATTGCTTCACAGTCAACTACAGGGGCAAAATGGTCATTTGACAGTCAAAAGTCAAAAATTTTGGTCAACATCTTATTTTGAAGCCACAAACATCATTTGATCAATTCTTGATCATGATTCTCAAGGCATGGCTCAAAAAGTCTCAAGATGCAAAAGTTTCTATTTTTGGACAGTTGAAAAAGTCAACTGCAAATTGACCAAGGCATAACTTCCACATGGTTTATCAGAAAAATTCCATCCAAAGCTCATTTTGAAGAGAATGACATTTCCTACAACTCATCTTCACACTTCAAGTCCAAGAAATGCTCTCACAAAAAGTTATCAATCTCAACATTATAGGTCATTTTCAAAAGTCAACAAAAAGGCACTTTAAGTCAAAGACCATAACTTGATATTGGTAAATCAAAATGACATGGGACCAAAGACATTGGTTAGAGGACTTCAAGACCTTTCCAAAATGTCAAAGAACATGATCAAAGCTTAAAAATTGAGCAAGATATGCCTTGTGGAAGTTGGGAAATTTTTGGGAATTTTGAAAAGTCAACTTTGCTTCAAATGCTTCACAAATGCTAATGGGCCTCAATTTCTTCCATGAATCATCACCCAAAGGCCATGCACGACCCATTGACCTCCAAGGGAGTTATTTTCTCATTTTTGATTAATTATTTGAATTTTTATTATTATTAATTCACTTAATTAAAATTAAATATGAAAAAATAGCAAATAACACCTTTCAAATCTTTTTATGCAGAGATTTCACTCATTATATGCTCAATATCTCGTGTACCAATCTCAAGAGACAAAATCTTCCAAAATAGGCAAGTTTCCATGGCAAAAAGATTTGAAAAATGATGTAATAAAATCAAATATTTGGATCATCAATGGATGGATTTTGGGCTGGCTTTTTGACCTAATTCTATTCATATACATGTGCACAATCGAAACCTAAGGCCTAGACACAAAAGCTGCGCTCAAAACCATAGAACAAACTTGCACTTTTTCACAAAAATATTGAAAACTGCTTTCATACATAGAGGTCGTTTCAAAGCCAAAAAGCTATTCCAATACATTGCTGTACGACCTAGGAAGCGTTTGCAATCAAAGCCAAGTCTCCAGACCCCCAGAAGTGGTAGAACGACATCACCCTGTTCATAAAATTTCTCACGTTCGTGTTTGAATTTACATGCATTTTTCATACATTTTAAGTGTTGATTTATACTAATGTGAATGTCCTGAAGCTATTGGTGTCCTTGAATTGAATTAATAATGCCTGTATAGAAAGTTACCATTAACGCTTGCTAGGGTTTCTGAAGCTCCAAAAGAGGGGTTCCTTTATCTGGAAAAATTGGACAACCAAAGTGATACCATTGGATTCGTGACATCCAAATGAAACTAATCCACTATTCGCGCCCTTTTTATGTTTGCATATATCCTAATCGCTATTTTTGCAGGTTTGGGTTAGTGGGGGTTTAAAACCCCCGCTATTTGATATTAGTTACAGGAAAAAGAGGAAGACGAAGCTTATGTGTCTGAGCGTGATTGGGTAGTTTAAACATTGGCGCGTCTTTTTGTTATTTCAGCATAGTATTGCTTTTTCCATTATATTAATCATGTTCCACTAAACTAACAAAGTAACGCGCTAATTCAGTTGGTTGTTGTGTTGGCATGCAGGTACTGGGACCTGGGTTCGATTCCCAGGTCCCCCCAAAAGCTTAATAATTTTTGTCTCAATGCGTTCTTGTGCAGCGTTCCTTCAAGGCTTCACCATACACCCTCATACTCTGGCTTGAAAAATGGCCTCATGATCAATCCAAAGGCCAAATTGTGGAGGTCCACCATGCACGCTGGTCAAACACTCCATACACAATTCCAGAAAGTCAAAAAGGGCCTTGCATTCTTGGGCCAAATTTCTCAAATAACACCTCCTAAATTGGGTCAAACCCCCCATTGTTTGTATTTTTTTTCCTCTCCTTTTCTTTTCTTTTAATTATTTTTATTGTTTCTTTAATTCACAAAATATAATTTTCATAACAAAAAAATCAGAAATCACAAAACTAAAAATATGTTTTATTTAATATTCAAGTCATTAATATTTTTGTAAATAAATCTTTTAATAATCAACTTAGTAAAATTAGGTTAAAATTTAAATGTTTTTTCTTAATAATTAAAATAGGTAGAAATTAGGTTTAACATTTTTATCTTTTTCTTAATAAATAATTTCTTCTTCTCATTATTATTATTAATTATTAATTATTTTGTAAATACCCATGTAATTAAATAATTAGTATAAATTAGGTTAAAACTTTAATCTTTTTCTTTAATAATTAAAAATATTTAGAATTAGGGTTTTCTTTTAATTTTAATTTTTCTTTATTTCATAAATACCAAAAAACATAAAAAATAAGTTCTTTTCTTTATTTAATCATTAATTAACTTTTAATTTCAATTTAATCTTTAAAGGGTCCAACGCCCTCGAACACTCGATTCTAATTTCTTTTCGCGCATTGATTTTATTTTATTCCAAATATTATGTAATTGCCAAAGCCTTGTAATAGTAATTAGGAATTTATTCATTTTCCGCATTTTATTAAAAAAACGGGTCTTTGTTAATTTGGCGATGTATAGACCCGCGCCTTGTAATAGCGTAGGACTTTATTTTCCGCACTTTAATTTCCGCACCCCTTAACTGCTAAATTTTGCATGAAAGAATGAATGGCCCAAATAAAGTCAAAGCGTAGATCACCATAATGCATGACAAGACAAAACATAACTGAAAACGATACACAAATTCACACACCACTCTTAGGGTACGCCTCACTGTTGCCTTACCCCTCGAAACGTGGTCGTCGAGTATAGGACATTTTGGTAAGTCCTTATGTCCATGAACATGGCATAAGGGTAGCTTCTAAGGTGTCCTACTGTTGCTCTGGTGACCACACTGTCCCTACAAACGAATTGACTCGAACACCTCCAACGGTGGTGCTACCTACCTCTCAATGGTGGGATGGCACTACCTTAAGGACATTTACACAGCCTAATTCCTTAGGGTAGGTAGATGACTCATAGATACTTGCTCTATTTCAAAAAAAAAACAAATCAAAAACTCTTTTCACACTAACACTTTTCAAAAAGCTTTCAAAAACAATTTTTCAAACACTCTTGAGGACTGATACAAGAGTCGATCTGAAATCTTTAAACGAAACTTTTTCAAAACCTACTCACAATTGAAAAGAAAACAATTTTGAAAACACAATGAGCAAGTATATAAGAGCCCATGGATAACCATGGATAGAAAGGGTGCTAACACCTTCCCTTTCTATAAATCTACCTCCCGAACCGAGAAACATTCTCATAAGGAATTTTGCTGTGCTTTTGTCCTGTCCATGTTGGAGAAAATAAAAGACGGTGGCGACTCTTGCTTCCGCGACATTTCGCGATCCAGCGTTAAACAGTCAGTTCCATATCCACCGATCACACCAAGCAATGTAGGCACCGGGTTGCGAGCCATGAAGATTTTGATAGCATTGACATCTATAAGTTGGTCAGGGTTTGGGAACAAGACCAACCCATAGATGAGAAGAGCCACAATCTCCTCAAAAGCTTGTAGATCTAGAGAATTCCAGCATTCTTGAGCTTTCTCAAACAGAAACTTTGCCAAGAAACCCTTGACACCACTTCTGGTTTCCCGATGACCTATGATATCAGATGGTTGCAAGTGTAGGGCTTGAGCAACATCTTCAGGCTTTGGATCTCTTTCCGTAGCATTGTAGGGTAGTTGATTGAGAATAGGAATCCTCAGGAGTTGAGAAAATTCCTCTAAAGTAGGCACTAGCTGGTAATCAGGAAATGTGAAGCAGTGGTGTAGGGGGTCAAAGAACTGGAAGAGAACCTTCACCATGTCTTCCTCTATGTTGGAGTTGACCAAGTTGAGAAGTCTACCATGTCTTTCAGTGAATGGAGAATTCTCTAGAATCTTGGAAGCAAGCTCCTTGAGTTGAGGAGGAATTCTCACAAGGTTAACCTGAATAGTTTTCCAGCAGAGTGAATCCATTACCTACAAAACAGGAACAAAGATGAAAATCCAAATCCTTGAAATGGTTAGTGGATGCATATGATGCTTCATGATGCTCATGATGTATGCACAAGTATATGTACAAGCAAGTCACACAAGATCCTAGTTTCAGGCTTGCATGGGGTTTCATAGGTAAGTACCCTCTTAAAGTTTAGTTGGCTCAACCTGTCCTATAAATAGTAACCGGGTTCTAAGGAGCTCAATATCACTGGATTATTTTCTGTGTTCATTGTTTCAGTTTAGCCACTTTACTGGCGACCGAAATATTCTAAGAAAACAATCCTTAATGAGTGTAGTATCGAGTATCTACCAACTTCGGACTGCACCAAAGCCGGTCATCTCACTACCCCTAAAAAGGCCAAGATGGTCAAGTAAAGGTTCTAAAAGTCCATTAGTGCTTCATGACATCACTCAGCAGCCCCGTATTCTCTTTGATTGACTCAAAAGCTACCGGTACCCACAAATATGCCGCACTAATATAGCTATTTCTTCAACCATGTCAGTATACCCCACACAGTTTCCACAACGTATTGCTATTTACCTATGAATGTTTCCCAATTGCGGGTAGAGGATTTCAAACCCAAACAATAGAACCAAATGTAAAGCAATCAAAGCAAACAAAGTAAGCATGTAAAAGTGATTTAAACCCTAAGGTAACCCCACTTTTAAGTATTCCCCAACAGAGTCTCCAGTTCTGTGATACGGTGGGAGAACTGACTTGAGGTTTTGCGTTTGTGTTCGCAAATGTTTCAGTTTAGCAAGAGTCGCTACCGACTTTTTATTTTATCCAAAGGAAAGGTCAAAAAGCACATGAAAGACCTTTGAGATGTTTTCTTGGGTTCGGGAGGTAGATTATGAAAAGGGAAGGTGCTAGCACCCTTTTCATCCATGGTTTTCCATGGGCTCTTAGTTACTTGTTTAGATCACTTACTTTTGCTTTTCAATTGTTTGAAATGGTGCCTTGTATGTGGTTTTGAAAATATTTTGAAAAGAGGCCTATGTTTAGGCAACCTTTGTAATGATTCTTGTTTCAATATATACAAAGGTGTTTGTCTTTTGAAAAATGTTTCAATGTTTGAAAGTTTGTTTTGGGAAAATGTTTTGAAATTGTGTTGTGTGTTTTTGAAAATAGCAAGGATGGTTTGCAAGAGATCAAGTAACTAGGAGTTGTCTACCCTACTCAAAGATCTTTCCTACACATTTTTAACCCTTTGATATTGTTGTTTTACCATTGTAATTGGTAAACAAGCTTAATCTTTGGATGTTAAACGGGACGGGCGTGGGTCATCGTATGGCCATGATAACAATATTGCCAAGTATCTTAGCAAGTTTTTTGGGGGACTAGATCATTTTTGTATAGGCAACCAAGATAGCGTCATCGATGGACTATTATCTTTTGTTTTGTTTTTGATTTTGCCAAGATACCTAGCATGCATACCATGGCCATTTTTAAGGCAACAAGTGGATAAAATCCTAGGGGTGCTTGTGTGCATTGTGTTGTCATTTTTCATGCATTTTTGTCTTGTGTTTAGTCAAGCTATTTGTTTGATTTTTGGTTATCATACAAACCCTAATCTTTCTATCATGCATATTTGAAAGCAACAAAATCCGTAAAAGTAAATCTAATACTATTACAACATTATTATTGGGAAGGGGGATACAAGTTTGAATAGGGGGATATTTGCAAGAAAATAAAACCCTAATTTCAACTATTACAACCAAATTGAATTCATTGTATAAATAATAAATTGGCAAATATTTAAATGTGCAATTAAATATAAATATGCAAAGTATTTTTGTATTTTATTTTATGTATGTAAAATGAATTATTTAATGTATCAAAAAATAAGAAAAATATTAATGATTATTTTTATTAAGGGTGGAAACCCTAATTTGTTTTAAGAAAATATATATATTATTATTTATTTATGTACTAGAAAATAAATAAAATGTATATAAAAGTGTTAAAAAATTAAAATGTGTGAAAAAATATTATTTAAGTGTAAAAGTAATAAAAATAAAAATATATAATATTTTTTGTATTATTTATGAATTTATTTTAAGAAAATAAAAGTATATATTATTTAATAATTATTTCTATGTCCAAAAAATAATAAAAATAATAAAATAAAATGTGAAAATTTAAGAAAATATTTTTGGTGATTTTTTATTTTTAGGAAAAATAATAAAAGTCAGAAATGAAAATAGAAATGGAAAATATAAAAATAAAATAAAATCAATGGGCCAAGGGGGTGCATGAAGTAGGATGGAGGGTGCAAATAGCCAGCCAGAGCCAGGCCCAGCCTAACTCACTTCATCTCTAACCTCTGAACAAGAAAATGCGCGCCAATGGTTCAAATATGTATCTCCTGCATTTGTGCTTAAAAACAAAAACTTGCAACATGAAAGTTATAGCTCTTGATCACACGATTCTAACCATGTAAAAAACTTAATCTAACTCTCAAAGACCAGAGAGAATTTCTTTGGCCCAAAATCTTGACCTAGTTTTTTCAGAAAGTTCAACTATCAAATACTCCTAGCTGAGTTAACATAAATGAATTCTATGCATATGTACAACTTAAGGGCAATGAGGACTACATTTTTTCTTCACAAACCTAAGCCTAATGATTCCTAAATAAGGAGATAGAAGTTTGAATTTTACCTGTTTCAGTCAAGCTCGAGTATGGAAATGCAGCAACTTTCAGTGAGGCCTGGGGTTCTTTTGAGCTTGCTTGATGTTCCCTTGATCTTTCCCAATGCTTATCTTGCTTTGAAATGGCCTGAATGTCTCTATAGAACTTAACCTGCAAGCTCAGAATTTGAAAATGGTGAAGTGTGTAAATGGAGTTACAATGGCTTGGGAATGGTTGGGATAGTTTAGGTATGTTGTATGGAGTGTGTTGGAACTGGTTGCAAGCAAAACGCACGAGTGGATTTTGTTTTGGAAGTGAAACTGTAGAACCTGCCCTGTTTTGACAAGAACTTGGATTTTGGTGTTTTTGAGGGTTTGAGAACTTGCTAGCTCGTGTTTCTGGCTTGGTGTAATGTGTAAAACTTGTTTGAAATGAATACAACACTTGCTCTTATCAGATTCAAGAGTTTGTTGACCTTTTGCATAATTGCTTGGTTTTGAAGTAAAAGGTGATTTTGACAATGCTATGGCCTGTACAGGCTAGCTCCAAGCATGCACATAGTTGGTGTACTTTGCCTGATATTAGGGAACTTTGTTTGCAGCAAAAGGCTTGGTCCAATGCTTAAGAGAAACAAATTTGCAAAAGGTGTGCTTTATGTAAATGGCATTGTTAACTTTTTGCCAAAAATAGATTAATTCAATGTGTAATCTTCTAAAGCTCACAACAAAGCCTTAATCTAATGTGTTTTCATTCAACTTTTGAGTGTGTAAGGGTTTAAGGACCTGTAAACCAAGTACAAGCATGGTTGGACAGAATTTGCAACTTGTAGCATGGTGTAAAATGCCTTGGCCAAAAGTGATGATTTCCCATTTTCAAACCTTCGATTCTCCCTAACCACAAATGATTTTGGAGAGTTCTTGGACATTTTGGAAATCTTGTAACATGATCTACAATCCATCTTTGAAATGAATTTTTAGATTCTACTTGGAAATATGTGAAATATTTCCATGAAGATAGGTCAAAATCCTGCCTAAACTAGGGCACTAAGTTAAAAGTTTCATGGACCCTTATTCACAAAATCATAACTTGAGATCCAAGAATCTTTTGGGAAAACTTTATGAATAAAAGTTGTAGATTTTGTGGAGTAATACAACTTTCATGTTGGAAGTTTTCTTTAAATTCAATTGCATCATGGTGAAAAAGTTGGGAAAAAATAAGAAATTTTCATAACTTAGAAATTTTCTAAGTTATGAAAATTTTTCATTTTAAACCCTAATTTTCAAAATTAGGTTTCTTGGTGAACAAGTTTCATGTTTTGGCAAATCTTGATGAAAAATGACCCTTGGCACTTGATTTTGACCAAAAAGTCAAAGTTTGACTTTTTAGTATACAGTTGATTTTTGATCAGTTGACTGGAAAATTCATTTGTCAATCCAATGCAAATGAGATCTTTTGAACCTTGTGATTAGGTCAAGATGATTCCATTGAGTCCTTAAATCCATGCTTGAACCCAATTTGCCATTGGCTAGGTGAAAAATCAGAAATTGCCCTTCTGCAGTCAAAACCCTAAAAATGACCATTTTACCCTTTTGATGATCTGATCAACTTTCTTGAGGAGTTGTGGTCCATACTTGATCAAATGGTTCATATGAGTCTATAATGTTGATGTGGATCAAAAATTATGAGGTTTGACTATAAATTGGCCACAGTTGACTTTTTCCCCAACACAACTGATTTTTAGGTCAACTGTCCAATTGATTGGGCAAAAATTTGATTCAAGGCTTAAAACTTGGTATGAGAAATCTTAGGAGTCCAAAATGAAGTATGAAAGTCACATGGGGCATTAGAAGTCCAAAATTCCTTGTGCAAACTCAAATCCTAATTTCAGGTCAACAGTGCAAGGAGATGTCTTGAGCTGAGCAAACCCTAATTTGGTCTTGAGTCCAAAGAGTCTTGTGAGGGGAAATCTTGATAAAATGAGAGAGAAAATTTTGGGGTACAACACCATCAAACGTTTTTTATCCCACAAGAGGGGAAAGGTAAACATCGAGTAAACCTGAGAAGGGTGAAATCAAGGTCGAACGACCAAGAGGTAAGGGTAAGGGAGTCTGTTACGCGAGGGGAAGGTATTAGCATCCCACACGCCCGTAGTACTCTACAGTATACACTCTTGTTGTTCTAATCAAAGGGTGTGATTCAAATCTATATCTAAGCTGTACAGGAAATGCATGCAAAATAAAAGAGAAAAGAATGTAGGGAAAATGAAAAGTTGTGCTCGCTCGGGCCCTACCCCAATGCCTACGTATCCCTTTTAAGGAATCAGAGCAGCCGTAGTTCGGCTAACAAGTTTTTGTTGGTTTGTATATTTTTTTTTAATGAACAATATTAATTTCGCCTTCTGCCGCAACTCGACCTTTGGAGACTTACGCGTCAGCACAGAAGTGGATTAACATGTTCTTTCTAAAAAGTTAGAAAGAAAATCCCGAAGGCGCAAAAGAGTTTGCATTGGTTGATATTTTTTACCTTTAAGAAGGATTGGAAGTTGTTAGATGTTTTAATATTTTTCAAAGAAAAAAAGGAAGTTTTTATTTTAATGCATGGATGCAAAAGAAAGAAAAACATCTAAGGGAGATTAGTCTAAATCTATCCCTAATGTTATCATACAATGATGGTCCTATGGTTGAGTTTTGAAGGGAAATCTCTACCCTAAGTTGACATGATTGGATAAAAATCCTAATGTCTATCTCAAATCATCATCTATAGATGAATCAAGAAGTCCTAAAGGAGCATAGCAAAGGTCTATCACCTAAAACTATGTCTATCTTGAATCATCATTTATAGTTGAATTGAGAGCTCCTAAGGGAACATGCAGAGGGTATATTCATCTCAAAACATGTACACAAAGATGAAATCAAACAGGTAAGCCAATAAGCTCAAGAGAGTTAGCTCAAGCGAGCACAACTAGAGAGAATCTATCTAGGCTACCATTGCCTAAGAAAGTCTAACAAAACTATCTTATAGGGAACATGTAATGAGAGCAAAGTCGTGATCTCAATTTCTAAATTGAGTGACTCATCGATCAACAAAAAAAATAAAGGAAAGCAATGAAATCCTATAGGGAGCATGCACTGAGAGCGAAGTCGTGATCTCAATTTCTAAATTGAGTGACTCATCGATCAACAAGAAAGTAAACAAACACAAGCACAACACATATACCAAATGAAGTGCGGAGTGCCTTCTACAGGTCTTTAAACAACGACTTCGAGCGCACGCTCTTTATTTCCTAATTCTCATGATATCTAGAAAGCAGTAAAGTGCTGAAATGAGATAAACAAGAGAAAATACTAAACATATATCAATCCGTAGCAAAGCCTATCAAAACAAAGAAACCCTACGATCTTTGCGAAAAGCTTCACCAATCAAATAAAAGAATCAGAAATCAAATGCTCGGAATAAATGTCGATGCATCATCGATGTGAAAATAAATCACAATCAAAATCTCAAGCGCATTTTCATATCACACAATAAACCTGCATAGAATTCCAGATCTCAACAAGCAAAAGTGAGTCACAAGATCGGGCGAAATGATTACTAAACATAATTGACAATAGAAAATTCTAAACAAACTTTTACAAAAGAAATTCTAAAAAAAACTATTATATTCCACTATTTTTTATTGTTTTTATTATAGCAATATTCTATCGGACTAAAGAATTAATTCCTAAATAAACAAAAACTAACAAGTTTTATTGGTTTTTATAATTCCTTATCATGAAAAAGAAAAAATTAAATTCTAAATCTAACAAAAGAAAATAACAAGCTCAGGGGGGTGTCATCTGCAGCTAGTGATATAATTCAGCAGTTCGGCATGTGATGCTAAGCCCAGTTTGAATGAGTCTAATAAGTTTTTGTACAATCCTCATGCTCTTAAAAATTCACCTTGGGCCAAGAAGAGAGTCAATGACCCGGTCCACCATGGATCCAATTGTCAATAATCATGCTGTAGAGTAATAAGAATCAAAGAGGCAAAATTAGGGTAAAGGAAAGATTTAGGGTCAGAATTGTGCCGCATCACCTTCCTCAACCCACACGATCCTCTCTTTGCTCATAGGAGAAAATGGCGCCGCGCTTCTTTTTTCGATCCAACTCAAACTTCTCTGTCAATAATCGCTTGTCCTCTTCTCAGATCAACTCAAATCTGTCGCCGTCTGTCTTAATTCCTCTCTTCTCACCAGACTCATCTCTTCTTTTTTTCACAAGCTCTGCTTTAGTCACGATTTTGTCTCAAATTACATCTCCAACGCCATGCTTCAACGAATCCGCGATCTCGCATTCGTCGCCGTGACTCTCATCAGCGATCCACCTCTTGAGTTGTAGAAGGATCAAGACTAAAGAAGGCCAGATAAAGCTATCTCTATAAGGTGCAGAATAAATGCGAGATCAACGGAAGAACGATGATTCAGGTAACATCTCTTCTTTACAATTCTGGCTTCTCTTTGATCTTTCTAATCCTTCATCTTTTTTTTTTTATTTCTGTGTTTCTTCTGAATTTGCACGATGTGTTCTGATTGTTGTTCTTCGTGATTAACTGTTGAAGATGATAATGTGTGATTTGTTGAAGTTTGCAGTGGAATGAAGGCGCAATGATGAAGATGATTGTGGTAATGAATCTTGCAGATTCGTTGATAATGAAGAAGGATGTTTCCCTGTTACCAATAGCTCTCTCGGCGAAGATGATGATGCGAGTGCTGCGGAGACAGTTACGATATTGATGAAGCAGATGATGATGATCTGCGGAGAAGAACCAGATGGAAATTCAAAACCAGCTTCTACCGCTTGATGAAGATGAAGATGAGATCATAAGAGAGGCGACATTGGTGATTCTTCAGAGAAGAATTGGAGAATGAAGATGAAGATGAAGGTGAGAGAAGCGGGAAGAATCTTTCTCGGCGATTCTTCAGGGTGCTGAAGAATGAATCGCCTTTTTCTAAGATTTTCGGTTATACCTTTTATATAGACTGTTGGAGTGTGAAAAATTCAGTTAGGGACAGTTGAATCTGAGTCGCTGATTTTTGACAGTTCTATTATGGATTGAACGGCCAGATCTATATCTGAGATTCCAGCTATTCTTAGTTATTTTTCTCTTTTTCTGCTTTCTGATATTTTCTTTTATATCTTTTCCTGATGTTCCTTCTGTTTGATTATTTCTGGTATGCTATTGACCACTGATGGAAGAGCCACAAGGCAAAATGACGAAGACGATTTTCTTTCAGAATGGAAAGCGGCAATGCTGTAACGAGTAAAGATGAGACAATGACAAGTCCCTTCCGATCGCCTCCAGCATGACCTCCGACAATTGACATTTTCTACAGTCATTAGGTATGATTAGTGTTACTTAATTTGAGAAGCCCATTAACACAGGGCAGAAGCTAGTCCAGATAGCACTGAAGCAATTTACTATAGGAACTATTCCATTGAATAAAACTCAATCAACATTATTACTAGTAGAATCTTTGTTATGAACCTGAGCTTTTGATTTCTACTAGCAATTTGTTCTTTTGATATTTTCCTGTGGACTCAATTATGGTGATGTTGTTGACGATCGCCGTTTTTTCTTGCACGGGTTTTGCAGGTGGTAACCTTTAAGCTATTAAAGTGGTGATGACATGTTTCCTTTAAGGCATACGTGATAGCTCGTGGCTGTTTGAAATTTCCTCTGCAATGTGAACATGGACTCTTATGACAGATGCAAACAGATTTTGTAAGTTATGCGATCCTGGTAAGGTGCTTAATTCAGCAAGAAGACGGGCAGTTTGATGTCGATTGGAACATGGGGCATGATTAAAATTAGGATAGACTTCATTAGGTTTAAGTTTTTTTTTGTAACTTCGAATGAACTTGAACATATCTTGTAATTTGAACTAAGCCATGGACAAGTATGGAATTTATACAGTTTTTGAATGTAGTTTGAACAAAAGTAGTGTATGAGATTTTGAAATTGAAAGGACTTGATAAATTTGTAAATGAGCGAACTCATTGGAATTTTGATTGAATATAGAATGAAGAGGTTTTGAAATGGTTAATGAAACTTTGAACTGTAATTGGATGAAGAACTTTGCCGAAAATTTTGACTAGACGATTGGAACTTGAATCTTGAAATTGAAAGTGATTTCGAGCCTTGACTAATTGTTCAAAAAGTTGTATTATTTTGCCTTGGTAGCTTGAATTTCAAGAGATTAACCATGAATGGATCTTCTAATTTACACGCTTGACTAATGCACCTTAAACTTAATTGAAATCAAAAGTCCAAGTTAACTTGTGAAGAAATCCACATGAACTTTCTTCCAATACTAGCATGAATCACCTCTTGACAAACACGTGCTTGAGAACCTTAAATGATCTTGAGATCATGCCTTATAACCTCTGAATTTACTCATACCTCGCATTGCAGAAAATACTTATGACACTCGCACCTTAAGAAAATTAAATGGATACTTCCCTAATCAAATCCTCAATTCCCCATGAAACTTTAACTTGCATTACAAGTAATAACAACTCGAGAGAACAATAATCCCTTGAGGAATCCTTTGAAGATGAATATGGAACTTGAGACATGGGAGGCATAACTACCCAAATAGCCTTAACATGTAAATCCAATGAATCCCAGTTGATGAGTTAACACGCTTAATTGCCACGCATAAGAACTACAATTTTCTTGAGATGCGTTGTGATGAAAATGGCTTTGTCTCTTACCTTGAGGAAGATATCCTTGTAGCTTGATAAGGAAGAGATCCACAA
Organism: Vicia faba; assembly: GCA_948472305.1. Lineage (NCBI taxonomy): Eukaryota > Viridiplantae > Streptophyta > Magnoliopsida > Fabales > Fabaceae > Vicia > Vicia faba. The sequence goes on from OX451738.1 coordinate 124,177,205, forward strand.
TAACCATCAATCAAAACCCTAAATTCATAATTCAATGTACAAAGAAGAACCATAAGAATCAGTCTTGTTTGATAAACACCTCGAACCAAAAGAGAACCCGAGCTTCACAACCAATGATTCTCTGGACCATGATTCAACAAAACCTGAATTGGTTAATTGAAGAGTGGATGAATGCCATGTCATAGTCATTAAGCCTGATCGAATGATAAGCACACTTATATGAGGAGATGTCTTGATTCAAAGACCATGTATGCTAAGTCACGCCCTTGAGTTCTTGATAAAAAAACATGTAACCTGTTGTTTATCAGAAGATAATAGCCTTGTTGCTTGAGGGATAAGAAGTCTAAAAATGAGAATGAACCAAAACCCTAATTCCACAGCTCGCTTCCTGAATAAGAAATCATCCTTTATCAGACACGAACTCCTTAACCACTGTGAAACCCTAATATCGCACAAACACTGAACTTTGAACCTCAAGCACTTTGTTGAATGCAGTGCATGCTATGTTAGCGACCTAATGAAATATATGCGAATGAATGCGAAGGTCTAAGCCAAATAAAAGAAATTAGGAGGGAAAATTTTGGGGTGCAACAAAATGCAAGGTAAGAACAGCGTGTTGTTGTAAGCAGAACAACTAGGATCAGAAGTTCTAAAGCCAAAAGCGTTGTGACTCAGCAGGAGACGTCCGTGGGATCAGAAGTTCTGGACTGGTAAACTCTGAGGTCCTGCAAGAAACGTCAGAGGGAAAGGGAACAAAGGTTCTGGATTGATACACTCTGAAGTCCTGCAAAAAACGTTAGAAGGAAAACACAGAGGTTCTGGGTGGTGTTCAACCAGTGAACCAAAAGTCAGAAGTTCTGTATTACACTAAAATATTGAGCAAACGTCATTAGTTCAGTACATTTCCAGCATGTGAAAGTCATAAACTCTGAGTGTTTGAAAACAGCTGATGGAAACATCAGAAGTTCAGTGTATTTTACATGTGAGGAGAACTCAGAAGTTTTGTGTTGTGTTAGAACAGTGAGTCAATCTTAGAAGTTCTGCGTGCTAAAATGGTGAGTGAAAAAACAGAAGTTCTGTGTTACGTTTTAACTCTTAATCAGCACATCAGTAATTTATTCAATTCAGCAAATCAGAATGATCACAGCATAACAAATCATAGAAGTTCCAATCCTAAGTCTGAGCCTAGCATTATTCTAGAAGTTCCGATCCATAGTTTTTCAGTTCATGCAATGATATGTGCAACATTAATACTATGATATTTACATGCTAATGATGTTCAGAATAAAGAACAAGTAAAGTCAGAAAGACTTACCTGGAGCGTGCTTGGAGCTTTGAGTGGTTGCCTTTGGATATTCTGAGTCAGCAAGAGAGACGGAAGAGTGGTTGTGTTCTTTGGTTCAAAGGGAAGAACAAAGGTTTGTTTTTGTGTATGAGAAATCTGGATTTTTATGAAGGTTTTACAGCTTTGTTTTCTCTCATTTTTACTAACCTCTCTCCAAAAGCCAGCCCCTTGAACGTGTGATGAAGCCAAGTATTTATAGATGAATTTTCTGTGATTTTTGGGGGAAAACAAATGGGATTTGAACCTGTTTTGGCATCTTGTTCCTTTGCTTTTTTAATCACAGTTTTCGTATGCCAGTTTGGTGCAATCTTGGGATGCAGGCGTAGGCTGAACCAGCTGTTGGTCATAGGTCTACAGCAGGTTGTATAAACAAGGTTTTGGGATTTGGTCAAGTTCTGCCCAAAGCGTTGAATATAGCCTTCATGTGTTGAAGCGCTGCCTTGTTTTTGAAGAAAACATGGTGGTTGTCAGCAGGAATTAAGGAAAAGCAAAAAGCAAAGCATGGGCTTAGTAGCAAAGTTGCTATCCCAAGACAGTAGAGGTACACGTGGCGAAAATCCTTTGGATAAAGACTCAGAATGTAGTTGTGAGCATTAAGTGAGAATTAAATGATGATGAGACTTATCACAACCAGAAATCCTGCAACGTGAAACTCTACACCAAGGCTTAGTTCTGGATCAGAAGTTCTGCTTCAGCGTAGCATCCCATCTTCTGGTCCTCTTATCTTTTGGCTCCAGCATGTTCTGAAGGAGCTTTCATACTTTCTAGAAAGCTTGCAGTACGCTCCTTAACCTTCTTTGAATTAACCTTGCAAACTCTGATTGAACTTGCGTAGATGCTGAAGAGCCATGTTCTGACTGAAGACTATGTGCTGAACCATGTTTACAACTTCTGACTGCACCTGCCTAGAGGCTGGCTCAGAAGTTCCGAAGTGTCATTTTTCTTAAATACTTAGAAAAAATCCCAAGTATTTAGAAATTTGGTTTTTCCATAGTAAATTTGACTTTTGAACTTTTTGATGATACAAACTTCATATTCCAACATGTCTTGATGAAATATAATTTTTTTTGAGACTTGATTTTGATCCAAAAGTCAAAGTTTGACTTTTCTGTGTGCCAATGATCATTTTGCCCTTGGGAGTGATTTGATTGGAAAAAAAATGATAATTAAAGGCTTGGAATTGGATGGAAGCGAACTTGAGGATCCTAGGGTGATTCCTTGAGGGAAAATTTTGGGGTACAACAGGTGGGTTAGAGATGGAGAGAGACGAAGGAAAAGAAAAATGAAGAATTTGGAAGGGAAATGAATATATAAGGCCTCCGTCTCTCCATTGGCGCATCTTACCTTGCTCCCTCAGTCAACTTTAGATCATGGTCATATGTTTGTCATTCTCCAGATTATTGTCTTAGATTTAACTTCTGATGGCCACATGATCTGCATCAAATGTTTCAAACCCTGCATTACACTGTAACTCTCTGATCTCACCCACATAATGACCAAACGGACCCCAAATATGTTATGGACCAAACCCAATACTTCATACACCCCCCAGTTTACTTCCTCAATATAATTCACACTTTTTTGTGCAATTGGGCCTCAAACGAATTTCAGGGCTTTAGCCCTTACTATTAGCACACCCCTTAATTGCTAGTTTAAATAATTTAACCCCCTTTTTTTATTTTATTTAATTTATTTATTTAATCTATTTAATTTAATTATTCATATATTTATTTACACATTTAATTATTGTACACATTTATTTTCTCTATATCATTTTATCATCATTTTCATTAAAAATAATTTTTCTTATCATTATTGAAAATATATAATTTATTTTGATAAATGAATAATTATATTTTTAATAAGTATGAACTATTTTCTAAAATACTATTTTTTTATTTATTAAACTTTTTTTTTTACTATTTTCAAAAATCATTCAAACCTATTTTCATGATTGCATTATGCATTCAATATAACTAATCTATCAAACTTAATACTTTTTTACTAACATAATTTCAAATTTAATATTATTTCAAAAAAGGATTGTGGATTTGTTTTCAATATTAGCTGCGAACTATGTCTACGATTGCGCTATTTTTAAATCCGGACAAGATTCAAGGATAACTCAAAAGCATTTACACAATTCATAAAAAAAACTAACAAAACACATACGAACTACGAATTTTGACTCTGATTCTTCGCAATGAGATACGTAGGCACGCGGTTAAAATCATGGTGAATCCCTTAACTAAAAAAATAAACATTTTATCACATACATAAAAATAATACAGGTAAATAGAAAATTCTCGATCTATCCTTTCGATCTAAAATAGGATATCCTTTGAAAGCAATGGAGATGAAGGGTGTCTAACATCTTCCCTTTATATAACCAACTCGCGAACTTATAATCTCTAACAATTAGAATTACACATGGTTCTCTCGTCCTTAGGACAAAATTGATGGTGATGACTCGTATTTTTTTGTCGGTTACGATAATTGTAACATGACAATGGTTGAGATGGTGAAGTTTGAACAACCATGTATCATTCATCTCGCATATTGATTTTGAAATAGAATGTGCTAGTAATATGAAGTTATGTATTTTGTTTAACTATTTGGTTCAGATTGTTAAGTGGTTGAAATTATTATTCTGTATGTTTAGATGGAAAGAGTGTAATTTTCATTTACATTAAATTAATGGTAAGAGTTAAAGGGAAAAAGCAAGACAATATTGATGATGATATTGTGAGAACAGTATATTGTGTAATATTATAAAAGTAATGTGGAATATGTTGTATTGTGAAGAGATAATTTCAAATAATGCAAACAATGAGTTTAAATCCATCAAAGTAGCTATAGTCACTCCAACAAGTTGGTAAGTACAACTTTATAGTTTGTGTGTAAATATTACAAAGTAGTATTAAAAATGACATCGTCCACACATGAAACCATGGAACTATTCTTGTGATAACATTCTTGAATGGAGAAAACTACCACACACACAACTACAAAGATATGGCTTTTTGATTCCTGCAAGACATATGTTTAATCCAATTAATTCAAGTGTCAGTTTAATACAACCTGTATATTGCTAGCATCATGTTGGTCAAGATTCTGAGTCATCACGTAAGAATTTAAGCCATGAGGGAAAAGCAACACTAGACGCATTAACACAAATCTGATGCCAACATCACTAAACATGCAACTCCAATAACAAAAAACTATGCATCACTTTTACATGCCTCCAAAGCACTCATGTGGGGTCAGCACAAATATTATAAGAGAAACCTTACGAGCTAAGAAGGACCATGCTATGTCGAGAAGGCCAACACCGTCCCATTGTCCGGTTTATTTCTTGTGGCCAATGACGGTAGCGACGGTGACATAGAGGAAGAGGAGAGTGGCTATGAACTCAGCTATGAGAGCTTTGTATCCTTACTGAACCCATACACAATATATTATATGATTGTCAAGAATATTTAGTTTTCTTCAAATGCCACTAGAACAATTTGTGTCTGTTCAAAAGCTATTATTCTAAGTTTGTGTTTGTTGGAATACATGGAAGAAGTATGGTTGAAACAAATGAAATACATGGAAGAAGTATGGCAGAAACAAATGAGATCCTTACAATCAAGTATGGTAGCACTAAGTTGTATGTCACTTCTTATTTTCTTGAAATTTATTATAATTAGTTTTATTGAACTTTACAATCAAAAGGGTGCAATTGCACAAATGGTTTAGTTATATATCTTTCAACCAAAGGACCGTAGGTTTAACCCTTATCAAAAGCAAAAAATATTTTGGTCTCTAGATATTACGAGGAGGAATAAAAAAAATCTTTTACATATCAAAAGAATACAACATAAATATATTAAAGCAACAACGTTGAAACGATTAAAAATTACAAAATGATGAATACACACCTGTTAAACATTATTGAAAAATTCTTTCTATAAAATATTAGTAGTTGTATTTTTGACCTTGTGATCTTCATCATGAATATATATTTAGATTTTTTTTTCTTCTAGTTACTCTAGAAATAACAACATAAATTTATCTATGACTAAATACATCTCTAGGTAAGTATAATCTAAGTCAATCCAAAGATTGACCTTGTGATTTGTTTATTGTTATTACATATGAAATAATTATTGGAAATTGTATTATGTTCAATTTGAAAGGCAAAGTTGAATATGCGGGTGACATGTCCATTCTCAGAATGTATATGAAACTCTGGTATTCAGATCACAGATATCCTAAAAGATATCGAGACACATTTTTCAGAACAAATAAATAATGACAAGATAAACAATAATCAAAGTGCAGAAAAGTAAAGAACACACAGAATTGTTAACCCGGTTCGGTGTAAACCAACACCTACTTCGGGGGCTACTAAGTCAGGGACTAAGTTAACTACTAATACTATCAATTCAAAGTTAAACTCCCATGTTTACAACTTCTCACTTAATCACTACCCTCTCCTAACTTCTACCTAAGACTCACCTAGGTATGAGACCCTTCTCAAATCCCTTACAATCACAGCACAGTGATTGGCCAATTCTAAACACTTAGAAAAACCATTACATGAGTCACACTTCAAATACACACAATCATTCACTGCTTAAAAGCTTTGGAATGAATGACAGAACTTACAACACAAAAACAATCCTACTCATTCATCAATATGATAACCGAGAGGCTCACAATAAGCACACAAACCCTAATCAAAATACAGTGTAAATTCATGAAAAAGAACTAGGGATGAAGCCTTCTATTTATATTCTTTATAGAACTGGATTTGGGCTTCACAAATCTGACCTGGATAAGTAACAGGCGTTGCAGAATCATCTCCTCAAAGATAGGACAACAATCATTAGTTTCTTAAAATATCTTCATAATTAGTAACTAACAATTCTCCTTGAAATCAACTTGAATCTTTTTCAATCTTCAAATTGAGTGTCACATAGGATAGCACAATCTTCACAGAATATTATGTACTTGTAATAGATCAGAATATCCAAGAATCCAGCTGATCACCAACACGATGTCGAAAGAGCATGTATAGGACATCACATAGGACATGTTGCTTCAGTACATAGAACATCTTTATTCAACATGTCAAAGCTAAGTTAGTTTTACCAAACATAATGTCAATTACATTAAAACAAAGAAATAAGAATCCCCCCTTTGGCTTATTTTGGATAAAACAATGTAATACATCTTCCACACATAAACAGCTACAACATTTGAAAAACTCTAGCATCTAATCAATCAGAGGCACAATATTGGAATGGAACAACAAAGATCAGAGCTATAACTGGTGGAAACTTCTTCACTATAACGAACCAGATAATATCTAGTTCTCAACATGTCAGAACATCATGCCTCACAAACCTTCACAGTAACAAACCTTCACAGTAATTTAGTCCAGAACACAGAACTTGCCAAACACCGCTCTTTGATAATATTACTTTCATTACTGCACAGTGAACCCAGGATGAAGAAGAAAACTCTTGAATACATTTGGTAAACATGAGGAAGAACTACATCTTTAAGAACCACCAAACTACTCCCCCTTAATGTCAAAACCATGTGACTAACACACTCAAACCAAGAAGTTCAATGATAAGGGATAACCTGAATGATCTAAGTAATCATGAGACAAAAATAAGAGGACACACCAGACCAGACAAGATGTTAAAACATCTTGAACGACATCTCATTGTTAGAACAAGATTTGGTTATACAATTCTATCTCTGAGTTTTGTTGATAACAAAGAGTATATTTGTATGAACAATTTTGGAACTCTAATGTTTTTTATTTTGAGTATTTAACAAACATATTATGCTTCTGATGAAAGGCGCTGCCAAGACATTAGAAGAGAATAAGTTCTGCTTCTAGCTACACAAGTTATGATGAACAGTAGCAAAAGCTTCAGAAGACTCTAAAGTTGTGACTCTGATACATGTCCAAGATACCAAGTTCTGAAGATCTGAAGACAGAAGCTCTAACTGAAGTTCAGATGCTGAAGACTTATGTTTCTGAAGACAAAGGGTTCTCAAGACCAAGTGCTGAAGATTCTGATAGGTGAAGTTCTGAAGATTTTGAATAATTAAAGTTCATGTGACCCAATGTTCTACAAAGGGTTCTAAAGATCAAGTGCTGAAGATTCTGAAGACTCTAAAGACTTGAAGTTCTAAAGACCCAAGTGTTATTCTCATTCTTTCAACGCATGCTCAGAAGCCTCTGACGTTAGAAGAAAAAGAGGATAAGATTGCATGGTACAAAAAGTACATGGTACAAACAAATCATTCCATTCCACTACCATGAAGGACGTAAGTTGTGTGCGATGTTATCTCCCACGTGATTATTCAAGCTGCCAACTTTCTGGAATTTCCATAAATACCCTTCAACGGTTATATTATTTTATTGGCTATAAAAGAGATTGAAGACTATGAGAGATGGCTACTAATTCACATTCTCCAAAGATTGTTCATACGCTTTCATTTCTGTAGTCTAGTTTCCTTGAAAATATGTTTACTTATCGGCTTGTGTAGAAGCATATCTTTTGTAAACAAACTTTGTTCAAAACGTTGTTTGATTTTTCCTTAAAGGACCAATTGGTTAAAATCCTTGAGAAGTATAAGATTAGTGTATCTTAGAGGTTGTAACATTAGTCACTTGCAGTTAGCTTGTGCATTGTAATAATTTATTTGATTATTGGATTAAGTCCTTGTTGAGAAAGGTAAAATCACCTTGACGGGTTGATTAGACTAGCTTGATAATTTTCAAGTGAACTAGTATCAAGATAACTTGTTCTTTCCTTTTTGTATCTTATCACTAGTATCAATAAGTGAAGTAACTTGTTACAGTTTAATGAGATTTTAAAAGGAAAACTTTTTTATTTAAAACCCAATTCAAACCCCCTATTTCTTGTGTTTTTTAAACCTTCAGTTGGAATCAGAGCTCCGGTTCTGAGGAGTTGATAAAAAGTTTGAATTTTTATCAAGCACCTAACAGTGTTCGGTATCGATCGAGATTGTGTGAAAAAAATAGCAGATAAAGGTAACAATGGTACTGTAACTGGTGATAATAGGGATAACGATAAAGATCAGTATAGTGTTAAACCTCATATGTGTGATGGAGAAAAGTTTGAATATTTGAAGGACATGATTGAAAGTTATTTTCTGGGATATGACTTTGATCTATGGGATTTTGTAGTTGATGACTACACTCACCCAGTAGATGATAAAAGTCTAAAGATTGCAAGAAGTGCAATGACAGATGCTTTGAAGAAGGTTCACAAAAATCACTACAAAGCAAGAAAAACTCTTCTAAGTGTTATTTATTATAATGAGTATGAGAAGATCATAGATAGAGAGACTGCAAAGTCTATTTTTGATTCTCTTTAGATGACTCATGAAGATAATGCTCAAGTTAAGAAGACAAAGGCTCTAGCCCTAATCCAGAAATATGAAGCCTTTAGAATGGAAGATGATGAATCTGTGGAAATGATGTTTTCAAGAGTTCAGACTTTTGTTGCAGGACTCAAAGTTCTGAATAAAGGATAATCTATGGCAGATCATGTTAAGAAGATTGTCAGAAGTCTTCCTAAGAAATGGATACCAATGGTAACTGCTTTGAAGTTTTCAAAGGATCTGAACAACACCAGTCTTGAGGAACCTCAGAAAATAGTTAAATATGTGGATTTGAAGTCTAAGTTTGGAAAGACCAAGGGTTTTCAAGTAGAAGAAGAATTAGAAGGATTTGAAGAAGATTAAGATGAAGATGAACTTTCTCTGATATCTAGAAGGAAAAGTCAGATATGGAAATACAGACATAGCAAGTTCAGAATATAAAGAAGTTAAATGGTATATTTGAATCTAAATCTGGTCAGTAGAGAGCTTATGGAAAAGAAGTTACCTGTTATTAATGCAAGGAGCCTGGACATTATAAGAGCGAATGCCCAAAGCTCAAGAAAGACAAGAAACCTAAGAAGGCCTATAGATCCAAGAAGGGTCTCATGGAAACATAGGATGATTCAGAGTCAAAAGAAGAAGATTCTGATGAAGAACATGCCAACATAGCATTCAAAGCAAAGACTAGCACGAGAGAAGTATCATCAGAGGATAAATTGATACTTGATGATGAGTCAGACTCTGATGAAGACAAAGGGGTACTTTCTTCCTTATCTCGTTCTGAACTTGAACTTGGTTTATCAGAACTAATGGAAAGGTATCAACTTCTTCTAAGTAAACACAAAACTCCGAAAAAGAATTTTGTGGCTACTTCTGAGAACTCTACTAAGAATGAGCAAATCTTTTCTGATTTAAATGAAAAATGATTTGATTTAGAAAAATCAAATTTTTCTCTGAAAAGTAAAGTCTGAAGGTTAGAAGAAGAGATTATCTCTAGCACATCTGTTACTGATGAAGTAATTAGATATGATAGAGCTTTTCAGCACTTCTTAGATAAAAGTATAGATAGAAGCAAAATGGATTCAATGATCCATGGAGTTAGCAGAAACAAAAGTAGAAGCTTGGAATATTCATGACCATCAAAGATGATTGATGAGACTCTGAGTGTCAAATCAAAACCTCTTTCTGAACATTTCGTGCTTGCTGGTACATAATTGAAATGTCAAGAATAAAAAGGTTCTGATTTAATTGAAACACAACCACATACATAGAAGGAAACTTCTAAGTCTAAATATCATGCACAAATTACACTTGATTATCATGTTGCACAAGATTCCAAATGAGTCCGAATCTCTGGAATTGCTAACAAGAAAGAACCCCGAAAGCGGGTACCTAAGGATCAGATAATCTATATTTCACATGTCATTGATGGCACCACTAAAACACCAGTCATGGTACCTGAACAGTGGATACTCGTGACACATGACATGCGAAAGGCATATGTTCCAAGATTTGAAACTTAAGTCTGGAGGCATTGTTGGTTTCGGAGGAAATCAGAAGGGAAAGATCATTGGCTATAGAAGTATTGGTAATGATAAAATTCCTTCTATTAACAATGTTCTTTTAGTCGAGGTTATGATGCATAACCTCTTATTAATTAGCTAACTTAGTGACAATGGTTATGACGTCATTTTCAATCAAACATCGTGTAAGGCTGTCAGTCAGAAAGATGGCTCAGTTCTATTCAATGGAAAGAGGAAGAACAATATTTACAAAATTAGATTATCAGATTTGAAAAATCAGAATGTAAAATTCCTTCTGACTGTTCAAGAAGAGCAGTGGGTCTGGCACAAACGTCGGGACCATGTTAGCTTGAGAAAAACATCTCAACTAAATAAGCTTGGATTAGTTAAAGGCTTTCCCAATCTAAAGTATTCTTCAAATCCTCTTTGTGAAGCGTGTCAGAAAGGAAAATTTTCAAAAACCTCTTTTAATCCTTAAAATATAGTTTCAACCTCTAGGCCATTAGAACTTCTTCACATTGTCTTGTTTGAACTAGTGAAAACTGGGTATGTTAATGGAAAGAAATATGGACTTGTCATCGTTGATTATTAAAGCAGATAGACATGGGTAAAATTCTTGAAACACAAGGATGAGTCACATTTTGTGTTTTCTTCTTTTTGTTCCCAAGTTTAAAATGAAAAGAATTACAAAATAGTCAGAATTAGAAGCGATCATGGAGGAGAATTTGAAAACAAAGATTTTGAAATTTTTTTGATTCTAATGGAATAATCCATGATTTATCCTGCCCTAGAAATCCATAATAAAATGGGTTTGTAGAGAGGAAAAATAGGACATTTCAAGATGTAAGTATGACAGTGCACCTAAGAGGGGGGTGAATTAGGTACTTTAAAAGTTTTACCGTTTTAGTGATGATGGATATTATTTTTCTGGTTTAGTGCATGAGTTTACAAATGTGTTTCTTTCTTTTCTGGTTTAGACTAGTGATGAAAGCGGTAAATGCGGAAAAGTAAAGAACACAAAGATGTATCCTGGTTCCCCTCACAGTCCGAGAGTACTCCAGTCCTCTTTCAACATGAAAGAGATTTCCTTATTGTTAGATCTCTAGAAAAGACACCCTAGTCCTTCTATACAATACTCTAACCAATAAAACTACCAAGAACAATCCTCTTGGACCAAGAACAATCCTCTTGGATTTTCACTATGTCAACAATGAGAACAATCCTCTCAAAGTGACTACACTTGTATCCAACAATCCTGGAAAGACAAGATTTATAAAACCACTTAAACTTATTTCTAACAATCCTGGAAAAATAAGTAAGTATTTATCAATATTTGATTTTGAGTGAGTTGAGTAGTAATGATCACTTAGAGTGATTTAATCAATGAATGATCTTCTCTTCCAATGATAATAATGTACGATGACTCAAGATATAATGCTCAAAGTTTTCTGGTTAACAATATGTGAAAGTGTGCGGAAAAATTATGTATGAAAGTGAAGAAAAGCTTGAGTTTGTATTTTGAAAATTCATAAAATATATTTTGAAGAGGTGTTGAAAATGATTTTGAAAATGAGTATTTATATGTTCATAGCACCTTTTTGAAACATCATAAAATTTTGTAAATTAATCATGAACAATTGCCAAGATTGATTGAAAGGTTTCCATGAAAAGGTATTATGAACAGGCATGTGCAAAGCTGATGTTTTTCAAAATTGTGCATCATGCAATCGATTGCACCCTTTGTGTAAATTGATTGCACGGGGTTTCAACAACTATATTTTCAAAAGTTTTAAGTGTGCAATCGATTGCACAAGAGTGTAAATTGATTGCATGTGAAGTCAGTAGCAAAAAATTGATTGAGTGCAATCAATTGCACAAGCAATGTAAATCGATTGCACTGAGAAACAGTAGCAAACGTTTTGAAAATTTTAAGCATGCAATCGTTTGCACTAATATGAAAATCGATTGCACTGAGAAACAATAGCAAAAGATCTAAAAAATTGAAGCATGCAATAGATTGAAATAATATGAAAATCGATTGCACTCAAGTAAAAAATGAAGTTTAACTTAGAAAAACTTGAGTGAGGATTTATAAAACATTTCTTTTCACCATTGAGAATCTATGTCTTAAGTTCAAAGTAAGTATTATCATTATACCTTGAAAGTTGCTAAGAGCTTAAACTGAAGACTTTTGTCCATAGATGCCTTGAGATTGATCAAAAATCTTTGCCTTCTTTGTCAATCATGGTTTGTCTTCATCAAAACAAAATTTCATTTTAAAAGCTTGATTTTACACAAGAAGTGGTTTGCACCATGATCCAAGAAACTCATATCTCTAAGCATTTCTGGGCAGAAGCAGTAAATACAATGTGTTACATTCAAAATAGAATCTCTATAAGACCTATTTTTAGTAAGAATCCTTATGAATTATGGAAGAATAGAAAGCCCAACATTTCTTATTTCCATCCCTTCGGGTGTGTATGTTTTATGTTGAATACTAAAGAGAATATGGGCAAGTTTGATTCCAAAGCGCAGAAGCGTCTGTTGTTAGGATATTCTGAATGATCAAAAGGTTTCAGAGTCTATAACACAAAATCACGAATCGTGGAGTGTTGTACCCCAAAATTTGCCCTCTCATTTATTAAGTATTTTCTCACAAGATCTCCTTTTGTTCAAGACTGCACAAGGGTTGATCAGTTCAAGACACCTCTTTAAGCATTGATGACTGAAATTAGGGTTTGAGATTTCACAAGGATAATTGAGATTTTAATGCCTCATGTGACTTTCATGGATAATTTTGGACCCTCAAGATTACTCATGTCAAGTTTCAAGTCATGGATCACATTTTTGCTTAGTCAATTGACCAGTTGACCTAAAAATCAACTGTATTGGGAAAAAGTCAACTATGGTCAATTTACAGTCAAACTTCATAATTTTTTATCCATATCAACATTTTAAACTCATATATGTCATTTGATTAAGTTTGGACCACAGTTCCTCAATAAATTTGATCAGATCATCAAAAGGGCAAAATGGTCAAAATTAGGGTTTTGACTAAGAAAGGGAAATTTCTGACTTTTGACCTAGCAAATGGTTAATTGGTTTGAGGCATAATCTCAAGAGTTCAATTGCATCATTTTTACCTAATGGCATAACTCAAAACATTGCTCAAGGTCATTTGATTGGTAGTTGATTTTTCAGTCAACTGATCAAAAGTCAACTGTACACTGAAAAGTCAAACTTTGATTTTTTGCGTCTAGCGGAAACCTAGAGAGAAATCCTCGCATACTTCATTGGATTGTAAGTCATGTTTTGCGTCTAAGAAAGGGAGGTCACTCTAGAATTGTCAAGTTGAGGTACACTTGATGTATATTATGGTGAATAAGTTTCTGATTAGTTGGCCTTATTACCTTGTTTCTCGGTTGTTTGTTATTCCTGAGTGTCACAAGGGTTCATCTTTGAGTTATCCTTCTATGATTAGTAGGATTCTCAAGAAATTCTAAACTAATATGCAAAATCTTCCATGCATCTCACTTGGACAAACTCAAGAGTTCAATGCTACTATATTGGAAAATATGAGGTATAGGTGGATAAAGATCAACATGCTTACTACTTCTCTATGAAGGGGACCAATAAACAGATGTATAACTATGATGATCTAGTTGGTGTTGATCTTGTAAATTTTGAAGAGCAACAAGTGGAGGACAATGATGAGAATGATGATGCAAAAATTCCAGATGTTAATTATGGTGAGGATAAAGTTTGGCTCTATCATTCTACATTCCAACAAACTGAAGAGGTTCAACCAGGTTGGGCATATCAGCAACAAACTGAAGAAGAATGAAAATGCTAGGGTGATTGGCATAATAAATCTTGGACCCAATGAGGAACAGATTACGGGTATGATACTGGTCAAAATTCAAGATATGAAACTGGTCAAGATTTAAGTGGTGAAAATCAGTCAATTATCATTTTGCTAGAAAACTTGCATGTCAATAATAGGGGCATCATGAAGAGGAAACTCTTTGTGTTCTCTTTTGAGGCATCTCAAGAGGAGCGATATCGTTTTGTTCAAGATCACCTGACTTCTATTGAGGAATCTCAAGAGGGGCGTTATTGTTTGGTTCAAGAACACCTAACTGCTCACGATATCTCCTTCAACGCCTTTGAAACCTATTATATGAATGAGTTTTCCAACCTTTATAGAGACATAGGTTCCAACAATAGTGCTACCACTACTAATATCAACAGGGTTCTACACGACCAAGATGAAAATCACTATCATTACTCGCAGTATTACCGAGAGATGTGTGATTTTATTGATTACCATTATGGTAAAAATGGTCAGGGATGGCTTAGAGGTGTGAGACCACAACCCAGGGGAGGAAACCATCAAGGTCAACATAGTGTTGGTCGTGGAAACTAAGTCATCTTGCTTATGGACAATGAAATTTAAATCATTTTGTATGCATTTTCATTTTTCTTTCATGTTGATTACATTTATGTTGTGTTTGACTTATTACAATTCTCACTAAAACATAATTGCATTGTGATTGTAATGAACTATATTTGCTTTTGTTTCGAATGATTTGTTACTTAATTATGTTTATGTCGTGTCACCTCGTCATCATTCGATGTGAGTGCTCGTGTTGTTGATCAAAATTATCTTTGCAATGCCTCTAAGTGGTTTGTACAAAATTGTGTGTTTTACTTGATGCTTCTTACATTTTTGTGGCCTTTTTCTCTTTTTGATGTTGTCAAAGCGGGAAAAGCTATACAATGCAAGAACAAAGAACAAAGTTTGGTTAGAAATATTAAAATAAATATGTACATATTCATGGCGAGATATGATCAGAGACTACAAATATGTCACATGTTTTGCCATCATAAAAAAGGGGGAGTATGTGAGTGCAATATCCTCTCTTTGATGTTTTGAATGATGTCAAAAATAGGTAATATGTAGTAATTGTAAATTGGACTCTATCTCTTTATTTCTAGGTTGCATTTTCATCTTATGAAACTTAGGGATCAAGTAACAAGCATTTAGACATGTTAAAAACTTCAATAATATGAATTTTGTTGAAAATTCATCTTTGGAGTCGACTAGTTCGTCTTAGCAGTAAACTCCCAGGGTCTTGGAGTCGATACATAACACGAAGAAGTCGATTCCCAGTGTTGTGTCTCGACTCCTACTGAAGTTGTTTTTGAAAAATTCTCTTCTGTCCAAAAGGAGTCGACTCCCAGGCAGTATGGGTCGACTCCTTTTCCCTTAAGAGTCTACTCCCACTTCGAATGGGTCGACTCCCACAATTTAAAATGTTAAATTTTGTAATTTTGCAACCATATTTATTCTACTTCATTCTTTCACATACTCACAAACATATATAATCATTCATGCATAATTTCTCACCAACAAAACCAAAAATATATAAAGATTCTCATCATCTTCATACTCTCTCATTGCATACATACAACAACTACACATAAAAATTTTTGTTGTGTGATCAAGAGGTAGTTTGATAACGTCCAATTATGATTCAATGTAATTAATTGGGTTGAAAGATCTTTGCGGGTTTCAAATCAGAAAACCAAGGTAGGGTTTTCCTTCAAGATCATTGGTGATTTGAAGGTTTTAGACAAGATTACGCAATTTAGATTCAGCCGAGTGAAAGCTTCAAAGAACGGTGGGTTCGATCGAAGGAGTAACAGTAATCGGAGGATCACTTTGGTAAATCTTGGATCAAGATACGTTCGAAATTTGGATTTATTCGATTGAAGACTTTGAAGAACAGAGGTTTTGTCAAAGTAGTATCAGTAATCGAAGGATCAAATTGAAAGTATCGGGTTACTTGATCAAGCTATGATCAAGGAGAGAGAGCTAATTAGGATCAACATCAACCATAGGGTTTTGAGGGTTGGATTTCTACTTGTTTTCTTGTAATCAAAATTTTACAAAGGTTAATTTTCATTATCTCAATTCCAAGTGGAATTGGGGGCAGACGTACCCATAGCGAGTCCGATTGCGGAACTGCCTAAACAAATCCATGTGTCTCTCTCTTTCTCTCTTACTCTCTCTTTTACGTTTATTTGGAAATTGTGAAAATTTAAATTGTGCAATTGATACATTGAGGTAAAATCTTTGTTTAATATTACAAATTATTTTGTTGAGTTTATTACAATCTTTGTGATTTTAATTGGATTTACAAACCAACAAAATCATAGAAAAATCTGTTTTGAATCAATCGCACACAAAGTATTCGACAAATTGCTTTAGTCATATTTTAGCGATTATTTCATTGAAAATTGATTGTTATAGTGTGGTTTATTCAAACGTTGTTTGCTGGAAATATATTGGTTGTTTTTCTCATTATTCATAAACTCGTTCTATTGGTTTAACTCATATCCGATCTTTTCGATAACGATTCAGATAAACGATTATCGATCCGAGTTTGTTTCCGCGCGCCATAGTTTAAAATGACTTTAAAATGCATTTTTAGTTAACAAATTACATTTGCGATCTATTCTTATTTATACTAATAATTGTATAAATAGTTGAGTTTATTATATTTATAAAATTATTTATAATTTATTCCCGTTTATAAAAATAATTGTAACTTATTCAAGTTATAAAAATGAATGTATTAAATTTTTTTTAATCTTTTATCATTAATTTTTTATTATTATCATCTATCATTAAATTTTCATGACTACCATTTAACATTTTTCTTATCACAATTACAATTATAAAGTTAATTTGAAAAAATTCTGATATGTTTTAGTTATTTCATAAATTTAAAAAATTACAAAATTTCAATTGATTTTGTTTTGTTTTATTAACCTTTCTATAAAAATCTTAATAATTTCAAAATATATTTTTATCTCAAATAATGATCTAATTAGTTACAAAATAATTTTTATTCTTATGTTTTTAGAATGATAAACTAAATATTTAACTTTGAAATAAAAAAATTATAATTTGTAGTAAGAAGGGTAATCGTGAATTTTACAGATACTTTAGTCTTTATGTTTAATATTTCTTAAAACTAGGTAGCTTTTCATCAACTTTCAATTTTGAATGAATATCTACACTTCATGGTAACTTGAAATAAGTTATGTAATTGAAATTAGTTAGAATAATAAGATGTTTGTGTTTATAGTATAACATAAATTTTTCATATTTATAAATCTTTTAACATTAATGATTATATTTATTACACATAAATGACATATTTTAAAAATAAATATTTGTAATATTTTTTAAAACTTCACAAAAACAACGAAATTTTTTTATAATCTATTGGCATAAATAAGATCCCAAACAATACTAATATAGTAATGTATATCAACAAGATTGCAAAAAAAATATAATACGAATTAATATTATATTCTTGATCAAACAAACAAATATATGAGAGGTTATTCAAAAGGAAAGAAAACAATTATTATTAAAAAAATGCAAAATTATTACAATTTATTATAATTTATTACAAATCTGAAATTATAGAAAAATAAAATATATTAATAATATATTTATTATAATTAATTAAAATTAAAATTGTTATTATTAAAGTTGTAATAACATTATAATTTTTACTTTTTATCATAATACTTTTCATTAATTATTTTTAATTATTTTTTAATTTAACTAATTATTTTATTAATTATTTTATTAATATTAATAATAATTGATTGATTCACATCCGCCTTGAAAACAAACAAAAACTGACCACATACATTTTTGTTTCTCTTCACCCACTAAACCTTTAAAATAAACCCTAACAGATGCACCTTTAAGTTACCACTCTTCAACTTCGACGAACTTGAGCAAGGACAAATTTTATGGAGAATTTGTGTTTTCACTTGGTTTTTCATTATTTTAAAATAAAATAAAAATTAAAACTTTTTTAGTTTATTTTTTTTTATTAAATAAAATTTTAAAAAATAAGTTAATTTTTTTTAAAAATATTTGAAGGAATGGGGCGCTCCTTCCCTCTTTTGTAGTTTTATTTTTTTATTTTTTTATTTTATTTATTTACTATTCATTTAATTTGATTTTGATTTTGTTAATAAATTTTAATTATTGATTAATAAATAAACTATAATGGCTTTGGATTTGGTCTTTTATTTTTAAATAATAACGAAATAATAATTAGGCTTTTTAGAATCCTGAGAGCCTCTTTTTCCTTTGTAGACTTTCCTTCTTAAAAGTAAAATATTGTAGAAAAATGAACTTTGTGTTACTCTAAGATAAAAAGAGAATAAAAGAAAAATAAAAACTAATAAAGTAGATTATGATTCATTATCAAGATAATGTTCATAAAAATGAGTTATGATAATTTATTCAATTTAGAGAAAATTTGAGATAATTTTGAATTTTTGATTTGTTAGATTTATGGTTTTAAATTTTCATACTTTTTCTCATATTATTATTCGAATTTTTTTGGAATAATCAGGTATTAAAAAAAATCGCAAATAACCATATTTTTGAGAAAATTACGCAAATAACCATGTTTCAGAAAACCCCACAAGAGAGGAGTCAACCCAGTTGGCGCATCCACTCCCCATTTTGCCCCAGGCGCCATCCCACTTGGCGCCTCCTCTCTCTTTTAGCCAAGTGAGATGGCGCATGCACTTTAAAAGTGAGAGGAGGTGTCATCTCACTTGGCTCCTAGGGAAAAATAATATTTTTATAAATAATTCGTCTGTTTCTCCGTCATTCCTCACACTTTCTCGCACTGTTCTCTTATTTTTTACTCCGTTATTTGCGTCATAACATCACCCATGATTTTTATCAGAGATGGTTACGTTATTTTCTCCGCCACAAAATCTCCGATGAAAATGAAATTCTGGCACATTCACTCCATGGAGCGTCTGAAGAGGGAGTTGATGCGATGGCTAGAGGGAGACATTCGAGGAGGGGGAACAAATTAGAAGGATCCAGCGAAGACGAACAACAACCTCACTTGCGACATGAAGATCTAATTTTTGGTTAGAGGAAGTCAAAACAGACAGCGACGTAATGTTGATGATGCATGGGTCAAATGAAATTGTTTTAACGGTTGTAATTTCGTAGACGGTTTATCGTGTTTTATTTCTTGTCCGCGCAATGTTTATTGTAACAAATACTGTTAACGAAAAACCCTAATGTTTACAACTTAATAAAGGAAAGATTTTTTGTAATACAATTTTTATGTGGTTGAGCCAGTAGCCCGATTCAGACAATTTTTGCGATTGTGTCCGGCCTGACGACATAAACCATACTTTCTTTCCAGCTTGTCAAGGGAGTCCATTTCGGTTGTGATGCGCTTACTTTTGGGACGACCCTTTTTATTCCTTCGCATTTGGTCATTGGGCCATACTATTTTTCCGTCATATGCAGGACAATAAAATCAGGTTTTGCTACCAAAGGGAAGTTGTTGTTGTATACGTTGAGCAAGATTTCAGATTTGTAAATGAGAGACAGAAGTTGTAGCGCGTCTTGATGAGTATAGGCACACGCGAAAATGACATGAGAGCAAGGAATACGAAAGGCTTGAAACTAGCCACAATCGCACCAACGAGAAGGTAGTATAACCATATACTCTTGTCTTGGCAGGCCCTCGTTGTGGTCGATTGTCTCTTTGACAATGAAGTTGTGGTTGTGTCGGTCAAACCGTATAACCAGATGGGTGTTGGCTTTGGCACTTTCTGCCTTAATGTACTTCATGCAGCTTTCACTCCATAGTTGTCCAGATTTCAACACATCATTCCATATTTCACCTCTTTTGGAAAACAACGAAGCCATCCTAAAATATGTTGATTTAACCAAAGTGACTGGGAGGTTTCGTATGCCTTTGAATACCCCATTCATCGATTCAATTAGATTTGTTGTCATGTGGCCCCATCTTTGTCCATTGTCGTATGACCTAGTCCATTTTTCTACCAGAATATTATCGGTTCACCTACCGGCGTCCGGATTTGACAAACGAATCTCGTTGCGATAATATTTGAACGTAGGTTGTGTCAATGCATATCCCGCATTCATAACCGCTTTCCTAAGAGATTTGTCTTTGATCTCCCTCGTGAAAATTTGGACGATATGTCTAATGCAATAGACATGCGTAGAAGGAGGGTCATGCTAACTGTTTGCAGGATTGTTGTACGCACTTTCAATGGATGCATGTCTATCAGAGATCAAACAGAGATCTGGTTGAGGAGCCACGTGTGTTTAGAGATTCTTGATAAAAAAGCTCCAAGCACCACCAGTCTCCCCTTCGACTAGGGCAAAGGCAATTGGGAAAATGTTGTTGTTGCCATCTTGTGCAACTGTCATCCGTAGCGTGCCTTTGTATTTCCCATACAACCAAGTCCCATCAATTTGTATAATTGATTTGCATGATGCAAACCCTGTGATGCAAGGTTGAAAAGCCCAAAATACTCGACTGAATATTCCATTTCTGTTGAGTTGACTACCATCTGAGGCGTACGCTGACACTGTTTCTAGAATGTAAACAGTACCCGGAGAATAAGTTTGGAGTGCATTTAGGTAGCGAGGAAGTTCTTGGTATGACTCCTCCCAGTTTCCATATACCTTTTCAATCGCCTTGGTCTTTGCTAACCACGCCTTTCGGTAAGACGAAGTATAGTTAAATACCGTAGTGATGTGGGAGATTATGGTTTTCACCTTCAATGATGGATCGTTGCTGACGAGTGGTAGGATTTCTTGACAAATGAGATCATAATTTAGTTTCCGATGATCCTGTGATTGAGTAGAACTGACACACGTGTGGGTAGACATAGAACCTATGACCCAACAATCACCTCTTAATCCGTATGATGTAGTGAGCTTGAACATACAATCTTGGTGGACACACTTGATCTTGTACCTTTCTGGATTTACACGGTTCACCTTAAAATCGACCGAGTTGAGCATGTGAAATCTTTTGATGGCTCAGATACATTCTTCTCTGTTATGAAATTTGTCTTTCTCTTTTAAGTTTTCATTCGACTGCATATACGGATTGAAAAATAAATCAGAAGACGGTTCATCTCCGCCCATGTTGAAGTTTTTCATGTGCGGAGGTGGTGTGTAGATCTCGTTTGAAGGAATACCAGGTATCCCATCGTCTTCGGAATCATTGTTGACCATGTCGTCAAACTCCAACTCATCATCTTCTTCTTCTTCATCAGCGACATCTACTTCTTCTTGTTCGGTCTCCAGAGGATCAACCACTTGTGACATCTGAGGCTCTCGCAGCATAATGTACAACTCAATAGAGTCGTACCCAAAATACTCATGACTGGAAAACATATTCTGAAGGTCCTCGTCATCTTGAACCTCAACCTTATAAAATATTATTTGGTTGTTACAAAAAAAAAACAGATTCTGATAAAATATTTGTGTCACGAGACCTCGTCCAAGTTTGGCCTCCAATCATTTTTTGAAGTACAAGAAATTGGCTTTCCTGTTTAAACAAAATCGGATGTTCTCAGTGTCTCTAAACAAAAACCCAGAGGTGGGACAAATGTATGTATCACCATTGAAATGTGCATTGATCACATATTGGGGTGTAGAGGCCATTGTGTATGATTGTTTGAAGGTTTAAAGGTTTGAAGGTTTGAAGTTTATGAGTTAATTGCTGGAACTTTTGAATGTTCTAGTGTTTGAGTGATTAAGTGTATGCGTGTTTTGATAAATGTAAGATTAAATAGGTTGTACTGAATTTGAATAAACCAAGAGTAAGCACTCTCCAAGGTTGTCACCTAGCCTGCACCTACACTGCAACCCATGCCAACCTCTAAGGCGCCTCCCATCACGTCCAATCGTGTTACATGCATGTAGATATGCCTTCTCCAAGGCTGTCACCTAGCATGTGCCTACACTGCAACTCGTGCCACCTCTTATTCGCCAACAGGGATGGCGACACATTTCATTTTTGTAATCTTACGCCAAGTCCAATGGTGCCTACCTTCACGTCTAATCATGTTACATGCATTCAGAGATGCCTTCTCCAAGGCTGTCACCTAGCCTGCACCTGCACTATAACCCATGCCAACCTCTAAGGCGCCTCCCATCACGTCCAATCGTGTTACATGCATGCAGAGATGCCTTCTCCAAGACTGTCACCTAGCCTGCGCCTACACTGCAACCCATGCCACCTCTTATTCGCCAACAGGGATGGTGACACCTTTCATTTTTGTACTCTTTCGCCAAGTCCAATGGCGCCCTCTTCACGTCCAATTGTGTTACATGCATGCACAGATGCCTTCCCCAACGCTTCCACGTAGCCTGCACCTACACTTCAACCCATGCCAACCTCTAAGGCGCCTCCCATCACGTTCAATCGTGTTACATGCATGCAGATATGCCTTATCCAAGGTTGTCACCTAGTCTGCACCTACACTGCAACCCATGCCACCTCTTATTCGCCAACAAAGATGGCAACACCTTTCATTTTTGTACTCTTTCTCCAAGTCCAATGGCGCCTCCCTTCATGTTCAATCGTATTACATGCATGCAGAGATGCCTTCCCCAACGCTGCCACGTAGCCTGCATCTACACTGCAAGTCATGCCAACCTCTAAAGCGCCTCCCATCATGTCCAATCGTGTTACATGCATGCAGAGATGCCTTCTCCAAGGCTGTCACCTAGCCTGCACCTACACTACAACCCATGCCACCTCTTATTCGCCAACAGGGATGGCGACACCTTTCATTTTTATACTCTTTCGTCAAGTCCAATGGCGCCTCCCTTCATGCCCAATCGTGTTACATGCCTGCAGAGATGCCTTCCCTAACGCTGCCACGTAGCCTGCACCTACACTGCAAGAGTGACACTTATCACGCATGCATGCACCCACCTACCACCTCACTTACTCTATGATAAAATTTTGCCTATAAATGCAGAGCCTCACATACTTCTATCACATCCACAATCGTCTCACTCTCTGCTACAAACTCTTTCATAATCTCTTACAATTTCAAACTATTTCATAATCTCAGACATTTTGAACAATGACTCTTCTCACAATGGGCGATTCTCACAGAGGCATAAGGGACAACATTGCAACATTTGTAAGTTTCTTTTATACTTATACATTTTTCATACTTCTATTAATGCTTTGTTCATCTTACCTACTCTTACACTTTTTACATTATTAACTTAGGATACTAAAAGATTATGAATCTGGTCACACAACTACCTTGCTCCCGACCCGTTAATCGTACCCTATCTCGAATATGCAGGTTTCAGAAACGTTATAAAGATCTCCAACTGTACGTTTGATTCAAAGTTCATACTTGCAATGTTAGAAAGGTGGAGACCAGAGACCCATACATTTCATCTACCAATAGGTGAATGTATCGTCACACTAGAGGACATGTACATGTTATTGGGTCTCCCTGTCGATGGTAAGGCGGTTAACGGGTCGTTTCAACAACCCAATTCTCGGTGTGAAGAATTGTTGAGCAGGGATATGGTTGATGGTGGTGGTGCGAGAGGTCAGGGTATACTACTTACTGAGCTAAAAAATCATTATGCGACTCTGAAATTGAACGAAAATTCCTCCGAGCTAGCTAAGGTAATAAAAGCTAGAAATTATATAATGATACTATTTGGAACCTTTTTATTTCCCGAAAGTATGGGAAATAGTGTAAATTTTATGTTTTTAAATTTACTTAGAGACTTCAAAAAAACTAGAAAGTATAGTTGGGGTTCTGCTGTTTTAACCCATCTACACAGTTCCTTGTGTAAAAATGCAATCAAGGAAAAATGTACATTTTATGGCTGCACTTTTTTACTTCAAGCCTGGGGTTGGTGGAGGATGGAGTCCCTAAACCCCGTCAACAACAACACATTCGTTTTCCCATACGTGACAAAGTAAGTCATCAACTTATATCATTAATTACTATTCATCTCTTCACCAAATATATGATAAAAATAAAATATTTTTCAATTCCTTTAGGTACTGCGTGAGGGGTATGGATTACGGCAAGAATACAAGATTCAATGTCGCTCTATACCGCAATCTATTGGATCATCTTGGCCTGGATGATGTACGTCATACCTTTCAACTTTTCTACTTTTAAATTATTTATTTATTACATTTTCATTAACTTGATTTAATTTTATCCGCAGTTTGTTTGGAGACCATATTTGGGTTGGACCATGAACCAAATCCCGAGGATGCAGCAATTTGGAGCGCAAAACTGCAATCATACGGTTCAATATTGTGGAGACGCACCACAACGACCGTATCAAGATGCAGTTTGGAATACATCAAGAGATACCCAGTGATCCGACTTGTTTGTCCCCGTGGCATCTCAAAAGGGTCGACGCCCAATAGGGTCTTACCAACTGGAAAGATTTTGCTCCAGAATGGTGTAAGATGTGGAAGAGGCGTCACCGATATGTCTTGCAATTTCCAGTTTTCCTCAACCATGGTAATATGCGACACACGAATCAGTATTTATCTTGGTACAGATCGATTAGTACCCCTGAAATGCACGTGTCTCATCCAAGGTATTTGGTTGACCCACGAACACAATGGGCACAACCCTCATTTCCCCAACAACAAATCCAACACACATCAACCTCCCACCAACCCCCCCAACGAAACAGAACCACAAACACCCAACCACAATCACCACCAAAATACAATTACACCCACATGCCCCACAACCAACCACAATCACCACCTCAGTACCAATACCCCCATATGCCTCACACCCAACCAAAATTTCAATCACAATACCAATACACCCACATAACCCACACACAATTTTAGTCTTCTGCATATCCCAATATGGGTCCCTCAACATCCAACCTTAGCCCTGATCTGAGATTGTCCGAAGATTATGAACCAACCGACCCAACTTACCATCAACCACAACATCACCAAAGCACCCAACATCCTCAATACCAAACACCCCAAGATCCATTTCCTTTCTACCCCCCGTACTCAGACGACCAGTGCTACAGACCAACCATGGAACCCCACCCACCACCAACACGACCAAACTTTGAGGGTATGGGCAACCGACTGTACCAAAGCGGATCTTCTAGATATGGAGATCTGACCGATTTCATGGATCCAGAACACATTGACTTTGCTGGGCCATCGACCCTGCCACAACAGGAAACGCGACGAAACCCAGCACGGGAAAGGCGAGGACGGGGATGCGGAACCGGGGGTTATTACCGGGTTCCGGGGGACCACTGATTAATCTGTATTTTTTTTATGTAATCGTTATGTGTGTAATCATATTTTGTAAATAAAAAGTCAATTTTGTTGATCCTATATCGAATACGTAACACACCGCATTTACAATAAAAAACACGAAAAATCGCCTCCCAATTGCACTAAGACGCCATCTCACTTGGCTTAGGACAAGGCTTTAACACCTAGGTGCCAAGTGAGATGGCGCATCCCCTTTAAAATAAGGTGTAGGCGCCAAGTGGGATGACTCCTCCCTTGGAGAGTTTTCTGAAACATGGTTATTTGCGTAATTTTCTCTGAATCATGATTATTTACGTTTTTTTTAATACCTAGTTCACGTAAATGTACTATTTCTATTAAAATTTTTTTTTACCGATAAAGTTATGATTTTGTATAGTAAAACAAATATTAATATATATTTCCTTTTTTATTGATGAATACCTATTGATCATATTTTTTTGAAATATTTTGTATTTAATATTTAAATGTTAATTAATTTGTTCAGAACTCATTTTTTATTTTTTATGTGTTTTTTATTTATAGTGTATTTAAAATTAGATAAAATATTATCAGTATCTTAATTTTTTGTTATTTAATTTTGTTATTAAAGGTTAGTATATAAAAAATTGAATATTATTTTCAATTAATAAAAATATTAAATTATTTAACTAATTTTAATGTTATTATAACTTTATTATTAAACTGTAAATAATTATAAAATATTTTTAATTTAAGAAATTTTATCCTATTCTTCGGACAGATATACATACTAGTATGATCATATATTTGTTGAGAATTAAGTGGGTGAAGTAATTCATGGTGAAAATAAAAAAAAATTCTGTATGCAAATATAATTTTTGTTCGAAAATAAAATAAAAATAAAAAATAAAAAAATTTATTAACAAAAATACTGTTTTTTAAAATATATATTTTTTAAATAAAAAATATTTATGAAAATTAAAAATATTGTTTTTGAAAATAAAAAAATATTTATGAAAATCAAAAATAAAATATTTTTTTGAAAATAAAAAAAATTCAAATTTTTTTTTTTAATATAAACAATTTGAAATTTAAAAAATCGGTTTTAAAGTAGTTTAAAATTACAAACTAATTATAAATTACTTTATAAATATAAATTGATTCTAAACTAGTTTTAAATTAAATTGAAACTATTTTAACAGTTAAATAAATTTTTATTAAAATGATTATTATAAACTAAATTATAAATATGATTTGGTTCAATGCAGTTTATAAATCATGAATATCCCTAGACTACGTCACATCTTGGTTGGTACACTCAATGGGGAGAGACATGCATTAAAAACTTATATTTATTAGAGCAGGTTTTTTAATGTTCCTACTTCTCTGTTCTAAATACTAGTAGTACGTGGTTCACAACTCTTTTGTAATAATCATTACTACGAGTCTGTTCTGCTGCTGAGTTGACGATAATAGACCATTCAAATTCAAGCTCCAAAATATGGCTTCCTTTTCCAACTCCTTTGGTAACTTTCATTCTTTTTCACTCACAACTATCTATCCTTTCAGTTATCAAATACTTTCATGCGTTTTTGCACCATTTACTTCATGTATGCTACGTCACAACTATCCATGAGTTTCATTTATTTTTACAGAAAATAATGATTTCTTATTTATGCACTTAACTCTTCATCTCCATTCTTTTTCATCTTGTTGAGTTTTAATGCCTAATATTCAAATTTATATTATGTAATTTAGACTCTAGTATATAAATATATTTTCTACTTTATAATTTGTACTCAAGCACAATTGATCTATTTTTCTTTTAAGTCAAAGTTTGTTGTTGTAACTTCTACCATTATTCAACCTTGGATTATGTATATGCAGGTGAAATTTCATGGATTTGTCTCAACAATTTTGATTTTACTTCTTTATGCTTTCAAAGGACTTTAATAGACACATTCAACTTACTCTCTCTCTCTGTCTACTTCACATCTTTGCTTATCACTTTCATCACAAAAATTCCATCAAATGAAAGCCATAGAAAATGCTGGATTTTCCTAATTACCTCAATCTGCTGTGTTATTGTTAGCATTTCATTTTTCGCTATTGGATTCTGGAATATCATATCAGAATCTGAGCAAAAACTGAAATTGTTAACTTGTATTATCAGAGGAATCATTTGGATTTCTTTTTCTGTTTCTTTGATTGTTCAGAGAGTCAAATGGATAACAATTGAAATTCTGGCTGCAGATACTCAATGTCACGTTCAATGTTATGACACCGTATCTGACTTACTATATGACAGTAAATACAAAAGCAATAAAGAACACAGTCAATTGTTTACCCAGTTCAGTGTGCAACAACACCTACTCTGGGGGCTACCAAGCCAGGGAGGAAATCCACTATAAGAGATGTTAATTCAGGAATAAACCAACCAGTTTATCTCCTTCACTTAAGACCTACCCAATGCAATTCCAATCTAAGTACAACTTAAACCTGAGTTCCTACTCACTCCCCCTCAATCACAGCAGTGATACATAAACCAATTTGACTTAAGAATTGATGAAGACACTCTTCAAAAACAAACACTTGATTAAGCTTCACAGCTTTTTAATCAAGCAAAACAATCACTCGTACTTCACAGCTTTGAGTGATGCACACAACTAACTTGACTCTGCTTCACAGCTTTAGTCAAGGAACATTCAAACACTCTTGCTTCAAAGCTTTGAGTGCTACACAGCCCTTACAATTAGAAACCTATTCCAAGTCACTTATCACAATGATAATTGCTTGGAGTACAATAATCAAACCTATACAGATTACAAATGATCTTCTGATCAATAAAGGGATACCTTGTAAAACAGCAGCTCTGTTGAATATATAGCAGCTGCAACTTCAGTTAGGGTTTCCACAAAAACCTAGGGTTAATTCCGTTTGACCTAAAGACCAGGTCACATGGCTTTATTAACCAGGTTAGGGTTGAGCTAGGTTACCCCTCAGAAAACGCAGGATTCTGTTCAGGAAAGACTGAGTTATTTTCCTGAAAAAACTCAGACTTATCCAACCTGCAAACCTGTTAGTTCAGAACAGGATGTCATAACATCTGTTATGACATCTGAGAAAACCTGTCTACTGATTTAGCAAAATGTGATCATTTTGCAAAATGCTCAGATACACACTTATAAACATCAGTACTTGAATTATAATATTTTTCTGCAAAGGTACCTAATGAGTCAGTACAAACTAAACTAGAATGTTATGACATCAGTCATGACATTCACACATACACTTGGGATTTACCAAAAATGCAAGCCAATACCTAAACACCTACAAACTCTCCCTTTGGCAGATTTTTGGCTAAAGACCCTAAGCAATCAGAGATAGATAGCAGCAGAGATAAGTGACAGCAGAAAAATAGAATGTCAAGTACTAATTAAGTAAGTACCAAAATATTCTCCCCCTCTTTAGCCACAAATGGCCCAAAGATACATGTTCATAAAATTATACAGTTATCCAAAACAAAATAATAAGAGCAGCAGCAGAAAACAACTGAATACACTTCCAAACTCCACCAGATATCAGCACCAACCAGCAACACCACCAAACAGCAACCAACCTTCAAGCACTGTCATCAGACTCAGAGGAGCTAGTTTCTTCAATGTTGAGATGACCTTCAGCTTCTACACCTTCTTCCCTTCTGTTTTCTTCAGCTTCCTCCTTTTCTAGCCTGGCAATTAGAATTTTTAGGGTCCTTTTTCTAGCATCCAGCTCTTTGCAAGTTTCTTTTAAAACAGCTATGACATCTGATGTCTTGGACTGGGTCTTCACAGACGATGTCTCAGCTGATGTTATGACAATGTCTGGAGCATGAGATCCCTGAAACAGTTTGTAGTGCAAGCCAAGGGCAGGAGCTCTTTTGCAGACTGTATCTCTTGCCACAAGGATATCAGGGTATTGTGCAAGGATGATTCCACAAAGGAGGGAGGGAAAGGCAATTGGTCCTTTGACAGCATAACTGCCAGTATGCTTTAAAGTTTGTTCAAAGATGTACCTGCCATAGTCAAAAGCAGTCTTGGTTCCCACAGCATAAATAAATCTCCCCAATCCTGTGGAGATAGTTGATTTATGATTTGTAGGCACCCAGTTGGCTGCACCTATTTTATGCAAGATGGCAAATTTCATGCTGAGTTTACTAGCATTCAGCTTGCCTTTCAAGGGCCAGCACTTTACTTGCCTGGCTGTGATGGTTTGACAAACTTCATTGTCAGTTGCCTCCAGATCAGGACAGTCCTCATTTGTTCTTCCAAGAAACTTGTTGATTTCTGATGGAGAGAACTTGACCCTTCTTCCTCTAACAAAAACACTTTCAAAGTCAGCTGACCTTCCATCAGCACAATCATTAGACAAGTTCACTACAAACTCCTTGACCAGATTTTCATAACATTTGTTAAACTTTATCACTGTCTTCATTAGTCCAGCATTCTTGATCAGGTCCATGATGTCTTTGCACTCCAAGGCATCATTGTTGAGTTCTCTCTCTAAGGCTATTCTCTTTAAGCAAACATACTTCCATCTGTTTGCATTGTCAGGATGATGAAAAGAGATGTTGTCTGTTGGGACTTCAGGCACTCTAGCAATTTTGCTGGAGGGGAGCTTCCTTCTGATAGGAGTTTCTTCAATATCAATCTCAAATTCTGATTCCTCATCAGAATCAGAAGATTCAGGTTCTTTTCTCTTCTTAGAGATTGGTTGTCTAGCAGTATGCACCTGGGCCTTCTTCCCTTTTGTCTGAATACTTTTCTCAGCCATGCCTTCAGCCTTGGATTTCTTAGCATTAGGTTTA
Source organism: Vicia faba (assembly GCA_948472305.1). Classification (NCBI taxonomy): domain Eukaryota; kingdom Viridiplantae; phylum Streptophyta; class Magnoliopsida; order Fabales; family Fabaceae; genus Vicia; species Vicia faba. The sequence continues at coordinate 124,207,514 of OX451738.1, forward strand.
TCATTCTGACTACTCTTTCTTTTCATCAATCTCCTAGCTATGCTAGGGTTCACATTAGCAATCAGATCATTATCTGAGTAATCCTCATCCACATCAATGATAGGTGGATCAGCAGCCTTTTCTAAAGGGTTCTGAATGTTGTCTTTTTGTGTCACAACATTCTCAGTGACATCTACATTCTCAGAAACTTCCACATTTGGACTTTATGATTGGTTTAAAGGGACAGAGATCCCCGGTACAGATTGGTTGCCACTCAGTATACTAGTAACCAGCCTAGCAATAGCTTGATGAACTTGAACTGATCCTTCTCTATTAGGTACAGAAGACGAAGGATGAGAAGAATTACCAGAGGCTGTAGCTTGAGCTCTTCTTGCATGTCTGGTTCGGAGCTTTTTGACTTTGGCTGGTTCAGTTGCCATCTCTCTGAGAGGAGTGACCTCAAGAACTTCAGATTCTATGCATGTGGTGATTGCCCTAGAATCTTGGTCAGATGATGACGATGATGAGGATGACGAAGTTGCCATGGTTGAAGACGATGTCTGAGACATTTTGATTGACTTTGAGTAATGGTAGCAGTTTGAGAAAAATCTTTGATTGTGAGGAGGAAACAGGTTGCAAGGACGAGAGAGGTAGGGGGTAAAAGGGAGTCTTTTCAACTTCTTAAAGATTTTGAAAGAATTGTGAAAGTATATGATTAACCCACTAAAGATAGACTTAATAAAATTAATTCCTTCAACCTTTGTTTTAAGCAAAATTAATTGCTATAAAATCTTATGTTGGTGAATACCCAACCTGCCCCTCAAATTTTCAAGTTTATTTCCAACAAGAGCCTTGGTAAAAGAATCAGTCAGCTGAAGCTTAGAGAAACTATGTTCCAGTTTAAATGACTTCTTCTCTTCAAAGTCAATAGGTTTCAAGGAAATGTTGATTGTATTCAGATTGTCACAACACAATGTCACAACATCTTGTGTGACATTGTACTCAGGGAGCATCTGTTTTGACCAGATGTTTTGAGAACAGTTTTTCCTAGCAGCAACTATTTCCGCACAGAATTGGGAAGGCATTCTTTTGATATGAATCATAGTTCTGGTTGATTCTTGAATAATTTTCTGTTTGTCCAGTCCATTTTGATGGAGAGTTATAGGAGAGGAGACTTCAAGCCTCATTTCTTCAGGGAAACAGAATTTATTAGACTTGTTATTTTCAACATCCTTGTCAAGATGACTTATGGTTCTGACAACACATCCTTCTTCAAGTTTATTTGCCACATCACAGATATTATCATCCTGTAGTTTTGGAGTTCTTCTGACTGCTTCCATAGAAATAGCTCTTTTCATTCTTCTTAGATGAAGGGGACCAGGCTTATGCTGCCACAGTTTCATCTCTTTTTCTTCTTTGATAATTGGACACATAGTGGAGATATCAGTGTTCTCAGGCTGCCACAAGTAGCAGTTATCTTTGGATCTGATTCCTCTCATTACAACTTCTAGTTTTTCATTAATTACTAGACATTCAGATCTTGAGAAGTTGACCTTGAATCCTAGATCACATAATTGACTGATACTAATGAGATTAGCAGTCAACCCTTTTACCAGCAGTACTTTATTCAGACTTGGAACTCCAGGACAGTCCAAATTACCAACTCCTTTGACTTCACCTTTAGCACCATCTCCAAAGGTCACAAAACTGGTGGTGTGAGGCATAACATTATTGAGGAGATTTTTGAATCCAGTCATGTGTCTGGAACATCCACTGTCAAAGTACCAGCCTTCCTTTGCAGACACTCTCAGGGAAGTATGGGCTATCAGGGCAGTAGCCTTTTTCTTCCAATGAGGAGTATGTGGTACCCTTTTTGGCTTAGGTTTAGCACCTGAGTTCTGATTAGGATATCCATGTAATCTGAAGCAGAAGGGCTTTATGTGGCCATATTTCCCACAACGATGACATCTCCATCTTTGGTATTTTTTCTTCATGTATTTCTGATGTTGAGAGGTGTGTTGAGACATCTGCTTTGAAAATTACTTAACATGCCTGATCTTCTTGTCTGCACCAGGTTTCTTAGCTTCCACAAATCCTAGACCAGATTTGTTTCCCACATTTTGTCCCACTTGTAGGATCTCTTCCAATTTATCTGATCCATTGGTCAACATCTTGACAGATTTTGTCATTTGGTTCAGTTGTGAGTTCAGTAATTGAACTTTCCCTTCTAGGTGACTTATAGTTTCAAGATCTGCCCTTTTTTCCGCCTCCAGCTTTATAATGAGTTTTGACTGTTTCTCATTCTGCACACAGACTTCAGCACTTCTGATACACAATTTCTTGTAGGTATCAGCAAGTTCTTCAAATGTCACTTCTTCATCACTAGTGTCACTTTCAGAAGTACAAACACTAGTTAGAGCAGTAACTAGTTTGGCAGATTCTTCTTCAGAATTACTTTCTGAATCATAGTCAGACCAAGTAACAGTCATTCCTTTCTTTTGTTTCTTAAGAAAGGTAGGACATTCAGCTCGAATATGTCCATATCTTTCACATCCATGGCATTGAATACCTCTGCCTTGGTTTCCCTTATCTTCTGACCTTGGTCTTCTGCTGGAACTGTCAATGTCAGAGGGAATGTTATGAACATTAGACCTTGACTTTGGATCTATTCTTTTGATGAGCTTGTTGAACTCTCTTCCAAGCATAGCAATAGCTTCTGATATATTTTCTTCTTCATCCTCCTTGTTTTCAACATCAGCGTTGGATACAAGTGCTATGCTTTTGTTCTTCTTGTCACCATTATCAGTGATCCCCATCTCAAAAGTCTGAAGAGACCCAATAAGTTCATCCACTTTCAACTTGCTGATGTCCTGGGCTTCCTCTATGGCAGTTACCTTCATTGCAAATCTTTTAGGCAAGGATCTGAGAATCTTCCTTACCAGTTTTTCTTCTGACATCTTTTCTCCCAGTGCTCCTGAGGTGTTGGCAATCTCCAAGATGTTCATGTGAAACTCATGAATGGTTTCATCTTCCATCATTTTTAGATTCTCAAACTTGGTGGTCAACATCTGAAGCCTTGACATTTTTACTTTGGAAGTGCCCTCATGAGTAGTTTTGAGAGTGTCCCAAACTTCCTTGGCCAGTTCATATTGATGTACTAGTCTGAAAATGTTTCTATCAATTCCATTGAACAAGGAATTTAAAGCTTTTGAATTTCCTAGAGCTAACTCATCTTCTTCTTTACTCCAATCTTCCTCAGGCTTCAGACTGATTGTCCCATCTTTCTCAGTTATGGTGGGGTGAATCCATCCTTTGTTAGCAGCTCTCCAAGCCTTTTTGTCCAGAGATTTTAGGAAGGCAATCATACGAGGTTTCCAGTAGTCATAATTAGTTCCATCCAGAATGGGTGGTCTATTTCCAAAAACTCCTTCTTTGTCCATAGTGCCAGAAAGTGATATCCCTAGATCTCACCCAGTAATACAGGCAGGGTGCCTGCTCTGATGCCAATTGAAATTTTGGCTGCAGAGACTCAATGTCACGTTCAATGTTATGACACCGTATCTGACTTACTATATGACAGTAAATACAAAAGCAATAAAGAACACAGTCAATTGTTTACCCAGTTCAGTGTGCAACAACACCTATTCTGGGGGCTACCAAGCCAGGGAGGAAATCCACTATAAGAGATGTTAATTCAGGAATAAACCAACCAGTTTATCTCCTTCACTTAAGACCTACCCAATGCAATTCCAATCTAAGTACAACTTAAACCTGAGTTCCTACTCATTCCCCCTCAATCACAGCAGTGATACATAAACCAATTTGACTTAAGAATTGATGAAGACACTCTTCAAAAACAAACACTTGATTAAGCTTCACAGCATTTTAATCAAGCAAAACAATCACTCGTACTTCACAGCTTTGAGTGATGCACACAGCTAACTTGACTCTGCTTCACAGCTTTAGTCAAGGAACATTCAAACACTCTTGCTTCAAAGCTTTGAGTGCTACACAGCCCTTACAATTAGAAACCTATTCCAAGTCACTTATCACAATGATAATTGCTTGGAGTACAATAATCAAACCTATACAGATTACAAATGATCTTCTGATCAATAAAGGGATACCTTGTAAAACAGCAGCTCTGTTGAATATATAGCAGCTGCAACTTCAGTTAGGGTTTCCACAAAAACCTAGGGTTAATTCCGTTTGACCTAAAGACCAGGTCACAGGGCTTTATTAACCAGGTTAGGGTTGAGCTAGGTTACCCCTCAGAAAACGCAGGATTCTGTTCAGGAAAGACTGAGTTATTTTCCTGAAAAAACTCAGACTTATCCAACCTGCAAACCTGTTAGTTCAGAACAGGATGTCATAACATCTGTTATGACATCTGAGAAAACCTGTCTACTGATTTAGCAAAATGTGATCATTTTGCAAAATGCTCAGATACACACTTATAAACATCAGTACTTGAATTACAATATTTTTCTGCAAAGGTACCTAATGAGTCAGTACAAACTAAACTAGAATGTTATGACATCAGTCATGACATTCACACATACACTTGGGATTTACCAAAAATGCAAGCCAATACCTAAACACCTACAACAATATTCAACTCTATATGGTGGTTATCTTCTTGTGTGTTTGTTTCATCTCTCAACATTGAAATTCTATTCCAAAATCATGCAATTGAAACTTTTGATATTGTACAATGGCTTGTACATTTCCTTCTTCTATATTGTGCCTTTAAAAATCTTGGATATTTGGGAACTCGTAGTGGAAAAGAAGGTTTATCTGAGCCGCTGTTGGCTCAAAAATTTGAAACTAAACAAACATTGGTCATGTTACTTTTCTCAGCAAGTTGGTTTTCTCTTGGATGAATTCTTTTTCAGTTTAGGTTACTCAAAGCCACTAGATCTTGAAGAAATCCCTTCCCTTGTTTCTGAAGATGAAGCAAATATGGCCTATCAAAAATTTGTCCATGCATGGGAATCACTTGTTAGAGAGAGAGAAAGGAATAATAATACAAAGAGTTTGGTTCTTTGGTCTATAGTCAGAACTTACTTAGGAGAAAACATATTAATAGCATTTTATGGATTAATCAGAACTGTTTCTTTTGCTGTTTCACCTCTAATACTCTATGCTTTTGTTAACTACTCAAATAGAACTGAGCCAGATCTTAGACAAGGTCTTTCCATAGTTGGTGTTTTGATTGTCACCAAAGTGTGTGAGTCTTTGTCTCAAAGACATTGGTTTTTTAACTCAAGGAGATCAGGGTTGAAAATGAGATCAGCTTTGATGGTAACTGTTGTACCCCAAAATTTGCCCTCCCATATTCTTCAAGAAATTGCCAAGTCAAGTCACAAAATTCCCCAAGGGTTGTGCAGTTCAACAGTCTCCTATACAGTCAAAACTAGGGTTTGTGTTCTGATCAGGAAGATAAAGTTTTCAAAGGCCCAATCAAGTCTCATATGCCTACAAATATGGTCAAGCATCCTCATATCAAGTTTCAAGGCATTCAGCTCAAAATTGCACAGTCAAAACCCTAAATTGCACTACAGTCAACTGTAGGGGCAAAATGGTCATTTGATAGTCAAAAGTTCAAATTTTTGGTCAACATATCATTTTGAAGCCACAAACATCATTTGATCAATGCTTGATCATGATTCTCAAAGTTTGGCTCAGAAATCATCAAAGATGCAAAAGTTACTATATTTGGACAGTTGAAAAAGTCAACTGAAATTGACCAGGGCATAACTTTCACATGGATTATCAGAAAAATTCCATCCAAAGCTCATTTTGAAGAGAAAGACATTTCCTACAACTCATCTTCATACTTCAAGTCCAAGAAATGCTCTCACAAAAAGTTATCAATTTCAACATTATAGGTCATTTTCAAAAGTCAACAAAAAGGGACTTTAAGTCAAAGGCCATAACTTGAGATTGGTAAATCAAAATGACATGGGACCAAAGACATTGGTTATAGGACTCAAAGATCTTTCCAAAATGTCCAAGAACATGTGAAAAGCTTAAAAATTGAGCAAGTTATGCCTTGTGGAAATTGGGAAATTTTTGGGAATTTTGAAAAGTCAACAATGGTTCAAATGACCTAAATTTGCTAATGGGCCCATTTTTCTTCCATGATTCATCATTCCAAGCCTATGCACGACCATTTGGCCCAAAGGGAAGTATTTTCTCAATTTTTATTTATTTATTTGAATTTATATTAATATTAATTCATTTAAATTATTTAAATATGTGAAAAATATCAAAATTGCCTTAACCAATCTTTTTATGCATGTTTAATACTCAATATTTCGTGTAAATACAAATGGGGAAAGATTTGGAGCTGATTGGCATGATTGAACAAAAATGCACATGGAAAAGATATGGAAGATCCTTAAGGAAATCAAATATTGAAACCATTGAATACAAGAGATTTTGTTCAATTTTCTTGACCTAAAAGCTTCACTACATATGCCTGAATAAAACCCTAAGCCTTAGAGACTGAAGGCTGCGCAGAAAACAAAAGTTCAAAACTTGAAAATTCTTGAAAAAAGTTCAAAACTGAAAAGCATTCTAGAGGTCGATTCAAGGCTCCAAACTTGGTTCAATAGCTTCCTTGACAATCTCTGAACGTGTGCCAATCCCTAACATCAACCAAAACGCAAAGAATTGGTATAATGACTCAAAACTGTACAGATGAAAACTTGGAGTCGTGCATCATGATTTAAGCATCTTTCTTAAGTTTTATTTGTTGATTCATGATTGTTATTTTGTTCTGATGCTAACCATGCCAATTAATTTCGTTTTTATGCAATATATGTGATTTGGCCATTGATGCCGTCTAGGGTTTGCAGAGCTCCCAATTAGGGGTTTCTTAATCACGTAAAATCAGGCCACCTCAATACCATGGTTGGATTCAGTGCATCAAGACGAAGAAATCTTGACCCTCGCGCCCAATTTATGGGCATCATAGCGCTAGTCGCTATTTTCTGGAAACTAACCTTAGGCCACGCATCCAAAACCGTTGCCTCTGCTTTTGTTTTACAGGAACAACGAAGGAGATGACGTGTTGTCCATCAGCGATTGGCCGGTTCAAAAGTTGGCGCGCGTTGCCCACTAACACTTTGTTTTCTTTTATTATATTTAATAGCCATTATATATTAAATTGAAATCAAGCGCTTCAGTGGCACAGGTGTTAAGCTTGCAACGTCCAAGACCTGGGTTCGAACCCCAGGTCTGAATAATTTCGCTATTATTTTTCTATACTCATTCCTATGCAGGTTCAACTTTGAAGATCATCATATACGCCCAGATCAGACCATACACGCATCCAGCAAATCCAATCCAAAGGCCAGGATCCATGGAGTACCGTGAGTGCTAGTCAATGCCTAGGCATGTTGTTTGGAAAGTCAACAAGACCATGTCTTATTGGGCCAGGCTTTACCATCAAAACCTCCATATTGGGGCTACCCCCCTGGTTTGCTTTTCTTTTCATATTTTTTTTTTTTTTAATTATTATGTTATTTATTTTCATTGTTTTAATTAATTAATTATTTTTTTTTACAAAATATAAAAACTTCATTAAAAAATCAGAAAAGACCAAAAATAATAAATATTTTTATTATAATTATTTTCTTGTAAATAAATTAACATATAATGAATTTAGTTTTAATTAGGATGTTTGCAATTTAATTCTTTTCATATTAAATAAAAATAATTAGAATTAGGTTAATTAACGATTTCTATTCCTTTTAATTTTTCCTCTTTATCATAATACTTATTTATTTATTATTTTCATAATTAAATTGTACATAAATATAATTAGGTCTAAATTAGGTCAAATTTTAATATTTTCATAATAAACTTAAAAAACATTAGAATTAGGTTTAGCTCGTTATTTTAATTTTAATTAATTAATTCTTTTTTCTTTCAAATCCTAAAAAACACAAAAATACTAAAAATCATTTTCTTTCTAATTTTAATTTTAACTCCTCATTAATTTAAATATTCTGCAAAAGGGTCCAACGCCCTCGTTCCGATAATTCATTAATTTCGCATATTTTATTTCCTATTATAATTATGTAACTCTCCCGAAGCATTGTAACAATTTAACTTTTCGCACTTTTTCTTTGCTTTATTTATTTTTCTGTCAAATCGGGTCCGGTTTAATTTTGGCGATGTGGACCCGCGCCATTTGTAATAGCTGTAGATTTATTTTCCCGCAAACTTTATAACTGTTAAAAAGCATGCAAGAATGAATGTCTTAATTAAAATCAAGCGTAGATCACTTTAACATGACAAGACAAATATCAATGAAAACGACACACGAATCGCACACACCACCCCTAGGGTACGCCTCACTGTTGCCTTGCCTTTCGAAAGGTGATCGTCGAGTAGAGGATGTCTTAGTAAGTCCTCATGATCCGGGAACCTGGCATGAGGGTAGCTTCTAAGGTGTCTTCCCATTGCTCTGGTGATCACCATGTCCCGAACATCGAATTGACCCGAACACCTCCAACGGTGGTGCTACCTACCTCTCAATGGTGGGATGGCACTACTTTAAAGGACATTTACACAGACGAATTCCTTAAGGTAGGTAGGTTCTCAAGGATACTTGCTCTAATTTCAAACAAATCAAAACATCTTTTCACCAACACATTTTTCAAAAGCTTTCAAAGCAAATTTTTCAAACACTCTGACGTACGAGTCGAACTGAAATTTTTCAAAGAAACTTTTTTAAAACCCACATTGAAAAGCAAACAAACAATTTTGAAAACACAATGAGCAAGTATCTAAGAGCCCATGGATAACCATGGATAGAAAGGGTGCTAACACCTTCCCTTTCTATAAACCTACCTCCCGAACCGAGAGCAATCTCTTTAAGGAATTTTTCTGTGCTTTTGTCCTTTCCATTTGGAGAAAATAAAAGACGGTGGCGACTCTTGCTTCCGCGACATTTCGCGAACCAGCGTTAAACAGTCAGTTCCAGATCCACCGATCACAGAACTGGCGACTCTGCTGGGGAATAAAACTTAAAGTGAGGTGTACCTTAGGGCTAGGTCATAACTATGTTTTCACTTGTATTGATTTGCTTGCTTTACTATTGTGGGTTGCATCGGAGATACATAGATCCTAACCCGGATCTGGGGATACCCTGTTTAGGTAGCGTAAGCTGTGAGGGACCTGTCCGGCGTAGACCGACACAGGTGAAGCAGTGGCTACGTTGGTGTGGCACCTTAGTCTGTACCGATATCCCTTGTGTCGCAACGAGGAGAATATGGGTCTTCTAAGGAGTCATTAAGCACCAACAACCTTAGAACCTTAATTGACACAACTTGGCCTTTAGAATTGTAGCAGTATGCTACGCCCATTGAGGCTAAACTCTCGTGATGGTTCTGGCCGTAAGAAAAGATTGCGATGCTGGAGTTATGACCGATTGAGGGTAGTCAATGATATTGGGATCCTCTAAGAACCCGGTTACTTTTGATTAGGACAGGTATGAACCAACAAACTGAAAGAGGGTAGTACCTAGACCTCATGCTGGCCTAAACTTTAGGGGCTTGCCTTGTGTGACTTGTGTGCCTTACTATGTTTGCCTTTGTATCTGTATGTGGTGTGCTTTATCATAACATCATAGCATCATGAGCATTGCATGCATCCTGCATAAGAACTGACCATTTCAAAGACAAGAGGGTTTCATCTTTGCTCTGTTTTGTAGGACATTATGATGCCTGTGCGAAGGAATACTATCCGGTTCAACTTTGTTCGTTCACCTGAGTTGCTTGATGAATTGGTTAGTAGAATTCCAAACACCACTTCCTTCATTCAGAGGCATGGCTCTCTTCTCAGTTTAGTCACTGCAAAACGGGATCAACAGTTGATGAGTGTTCTGACCCAGTTCTATGACCCTCAGTACCAGTGCTTCACCTTTCAAGACTTCCAGCTGGTCCCTACCCTGGAAGAGTTCTCTGATTTACTTGGCATCCCTATCTTGGATCAGACTCCCTTTACTGGTTGGGAAAAGACCCTCAGGCTTGAGGACATTGCTGCAGTTCTTCCTTTGACCCATCAAGAGGTAACAGACAACTGGGTAACTAGAAGCGGAGTTAAGGGTTTCTTGGCCAAGTTCCTAATTGGCAAAGCTAACAATTTCTGGAATGACCTGGACTTTAGGGCATATGAAGACATCTTGGCTCTCCTAATCTATGGGTTAGTCCTGTTTCCTAATCCCGACAACTTCATCAATGTCACTTCTATTAGGATCTTTATGTCTCAGAACCCTGTGCCCACTCTCTTGGGTGACATTTTGCAACAACTTCATGCCCGTACTACCCGAAGACGAGGAACCCTATGGTGTTGTATCCCTTTGTTGGTGAGGTGGTTTATTTCGCACCTCCCTAAGTTCGTACTGAAGAACCAAGAAGGAAAAGGTTGGGCTCATAGGTTAATGTCTCTCACCGATAAAGACATCATTTGGACTTGCAGAGGTTTGGATGAGATAGCTATTATTGATCGATGCGGGGAGTATCCTAATGTTCCTCTGATTGGTACTCAAGGAGGGATCTCTTACAATCCATGTCTAGCACTCCGTCAGTTTGGAAGAGCAAGAAGAGCAGGTCCCCATGAGATGTTGGTGCCTCACTTCAGTTTCGAGTTTCAGGTGGATAGTGACGAGCTACGTCGTAGGTTCATCAAGGCTTGGGATAAGGTTCATAAAGCTGACCCACAAGAGCTAGGGCCAAAGACTTCTTTACCTATGGAAGCCTACTACAAATGGGTCCGCATCCGTGCTCAGAAGTTAGGTATGCCGTATGAAGCTGTCAGACCCGTCATTCTTGAGTGCCCTGACAAAGATGGTGTTCCTCCAACTGTCCTTCCTCCTCAGATACCTACTGATTATGAGACATTGAAGAGATCTTGGTCGCAACTGCAAGAAGAACGGGATTCTTACCGGGAAAAGTTCAACGAGCAGGAATCAAAGATCCAGAAGTTGACAAAGCAGTTGGAGAATGAGAGAGCTCTGAATGCATACATCCGTACTGAGAAGAGGAGACCATGGGATCAATAAGGAGCTCTGAATGTGCCTTTACAGCTTTTATTTCCTTTCCAGTATTTCCTTTCATGTAACGCCTAAGGGCAACCTTGTTGAATAATTTCGGTTGCAAAGTTGAATCTAATGAAGTGTGTTCTTTTTTGTTTACAAAGTTGATTCCCGATTGTCTTTGAAAACATAATTCATACGCATTTCATACATCATGTGCATAGCAAGTTTTTCCTCTTTTCAGGTTGCTTACAGTTCTTCGCTGTTTATTTCAGCATCATGAATCCTGAATCTGCATCAACCGAGACATCGATCAAGGCTCTTCAGGTGCAGAATGCACAATTCCAAGAATTAATCAAGGGTCTGGCTAAAGGCCAAGAAGAACTAAAGGCTATGCTCCTGAAGAAGGAGAAGAAGAAAAAGAGAAGAACTGTTCTGTTCAACTCGGGCCGAAGGTTTGGCAACACTCTGCAACATGAAGAGGCTGGTTCTTCTGTTGGCAAGAGTCCTTCTCAGGCAGAAGTAAAGGTTCCTAGTCCGGTCGTCTCCGACAACGAGACAGATTTTGATGAAGAGCAGTACCCTCCTGCAGATGATAGGTACAAACAACTGGAGGACAGGTTGAAGGCTATGGAGGTGCAACAGGCACCTGGACTGGATTTCGGAGATCTGGGTTTGTCGACTGGTGTGATTATCCCGCATAAATTCAAAGCACCATCCTTCTCCAAATATGACGGGGCGTCTTGTCCCAAGCTGCACTTGAGGTCCTATGTTCGGAAAATTCAGCCGTACTCTGCGGATAAGAATCTATGGATCCACTTCTTCCAGGAGAGTCTTTCAGGGACTCATCTCGAATGGTTCTATCAGCTGGATGGGACCAAAGTTCTTAACTGGGAGGAGTTGGCTACTGCTTTCTATAAGCAGTATCAGTATAATGCCGACCTTGCCCCCACACGTACCCAACTCCAGGGTATGGCGTTAGGTGCAAGCGAAGGTTTTAAGGAGTACGCTCAGAAGTGGAGAGACCTGGCTGGCAGGGTGCAGCCACCATTAACTGATCGGGAGCTGGTTGACATGTTCTTGGGGACCCTATCTGGGCCATTCTTCAACCATCTCATTGGGAATTCTTCTGCTGGTTTCACTGATTTAATCTTGACTGGAGAAAGGATTGAAGCTGGGTTGAAGTCTGGGAAGATTGCGAAGGGTGCAGCATCCAGTTCGGAAAAGAAATCGTTTAAAAAGGAGTCTAGTGCCGTGTATGGTTCTAGGAAATCAGAAAGACCTGAGCACCGCCAATCTGTCAGCGCGGTGATGATTGCTAAGCCTGCTGCCGCCCCACGGCCAAACAATTCTCAAAGGGCTGAAAGACCCCGGAGGGAGTTTACCCGGTTAAACATGACTCTATCGCAGATCCTGCCACAGTTGCTCGCAACCAACTTAGTGACTGTCAGGGAGGCTCCAAAGTTCCCAAATACAACATCTCCCAAGTACAACCCGAATGCTCGTTGTGCTTACCATTCAGATAGCCCGGGGCACTTTACCGATGACTGTTGGGCACTAAAGAACAAGCTGCAAGACCTCATTGATGCTAAGGAGGTACAGTTTGAGGCATCTGACAAGCCTAATGTGGTGACAGCTCCCCTGCCTGCTCATGGAGTTAATGCTATCGGGGATGAAGAGGAAGTTGATGAAGCTGAATTTGATAGCTGGATCTACCCGGCAACTGACGGTGGACTTAACAATTGGAGCGCAAAGGACAATCTCCCTGTTTCTTTTGTTACTAAGTAATGAATTCCTATGTTTTGTTATTTTGTAATAAACAATGATAAACTCTACGGCCCGGTGTCTTACCCGAGGCACCGTGGTTCTATTTTGTGAGGGCATACAAACTGTCATTTCATATATCATGAATGAAAATCTTGGACGTATTTTTCGCATTGCAAATATTGTGTTCCTTTTCTGTCTTTCTTTTCCTTTACATAATTTTCAAAACAGCTGTATTTACACACACACTCACTCATACAGGTTCCAATCCACTCTGGATCTCACTGATAACAGCTCTGCTACTGCCAATTATGACTTTGAAAATCCGATCAACTTAGCCAAAGACGAAGGTGAAGATGATTGCGAAGTGCCTGGCGAGCTTGCAAGACTGTTGCTTCAGGAAGAGAGGGCAATTCAACCCCATGAAGAGCCAGTGGAAACCATAAACTTGGGTACTGAAGCAGACAGGAAAGAGGTAAAGATTGGCGCCAACCTAGAGCTCAGCGTGAAGCAACGGTTAACCAAGATGTTACATGATTATATGGAGATCTTTGCCTGGTCCTACGAAGACATGCCAGGGTTGGATACCGATATTGTCGTCCATCATTTGCCGACTAAGGAAGACTGCCCTCCAGTTAAACAAAAAGTCCGTCGGATGCGTCCAGAGATGTCCGAGAAGATTAAGGCCGAGGTCATGAAACAGTTTGATGTCGGGTTCCTTGCAGTGACTTCTTACCCTCAGTGGGTTGCTAATGTGGTGCCGGTACCTAAAAAGGACGGTAAGGTCAGAATGTGTGTCGATTACAGGGATCTGAACAGGGCCAGCCCCAAGGATGACTTCCCCTTACCTCACATTGATGTCCTTGTTGATAACACAGCTCAACACAAGGTATTCTCTTTCATGGATGGCTTTTCAGGTTACAATCAGATCAAGATGGCACCTGAAGACATGGAAAAGACTACATTTGTTACTCAGTGGGGCACCTTCTGTTACAAGGTCATGCCGTTCGGATTAAAGAATGCTGGGGCAACCTACCAACGTGCCATGGTTGCCTTATTTCACGACATGATCCATCATGAGATAGAGGTGTATGTAGACGACATGATCGCTAGGTCCCAGACTGAGGAAGAGCACCTAGATCATCTGCAGAAGTTATTTGACCGGTTGAAACTGTACAAGCTGAGATTGAACCCGAACAAGTGCACCTTCGGGGTAAGATCGGGAAAACTGCTAGGCTTCGTGGTCAGTGATAAAGGTATTCAAGTGGACCCTGCTAAAGTCAAGGCTATTCAAGAGATGCCAGTTCCTAAGATAGAGAAGGAAGTCAGAGGCTTTTTAGGACGCCTGAATTACATCGCTCGATTCATCTCACATCTGACTGCTACCTGTGAGCCAATCTTCAAGCTGCTGAAGAAAGATCAGGTAGTACGTTGGAACGATGAATGTCAGGCTGCTTTTGACAAAATCAAAGAGTATCTCCAGGAACCACCTATCCTTATGCCACCAGTTGAAGGGAGACCTCTGATACTATACCTGACAGTGTTAGACAACTCAATGGGGTGTGTGCTGGGGCAGCATGACGAGTCTGGCCGAAAAGAGCATGCCATTTATTACCTTAGCAAAAAGTTTACCGACTGTGAGACCCGATACTCACTGCTTGAGAAAACTTGCTGCGCTTTGGTATGGGCTGCTCGCCGGCTGAGACAGTATATGCTGACTCACACTACCTTGTTGATCTCAAAGATGGATCCGATAAAGTACATATTCGAAAAGCCTGCTCTGTCTGGGAGAATTGCAAGATGGCAAATGATCTTGACCGAATACGACATACAGTACACAACCCAGAAAGCCATCAAGGGAAGTGTATTGGCAGACCACTTGGCTCATCAAGCTGTAGATGACTATCAATCAATGAACTTCGAGTTTCCAGATGAAAGCATCATGATAGTAACAGATTGTGAAGTGCCTGGACCGGATGAAGGACCTGAGCCAGGATCCCGATGGTCTATGCACTTTGATGGAGCCTTCAATGCTTTGGGAAACGGTATCGGCGCTATAATCATATCTCCACAAGGTACTCATACTCCACTCACTGCCCGGCTATGTTTCAACTGTACCAACAACATGGCGGAGTATGAGGCGTGTATCATGGGTCTTCAAGCTACGATTGATTTAAGGATCAAATTTCTAAGTGTCTTCGGAGATTCCGCTCTTGTGATCAATCAGATCAAAGGAGAGTGGGATACGAAACATCCAAACCTGATTCCTTACAGAGAATGTGTGTTGACCCTGATTCCCCACTTTACAGAGATAACCTTCGAGCACTTCCCAAGAGAAGAGAATCAGCTAGCGGACGCGTTGGCTACAATGTCTTCAATGTTCAAGGTCAAATGGGATAATGAGGCTCCCCGGATCATCATCTGGAACCTGGACGAACCGGCATACTGTTGTGATCTCGAAACTGAATTGGTGACTGAGAAGCCTTGGTACCACGAAGTGAAGAGATATCTGGAAGCTCAGGAATACCCTGAAGGTGCCTCTGTCAATGATAAGAAATTCCTGAGGAGGTTCGCAGCCAAGTTCTTCCTTAGCAACGGCATCTTGTACAAGCGAAATCATGATTCAACCTTACTGCGTTGTGTGGATAAGACTGAAGCGGAAAGAATCATGGAAGAACTACATGAAGGGACCTTTGGTACGCATTCCAGTGGACATACAATGGCTAAGAAGATCCTACGGGCAGGATATTACTGGTCCACCATGGAAGCTGATTGCTACCAACACTCCAGGACATGCCACAAGTGCCAGATCTATGCAGACAAGGTGCATGTTCCTCCGGTTCCACTGAATGTTCTGACTGCGCCTTGGCCGTTTGCAATGTGGGGCATAGACATGATCAGTGAGATAAAACCTACGGCATCTAATGGACATCGCTTCATCCTAGTGGCGATTGATTATTTTACGAAGTGGGTTGAAGCAGTATCCTATGCTACGGTAACCAAGACCGTTGTGGCACGGTTCATTCGGCACAACCTGATCTGTCGGTACGGCGTCCCTGAGCGGATCATTACAGACAACGGTACCAATCTAAACAATAAGATGATCGCCGAGCTCTGCGAACAGTTCAAGATACAGCACCACAATTCTTCTCCCTACAGACCGAAGATGAATGGGGCTGTAGAAGCAGCAAATAAGAACATCAAGAAGATCGTGCAGAAAATGACAGTGACTTACAAAGATTGGCACGAGATGTTACCGTTCGCTCTACATGGGTACCGTACCTCAGCTAGGACGTCAACCGGAGCAACTCCTTTCTCTCTGGTTTATGGCATGGAGGCAGTCTTGCCAATCGAAGTGCAAATTCCCTCTCTCCGGATAATGAAGGATGCAAATCTGAACGAAGAGGATTGGATCCAGACACGACTTGATCAACTCAACCTCATTGACGAAAAGAGACTTGCTGCTATCTGCCATGGTCAGACGTATCAGAAACGGATGATCCGGGCATTTAACAAAAAGGTCAGACCACAGGAATATCAAGTTGGGGATCTGGTAATCAAGAGAATCATCCTTCCTCAGAGTGATCCAAGGGGCAAATGGACCCCTACGTACGAAGGGCCATTTGTGGTTAAGCATGTGTTCTCAGGAGGAGCAATGATCTTAACCAACATGGATGGTGACGACCTTCCTCACCCCGCCAATGCAGACATAGTTAAAAAATACTACGCGTGAAAAAGACCCGCTAGGCTGACATGCCTAGGCAAAAATTAGGGCTTCCCGTCGGACCAAAAGGGTTCGGGCAAAATGAAGGGATGAAAATGAAAAAATCTGTACACCCGGCAAGTCGAAAACCTGAAAAGGCGGCTTGGGCAAAAATGGGTATCCCGGTGGACTGAAAACCCGAAAGGGCAGTCCAGGCAAAAATAAGGGATAAAAGCGTAATACTATGTCTCATTGATCACTTTGCATCCAGAATCCGGTATCTACATCAAGTTCAGACGGCATCGATCAGTCAGCTTCACCTTCAACCAAGGTCATCAAGTGATGAGACGCTCAGAGTTATAAAGGCAATAGCAGAGTTGAAACCCAGTGGGATCATTCATATTTCACACAGCTGTTTATTTTCTTTTGTACAAAATCTGTATAAACTCTCTTGCTCGGCAACGTTCCTCTTACTAGGACGTCAGCCTCTTGTATACAAAACGCCTATTTTCAGGCCATTCAAAAATCAATAAAAATATATCTTCAGTTAAACGTGCCAAGTGTTTTTCTTTTCCTGTTTTGTTTTGCGAAGAACGTCCAAGGTTCAATTTGTGATATATGCATTGACAATAATTTGCTAACTCATAAATACTTGCATACGAAACAAAGGAATTAATTGCAGGTGACACTAGAAACAGGGGCAATAAAAGAGTTGTCTGAGCAGTCTAATTGTTCTATCCTCCAAGGTACCAAGGTAGGTTCAGCTAAAGAACGCGACCAGTACATCCTAATTCCCCAGGGAGTGAGCCAACAAAAGCGCATTTCTCTCCAAGCAAAATTATCAAATATCAAGGAAATTGAGTATTCTCCCGTAGATCTCAAATACTTCCCCAGCAGCAATGCATATATCCTTAAACAAGCATCCCCGGCAGTCTTGGCCTAAAGATTGTTCCCCGGCGGTATACCAACGTTCAAGGGAATCATTTCCCCAGCAATTCAAAACTCCCCAAAAAAGTCCAGTCCAATCCAGTCCCCCAGGAAGGTTGGAATTCATATCTCCCCAAGCAGTAAGCTTATCCCCAGTAGATTCTGGAAGTTTACCCCCTCGCAGAGCACGAACGCGTCGTCCGGCTTTATTTAAAGAGTTATTTCCTTAACAGGATATAACTGGGTTATCCTCAGCCAAAAGCCACGGAAAGGTCGTCGTCAACGTAGTTCTTTCCTACCCCCAGCGAAGTCTATCAACACTGCCAACAACAAAGGGATCCTCAGCAAGTTATCAACAATTCAGCAAAGCATCTCTATCCCCACAGAGTATTGCTTCCCAGCACGGTCACAAGAGTATCTTTTCTCCCTGCAGAATCGTCCATTTGCCAAGTTTATTCCGCAACGGAGTCATCTTCTCCTACCGGTATTCTTGCAACTATCATCCCCAGCGGAAGTAAAAGCTTATTCTCCAACATCAGCCCAGGATATGACTTCCCGGCACCCGTCAAGGATTTACTTTCCTAGACGAAAGCATTCATAAAACATCACACATATCATTATAGCATGCATAGACGCATCATATCATACAAATCTCATTTATGTTGAGAACATCATTGCTTGATCCATATCATGCATTGCATATGACTGACCTTTACCTTTCAGGAAAGACGCAGTTGAAATGCTCAACATATTTCAAAACCTTCTCTAGTCCAGCTAAATCGACTCCCAACAGATTTTTCTGATAAAGACTCAGTAGAAGTTATGGTCCCCTCTCCGGCAAGAGCGTGAGGTGGTAATTCCTTTTTTCAGATGTTTCCCTCTCCGACGATGAGTGTGAGGTGATAGTCTCCTATGGTCCCCTCTCCGACGATGAGTGTGAGGTGGTAATTCCTTTTCAGATGTTTCCCTCTCCGACGATGAGTGTGAGGTGATAGTCTCCTATGGTCCCCTCTCCGGCAGGAGCGTGAGGTGGTAATTCCTTTTTTCAGATGTTTCCCTCTCCGACGATGAGTGTGAGGTGATAGTCTCCTATGGTCCCCTCTCCGACGATGAGTGTGAGGTGGTAATTCCTTTTTCAGATGTTTCCCTCTCCGACGATGAGTGTGAGGTGATAGTCGCCTATGGTCCCCTCTCCGACAAGTGCGTGAGGTGGTAATTCCTTTTTCAGATGTTTCCCTCTCCGACGATGAGTGTGAGGTGATAGTCTCCCATGGTTCCCTCTCCGACGGTGTGTGAGGTGGTAAGTCCTTTTTCGGATGTTTCCCTCTCCGACGATGAGTGTGAGGTGATAGCCTCCTATAGTTCCTTCTCCAACGGTGTGTGAGGTGACAATTCCTTTTCCTATGATTCCCCTCTCTGACGGCGAGTGAGGTGATTCCCTTTCAGATTATAATAGCTTATGGTTTTCTTCCCGATATTGCAAAGATGGTAATTCCCGCCAAGATTTTTCTCAACGAGCGTTGTTGAAGCTAAAGTCGCCCAAGGTTCTCTTACCATTCATGCTAAGGCAGTAACCATCCCTGGTTCATTCATCAGCGTTTGAAGCTCCAGACTCAGCTCCTGTAACCAGTCAGGACACCTCTATGCCAAGCATCTAAAATCAGCTCCTGCAACGTGTCAGGTACTCATGTTTCTTTTGCAGGTATGCAGGTTCTCGCTAAGGAATCTCCTACGCGATCAACATCCAGATGGCATCTATAAGCCCATCATCCTATCCAGCAATCTCCAAATGGCATCTATAAGCCCATTCCACCACACTGCTACCATGTGAGCGCAAATTTCTGGGCACTCTAGTGTTCAATCATCTTCTACCCTCGGATTACGAAAGGCACGTCAGCCAATCTGCATCCTCAGGTCTAAGAAGATTGAACAGGGGCAACTGTTGTACCCCAAAATTTGCCCTCCCATATTCTTCAAGAAATTGCCAAGTCAAGTCACAAAATTCCCCAAGGGTTGTGCAGTTCAACAGTCTCCTATACAGTCAAAACTAGGGTTTGTGTTCTGATCAGGAAGATAAAGTTTTCAAAGGCCCAATCAAGTCTCATATGCCTACAAATATGGTCAAGCATCCTCATATCAAGTTTCAAGGCATTCAGCTCAAAATTGCACAGTCAAAACCCTAAATTGCACTACAGTCAACTGTAGGGGCAAAATGGTCATTTGACAGTCAAAAGTTCAAATTTTTGGTCAACATATCATTTTGAAGCCACAAACATCATTTGATCAATGCTTGATCATGATTCTCAAAGTTTGGCTCAGAAATCATCAAAGATGCAAAAGTTACTATATTTGGACAGTTGAAAAAGTCAACTGAAATTGACCAGGGCATAACTTTCACATGGATTATCAGAAAAATTCCATCCAAAGCTCATTTTGAAGAGAAAGACATTTCCTACAACTCATCTTCATACTTCAAGTCCAAGAAATGCTCTCACAAAAAGTTATCAATTTCAACATTATAGGTCATTTTCAAAAGTCAACAAAAAGGGACTTTAAGTCAAAGGCCATAACTTGAGATTGGTAAATCAAAATGACATGGGACCAAAGACATTGGTTATAGGACTCAAAGATCTTTCCAAAATGTCCAAGAACATGTGAAAAGCTTAAAAATTGAGCAAGTTATGCCTTGTGGAAATTGGGAAATTTTTGGGAATTTTGAAAAGTCAACAATGGTTCAAATGACCTAAATTTGCTAATGGGCCCATTTTTCTTCCATGATTCATCATTCCAAGCCTATGCACGACCATTTGGCCCAAAGGGAAGTATTTTCTCAATTTTTATTTATTTATTTTAATTTATATTAATATTAATTCATTTAAATTATTTAAATATGTGAAAAATATCAAAATTGCCTTAACCAATCTTTTTATGCATGTTTAATACTCAATATTTCGTGTAAATACAAATGGGGAAAGATTTGGAGCTGATTGGCATGATTGAACAAAAATGCACATGGAAAAGATATGGAAGATCCTTAAGGAAATCAAATATTGAAACCATTGAATACAAGAGATTTTGTTCAATTTTCTTGACCTAAAAGCTTCACTACATATGCCTGAATAAAACCCTAAGCCTTAGAGACTGAAGGCTGCGCAGAAAACAAAAGTTCAAAACTTGAAAATTCTTGAAAAAAGTTCAAAACTGAAAAGCATTCTAGAGGTCGATTCAAGGCTCCAAACTTGGTTCAATAGCTTCCTTGACAATCTCTGAACGTGTGCCAATCCCTAACATCAACCAAAACGCAAAGAATTGGTATAATGACTCAAAACTGTACAGATGAAAACTTGGAGTCGTGCATCATGATTTAAGCATCTTTCTTAAGTTTTATTTGTTGATTCATGATTGTTATTTTGTTCTGATGCTAACCATGCCAATTAATTTCGTTTTTATGCAATATATGTGATTTGGCCATTGATGCCGTCTAGGGTTTGCAGAGCTCCCAATTAGGGGTTTCTTAATCACGTAAAATCAGGCCACCTCAATACCATGGTTGGATTCAGTGCATCAAGACGAAGAAATCTTGACCCTCGCGCCCAATTTATGGGCATCATAGCGCTAGTCGCTATTTTCTGGAAACTAACCTTAGGCCACGCATCCAAAACCGTTGCCTCTGCTTTTGTTTTACAGGAACAACGAAGGAGATGACGTGTTGTCCATCAGCGATTGGCCGGTTCAAAAGTTGGCGCGCGTTGCCCACTAACACTTTGTTTTCTTTTATTATATTTAATAGCCATTATATATTAAATTGAAATCAAGCGCTTCAGTGGCACAGGTGTTAAGCTTGCAACGTCCAAGACCTGGGTTCGAACCCCAGGTCTGAATAATTTCGCTATTATTTTTCTATACTCATTCCTATGCAGGTTCAACTTTGAAGATCATCATATACGCCCATATCAGACCATACACGCGTCCAGCAAATCCAATCCAAAGGCCAGGATCCATGGAGTACCGTGAGTGCTAGTCAATGCCTAGGCATGTTGTTTGGAAAGTCAACAAGACCATGTCTTATTGGGCCAGGCTTTACCATCAAAACCTCCATATTGGGGCTACCCCCCTGGTTTGCTTTTCTTTTCATATTTTTTTTTTTTTAATTATTATGTTATTTATTTTCATTGTTTTAATTAATTAATTATTTTTTTTTACAAAATATAAAAACTTCATTAAAAAATCAGAAAAGACCAAAAATAATAAATATTTTTATTATAATTATTTTCTTGTAAATAAATTAACATATAATGAATTTAGTTTTAATTAGGATGTTTGCAATTTAATTCTTTTCATATTAAATAAAAATAATTAGAATTAGGTTAATTAACGATTTCTATTCCTTTTAATTTTTCCTTTTTATCATAATACTTATTTATTTATTATTTTCATAATTAAATTGTACATAAATATAATTAGGTCTAAATTAGGTCAAATTTTAATATTTTCATAATAAACTTAAAAAACATTAGAATTAGGTTTAGCTCGTTATTTTAATTTTAATTAATTAATTCTTTTTTCTTTCAAATCCTAAAAAACACAAAAATACTAAAAATCATTTTCTTTCTAATTTTAATTTTAACTCCTCATTAATTTAAATATTCTGCAAAAGGGTCCAACGCCCTCGTTCCGATAATTCATTAATTTCGCATATTTTATTTCCTATTATAATTATGTAACTCTCCCGAAGCATTGTAACAATTTAACTTTTCGCACTTTTTCTTTGCTTTATTTATTTTTCTGTCAAATCGGGTCCGGTTTAATTTTGGCGATGTGGACCCGCGCCATTTGTAATAGCTGTAGATTTATTTTCCCGCAAACTTTATAACTGTTAAAAAGCATGCAAGAATGAATGTCTTAATTAAAATCAAGCGTAGATCACTTTAACATGACAAGACAAATATCAATGAAAACGACACACGAATCGCACACACCATCCCTAGGGTACGCCTCACTGTTGCCTTGCCTTTCGAAAGGTGATCGTCGAGTAGAGGATGTCTTAGTAAGTCCTCATGATCCGGGAACCTGGCATGAGGGTAGCTTCTAAGGTGTCTTCCCATTGCTCTGGTGATCACCATGTCCCGAACATCGAATTGACCCGAACACCTCCAACGGTGGTGCTACCTACCTCTCAATGGTGGGATGGCACTACTTTAAAGGACATTTACACAGACGAATTCCTTAGGGTAGGTAGGTTCTCAAGGATACTTGCTCTAATTTCAAACAAATCAAAACATCTTTTCACCAACACATTTTTCAAAAGCTTTCAAAGCAAATTTTTCAAACACTCTGACGTACGAGTCGAACTGAAATTTTTCAAAGAAACTTTTTTAAAACCCACATTGAAAAGCAAACAAACAATTTTGAAAACACAATGAGCAAGTATCTAAGAGCCCATGGATAACCATGGATAGAAAGGGTGCTAACACCTTCCCTTTCTATAAACCTACCTCCCGAACCGAGAGCAATCTCTTTAAGGAATTTTTCTGTGCTTTTGTCCTTTCCATTTGGAGAAAATAAAAGACGGTGGCGACTCTTGCTTCCGCGACATTTCGCGAACCAGCGTTAAACAGTCAGTTCCAGATCCACCGATCACAGTAGCAGTTTATCAAAAGCAGCTAAAGCTTTCTAGCTCGGCAAGGACACGGCACTCGGCTGGAGAAATTGTGAATTACATTGCTGTTGATGCGTATAGAATGGGAGAATTTCCATGGTGGTTTCATATGACATGGACTTCTGCATTGCAACTTGTTCTTTCCATTGGTGTCCTTTACGGTGTTGTTGGTATTAGTGCTCTTCCTGGTTTGGTCCCTATTCTTGTATGTGGATTTCTTAATGTACCATTTGCAAGAATCCTACAAAATTGCCAGTCACACTTGATGATTGCACAGGATGAGCGTCTTCGATCGACTTCAGAGATTCTAAATAGTATGAAGATCATTAAGTTATAATCATGGGAAGAAAAATTCAAGAAGAGATTATAATCAAATTTTTCTCTGAAAAGTAAAGTCTGAAGGTTAGAAGAAGAGATTATCTCTAGCACATCTGTTACTGATGAAGTAATTAGATATGATAGAGCTTTTCAGCACTTCTTAGCTAAAAGCATATATAGAAGCAAAATGGCTTCAATGATCCATGGAGTTAGCAGAAACAGAAGTAGAAGCTTGGAATATTCATGACCATCAAAGATAATTGATGAGACTCTGAGTGTCAAATCAAAACCTCTTTCTGAACATTTCGTGCTTGCTGGCACATAATTGAAATGTCAAGAATAAAAAGGTTCTGATTTAATTGAAACACAACCACATACGTAGAAGGAAACTTCTAAGTCTAAATATCATGCACAAATTACACTTGATTATCATGTTGCACAAGATTCCAAATGAGTCATAATCTCTGGAATTGCTAACAAGAAAGAACCCCGAAAGCGGGTACCTAAGGATCAGATAATCTATATTTCAGATGTCATTGATGGCACCACTAAAACACCAGTCATGGTACCTGGACAGTGGATGCTCGTGACACGTGACATGTGAAAGGCATATGTTCCAAGATTTGGAACTTAAGTCTGGAGGCGTTGTTGGTTTCGGAGGAAATCATAAGGGAAAGATCATTGGCTATAGAAGTATTGGTAATGATAAAATTCCTTCTATTAACAATGTTCTTTTAGTCGAGGGTATGATGCATAACCTCTTATCAATTAGCCAACTTAGTGACAATGGTTATGACATCATTTTCAATCAAACATCGTGTAAAGCTATCAGTCAGAAAGATGGCTCAGTTCTATTCAATGGCAAGAGGAAGAACAATATTTACATAATTAAATTATCAGATTTGAAAAATCAGAATGTAAAATGCCTTCTGACTGTTCAAGAAGAGCAGTGGGTCTGGCACAAACGTCGAGACCATGTTAGCTTGAGAAAAACATCTCAACTAAATAAGCTTGGATTAGTCAAAGGCTTTCCCAATCTAAAGTATTCTTCAAATCCTCTTTGTGAAGCGTGTCAGAAAGGAAAATTTTCAAAAACCTCTTTTAATGCTTAAAATATAGTTTCAACCTCTAGGCCATTAGAACTTCTTCACATTGTCTTGTTTGAACTAGTGAAAATTGGGTATGTCAATGGAAGGAAATATGGACTTGCCATCATTGATTATTAAAGCAGATGGACATGGGTAAAATTCTTGAAACACAAGGATGAGTCATATTTTGTGTTTTCTTCTTTATGTTCCCAAGTGTAAAATGAAAAGAATTACAAAATAGTCAGAATTAGAAGCGATCATGGAGGAGAATTTGAAAACAAAGATTTTGAATTTTTTTTATTCTAATGGAATATTCCATGATTTCTCCTGCCCTAGAAATCCATAATAAAATGGGTTTGTAGAGAGGAAAAATAGGACATTTCAAGATGTAAGTATGAGAGTACGCCTAAGAGGGGGGTGAATTAGGTACTTTAAAAGTTTTACCGTTTTAGTGATGATGGATATTATTTTTCTGGTTTAGTGCATGAGTTTACAAATGTGTTTCTTTCTTTTCTGGTTTAGACTAGTGATGAAAGCGGTAAATGCAGAAAAGTAAAGAACACAAAGATGTATCTTGGTTCCCCTCACAGTCCGAGAGTACTCCAGTCCCCTTTCAACATGAAAGAGATTTCCTTATTGTTAGATCTCTAGACAAGACACCTTAGTCCTTCTATACAATACTCTAACCAATAAAACCACCAAGAACAATCCTCTTGGACCAAGAACAATCCTCTTGGATTTTCACTATGTCAACAATGAGAACAATCCTTTCAAAGTGACTACACTTGTATCCAACAATCCTGGAAAGACAAGATTTATAAAACCACTTAAACTTATTTCCAACAATCCTGGAAAAATAAGTAAGTATCTATCAATATTTGATTTTGAGTGAGTTGAGTAGTAATGATCACTTAGAGTGATTTAATCAATGAATGATCTTCTCTTCAAATGATAATAATGTACAATGACTCAAGATATAATGCTCAAAGTTTTCTGGTTAACAATATGTGAAAGTGTGCAGAAAACTTATGTATGAAAGTGAAGAAAAGCTTGAGTTTGTATTTTGAAAATTCAGAAAATATATTTTGAAGAGGTGTTGAAAATGATTTTGAAAATGAGTATTTATATGTTCATAGCACCTTTTTGAAACATAATAAAGTTTTGTAAATGAATCATGAACAATTGCCAAAATTGATTGAAAGGTTTCCATGAAAAGGTATTATAAACAGGCATGTGCAAAGCTGTTGTTTTTCAAAATCGTGCAGCATGCAATCGATTGCACCCTTTGTGTAAATCGATTGCACAGGGTTTTGACAGCTATATTTTCAAATGTTTTAAGTGTGCAATCGATTGCACAAGAGTGTAAATCGATTGCATGTGAAGTCAGTAGCAAAAAATTGATTGAGTGCAATCGATTGCACAAGCAATGTAAATTGATTGCACTGAGAAACAGTAGCAAAAATTTTGAAAATTTTAAGCATGCAATCGATTGCACTAATATGCAAATCGATTGCACTGAGAAACAATAGCAAAAGATTTGAAAAATTGAAGCATGCAATCGATTGCACTAATATGCAAATCGATTGCACTCAAGTAAAAAATGAATTTTAACTTAGAAAAACTTGAGTAAGGATTTATAAATCATTTCTTTTCACCATTGAGCATATATGTCTTAAGTTCAAAGTAAGTATTATCATTATATCTTGAAAGTTGCTAAGAGCTTGAACTGAAGACTTTTGTCCATAGATGCCTTGAGCTTGATAAAAAATCTTTGCCTTCTTTGTCAATCATGGTTTGTCTTCATCAAAACAAAAGTTCATTTAAGAAGCTTGATTTTACATTCTCCCCCTTTTTGATGATGACAAACAATCTTACTTTGTGCGATGTAATTTCTGGAAAGAGATTATCCCCCTAAGATGTATAACTCCTCCTATGTATGAGAAGGTTGGAATCCTTTGTATTTGTTCATCTTGGTTGAAGAGTACCTTAAAAATTTAAGACAAGTAAATATACAAGCATAAAGTATAACATCCTTCCCCCCTTTGACATTATCAAAAAGAAGGGAAAGATGCAATAAAAAATGGACAAAATATATGTAGTAATATTGAAAACTTAAACCATAGCCATATAGCTTCATGATGCTTTTTATCATCCTTTAATAAATGCGCATAGTAGTTGTCTTCATCAAAATATAATGTTGAAGATGCTTGACTCTTTTAGGAAGAATTCGAAACTCTTATGTGAATGATCCCTCTATCTTTGATAACTCCCTCTTGATCAAAATTCTCCCTTGAGTCATAGAGAATTTCCATCTTTCTTTGGGCTGCAATAGTTAGAGACATGCATACACATACATATATATTTCTTCTCCCACTTTGTCATTTAAAAAGGATGAGGAAAGACTTAAAATATATAATGAAAATTATAAACAAAAAGACAATTTTTACCTATGAGTTTTACCTCAAGAGTGACTTCATAAACCATTCATCCTTGATGAATTTGAAGCCTTTTCAACAAAGTTGCCTTTTACTTAGAAGTTGTCTTTTGTCTTCAATATAAAGTACATCTTCAATGGATATGAAAGTTAGTGTATCAACTTTGCCAATGCCAAGAATTCTTCCTTTAAGGTATTTCCCATATGTGAAATAATCATTGGACTTGAACTAGATTTGAAAGTTAGTTTATGTCTTCCGTCATATGCTTTGAACAACCACTATCAAGATACTAAATATTGCATGTGGTCTTCAAGCATACCTATAAAACAAATTAAGTATGATTTGGTACCCAATGTGCTTTGGATCCATCATAGTTAGTTCCTTTCTTTACCCACACATAATGCCCACTTTCCACACTAAAGTTTCTAACATAGCAAGCATTAGGTGTGTGGCCTTTAATACCACAATAAAAATAAGTAGGTTAAAAGTTACTTTTATATCTAGAAGGGTAAGATTTCTTATTAGGAAATTTTTTTCTTTTGATGAACTACTTTAGATTTGTTCACTTTCTCTTTGGATGATTGATCATTAGCCTTAACAAATATAGTTTTATTAGAACTTGGTTTTGAAAACTTTGAATATCCAAGTCCACTTTTATTATTGGGATATCTTTGTTGGCTAAGAACACCTTCCAATCCAATTTGACATTTTTCATATCTTTCAATAACTATTTTTAATTGGACATTTTAGAAAGAGAGTGATTCACAATTTTTACATACAAAATTTTGTTTTTGTTCATCACTTGATTTTTGTTTTTCTTCTTTGAAATCTTTTTCCATAGATTCACATTTTTCTTCTAAGGATGAAATTTGTTTCTTTTGTGATGAAATAGTTTTATACAAAATTTTGCATTCATTCAATAGTTCATCTATAGCACCTTGTGCATCACTATCAAAAAGAGAAAATTCATTACTAACCTTATTGTCTTCATCATCGGAATGGTGTGAGGCCGTCAATGCAAGATTAACACCTTGATTGTTTTCGGAATCGGAAGATGAACTTTCCCATGCTATATATGCTTTCTTTAACTTTTTATCTTTATTTCTCTTGAAATATTTCTTCTTCTTTTCAAGGGTAGGACATTCACTTTTAACATGTCCCTTTTCTCCATATTCAAAGCATATAACCTTCCTTGTTGGTGCTTCCCTTTTTTCTTTCTTTTCGTAGAACCTTTTCAATCTTCTTGATGAGATCATCATCTTCAATACTAGTGGATTCATCCTCTTGATTGCTATAATAATTTTTTATCCTTGTATTTAGAGCCATGTCTTTTGAATCTTTTACTTGAATTTCATGCTTTTCAAGTCTTGCAAGTTCTGTCTCATATTCTTGAAGTTTTCCGAACAAAGTGGCGGAAGTCATTGTGGATGGATTCTTCTTCTCGGATATTGCTGTCACTTTTGGTTATCATTCTCTGGATAAGGATCTAAGCACTTTAAGATTAAGTTCATCATTGTTTAAAGTATTACCGAGTGCTTTCAAATGATTTGTCAAGTGTACAAATCTTTTCTGCAAGTCGAGGATTGATTCTCGGGGCTGCATTCTGAATAGTTCGTATTCTTGACTCAATGTATTTAATCTCGATCTTTTAACTTCAGTGGTTCCTTCATGAGTTTCTACCAAGGTATCCCATATTTCTTTCGTTGTTTTGCATGCTGAGACACGGAATAATTCATCCATGCTAAGTGCACCTTGAAGAAGATTTATTGCCTTTTTATCATAGAGAACCTTCTTCTTATCATCTTCGTCCCATGCAGCTTTAGGCTTTGACGATCCAGCACCATTGATTATCGTTATAGAGATAAATGGACCATTCTCGATGGCATCCCATATTTCTTCTCCTTATGCTTCTAGATGTGCCTTCATGCGTATTTTCCAGAAGTCAAAATATTCACCACAAAATAGAGGAGGCTTGTTGTTACTACCACCATCTCTGAAAACGGGATTTGGATTTGCGGAAGCCATTCTGGATGTTTTAGGAGAAGGTTACCTATAACCTGCTCTGATACCAATTATAAGTATGAGAGTGCGCCTAAGAGGGGGGTGAATTAGATACTTTAAAAGTTTTACCATTTTAGTGATGATGGATATTATTTTTCTGGTTTAGTACATGAGTTTACAAATGTGTTTCTTTCTTTTCTGGTTTAGACTAGTGATGAAAGCGGTAAATGCAGAAAAGTAAAGAACACAAAGATGTATCATGGTTCCCCTTACAGTCCGAGAGTACTCCAGTCCCCTTTCAACATGAAAGAGATTTCCTTATTGTTAGATCTCTAGAAAAGACACCCTAGTCCTTCTATACAAGACTCTAACCAATAAAACAACCAAGAACAATCCTCTTGGACCAAGAACAATCCTCTTGGATTTTAACTATGTCAACAATGAGAACAATCCTCTCAAAGTGACTACACTTGTATCCAACAGTCCTGGAAAGACAAGATTTATAAAACCACTTAAACTTATTTCCAACAATCCTGGAAAAATAAGTAAGTATCTATCAATATTTGATTTTGAGTGAGTTGAGTAGTAATGATCACTTAGAGTGATTTAATCAATGAATGGTCTTCTCTTCCAATGATAATAATGTACAATGACTCAAGATATAATGCTCAAATTTTTCTGGTTAACAATATGTGAAAGTGTGCAGAAAACTTATGTATGAAAGTGAAGAAAAGCTTGAGTTTGTATTTTGAAAATTCAGAAAATATATTTTGAAGAGGTGTTGAAAATGATTTTGAAAATGAGTATTTATATGTTCATAGCACCTTTTTGAAACATCATAAAATTTTGTAAATGAATCATGAACAATTGCCAAGATTGATTGAAAGGTTTCCATGAAAAGGTATTAAGAACAGGCATGTGCAAAGCTGATGTTTTTCAAAACCGTGCATCATGCAATCGATTGCACCCTTTGTGTAAATTGATTGCACGGGGTTTCAACAACTATATTTTCAAATGTTTTAAGTGTGCAATCGATTGCACAAGAGTGTAAATCGATTGCATGTGAAGTCAGTAGCAAAAAATTGATTGAGTGCAATCGATTGCACAAGCAATGTAAATCGATTGCTGAGAAACAGTAGCAAACGTTTTGAAAATTTTAAGCATGCAATCGTTTGCACTAATATGAAAATCGATTGCACTGAGAAACAGTAACAAAAGATCTAAAAAATTGAAGCATGCAATCGATTGCAATAATATGAAAATCGATTGCACTCAAGTAAAAAATTAATTTTAACTTAGAAAAACTTGAGTAAGGATTTATAAAACATTTCTTTTCACCATTGAGCATCTATGTCTTAAGTTCAAAGTAAGTATTATCATTATACCTTGAAAGTTGCTAAGAGCTTGAATTGAAGACTTTCGTCCATAGATGCCTTGAGCTTGATCAAAAATCTTTGCCTTCTTTGTCAATCATGGTTTGTCTTCATCAAAACAAAAGTTCATTTGAGAAGCTTGATTTTACACAAGAAGTGGTTCGCACCATGATCCAAGAAACTCAGATCGCTAAGCATTTCTGGGCAGAAGCAGTAAATACAATGTGTTACATTCAAAATAGAATCTCTATAAGACCTATTTTTAGTAAGACTCCTTACGAATTATGGAAGAATAGAAAGCCCAACATTTCTTATTTCCATCCCTTCGGATGTGTATGTTTTATGTTGAATACTAAAGAGAATATGGGCAAGTTTGATTCCAAAGCGCAAAAGCGTCTGTTGTTAGGATATTCTGAATGATCATAAGGTTTCAGAGTCTATAACACAAAATCACGAATCGTGGAGTGTTGTACCCCAAAATTTTCCCTCTCATTTATTAAGTATTTTCTCACATGATCTCCTTTTGTTCAAGACTGCACAAGGGTTGATCAGTTCAATACACCTCTTTAAGCATTGATGACTGAAATTAGAGTTTGAGATTGCACAAGGATAATTGATATTTTAATGCCTCATGTGACTTTCATGGGTAATTTTGGACCCTCAAGATTACTCATGTCAAGTTTCAAGTCATGGATCACATTTTTGCTTAGTCAATTGACTAGTTGACCTAAAAATCAATTGTATTAGGAAAAAGTCAACTATGGTCAATTTACAGTCAAACTTCATAATTTTTTATCCATATAAACATTTTAAACTCATATATGTTATTTAATTAAGTTTTGACCACAGTTCCTCAATAAATTTGATCAGATCATCAAAAGGGCAAAATGGTCAAAATTAGGGTTTTGACTAAGAAAGGGCAATTTCTGATTTTTGACCTAGCAAATGGTTAATTGGTTTGAGGCATAATCTCAAGAGTTCAATTGCATCATTTTTACCTAATGGCATAACTCAAAACATTGCTCAAGGTCATTTGATTGATAGTTGATTTTTCAGTCAACTGATCAAAAGTTAACTGTACACTGAAAAGTCAAACTTTGATTTTTTGCGTGTAGCGGAAACCTGGAGAGAAATCCTTGCATACTTCATTGGATTGTAAGTCATGATTTGCGTCTAAGAAAGGGAGGTCACTCTAGAATTGTCAAGTTGAGGTACACTTGATGTACATTATGGTGAATAAGTTTCTGATTAGTTGGCCTTATTACCTTGTTTCTCGGTTGTTTGTTATTCCTGAGTGTCACAGGGGTTCATCTTTGAGTTATCCTTCTATGATTAGTAGGATTCTCAAGAACTTCCAAACTAATATGTAAAATCTTCCATGCATCTCACTTGGACAAACTCAAGAGTTCAATGCTACTATATTGGAAAATATGAGGTATAGGTGTGTGACCGGTGGAAATAGAACTGACTGTTTTTTAGCTGGTTTCGCGAAATGTCGCGGAAGCAAGAGTCGCCACCGTCTTTTATGTTCTCCAACATGGAAAGGACAAAAGCACAACAAAATTCCTTATGAGAATGTTTCTCGGTTCGGGAGGTAGATTTATAGAAAGGGAAGGTGTTAGCACCCTTTCTATCCATGGTTACCCATGGGCTCTTAGGTACTTGCTCTTATGTTTTCAAAATGATGTTTGCTTTTCAAGTGTGTGTGGGTTTTGAAAAAAGTTCGTTTAAAAACTTCTAGGTAACTCTTGTATCGGTCCTCAAGAGTGTATGAAGTATTGTTTGAAAACTTTTTGAAAGTGTAAGGTGTGAAAAGTATTTTTGTTTGTTTTTGAAAAGAGCAAGTACCCATGAGTCATCTGCCTACCCTAAGGAATTAAGCTGTGTAAGTGTCCTTTAGATAGTGCTATCCCACCATTGAGAGGTAGGTAGCACCATCGTTGGAGGTGTTCGGGTCAATTCGATTTTAGGGACAGTGTGGTCACCGAAGCAACAGTTAGGACGCCTTAGAAGTAACCCTAATGTCCTAGATCCTTTTTAATCCGAGGCAACCGTTTCGAGGCAACTGTTTCGAGGCAACTGTTTCGAGGCAAATGGATCTTGGACATAAGAGCGACCGCTAAAACATCCTATACTTGATGACCACGTTTCGAAGGCAACGAGTGAGGCGTACCCTAGAAGTGGTGTGTGTATTGTGTGTTGTTTTTCATGTTATGTTTGTCTTTGTAATTAGTGAGCTACGAGTTGTTTTTATTTACCATACATTCTTGCATGCAAGTTTAGCAGTTAAGGGGTGCGGAAAGTAAATTGCGGAAACATAAATCCTACGCTATTACAAGGCGCGGGTCTATACATCGCCAAAAAATACAAAGACCCGTTTTTGGTAAATAAGTACGGAAAGTAAATAAAAACAGTAAAAAATCCTAATTACTATTACATCCGGAGACAGTTACATAATAATCAGAAATAAGGAATTAAAACTGAAATGCGCGCGAAAGAAAGAATCGAGAATGTCTTAAGGGTGTTGACCCTTTTTAAGAAAAGAAATTGATTTTTTTTGTCTTTTTGTAATTAAAATGAAATTAAAACTAACTAATGACTAATTAATTGATTTAATTAAAAGAAAATATTTTTTTGTGTTTTTTATGTTTTTTTATGAAATAAAATAAAAAGAAACAAAATTGAAAGTTAATTTTACCTAATTCTAAATCTATTTTAATTATTAAAAGAAAAGTCAAAATTGCCTAATTAAACTATTTCAATTAATGTTTATTTACAAAATAATATAATAATAATAATAATGATGTTAGTTCTATTTTTGATTTTTATGAAAATATGTTAATTATGTTAATTGTGTTAATAATAAAAAAATAGAATAAGGCAAGTAAACAAAAAAAGAAAATGTCAAGACAAAATAAAAAGAAGAGTAAAACCCAAGGGGGTGTGGGCTGATATGGAGGGTGTTGGATTGAGATTTGAGGCCCATTGAAGCTTCAGCCACGTTGACTTTTCCTGGTGGCCTACGCATGCGCTGACTCCAGAGTACCTTGGTCCTCATGTTTGGCCCTTGGATCTGCATTGATGGACGCTTGGCAGGCAGAGATGTGAGGCTTATGGTGCGCCTCAGTTTGGAATCTGCACAGGAAAGCACTTGGAAAAATAACATGAGAATTATGGGGGGACCTGGGAATCGAACCCAGGTCCCAAGGATGCTTGGCCACGTCTCCAGCCACTGAAGCACTCATGCGCGTTTGTTAGTAACATGGAAAAGAAATATTATATAAAATAATTGCGTTATATGCTGGAAATAAGAAAACGCGCGCGCCCAATTTGAACTGACCACTCCCTGCTTGCCACGCCCTTCATCATCTTCGTTCTGAAACAAAAATTACAGGCAAATAACGGGGGTTTTAAACCCCCACTAATTTCAACAGTAAAAAATAGCGATTAGCAATTGGGACAACATAAAAAAGGTGCGACATGTCCATTCAATCCGTCTTGAGCTTCTGAGTTTGATCATGCCTGTTTTGAGGTTCAATTTTAAAGTATATAAAAAGCCCCAATTTCCAAATTCTGAAAACTTAGAAATCGCTAATGGTAGTTTTCGTTTTAGAGCCTTATAATCAAATTAAAACATGCAGAAAGTTTTGTAATGGTGTCAGCAATGCATAATAACGTTCAAAATGAATTAATGAGGCATAGAAATGGAATTCAGTTTCTCAAAATTTGGACAAACCGTGTGACTTGTGTAGCGTGATTCCTTGAGTGATTTGGCTTATTTCTGATTGCCAAAGGTTCCTGGAAGGGTCAGGAATGTGTTTGGATCGAAGGAGAGGTTTGAATGATGCTGCAAAGTCGTTTTCAGTTTGTGAATTTTCTCTTGAAAATTTGAAAGTTGTTTGGCCGTTTCTCAGTGTTCTAGCTCCTGAATTGTGTTGGGAAAGCTTGCATATATGGTCTTGAATGAGTATCAATCAGAATAATGGTCATTGAAGCCTTGCAATTATGCTTGAGATTTTGCCATAACCTCCATTAAAGCAACTTACCATTCTTGTCAAAATTTGAATTTCTATGCTTGGAATAGGCCTTGCACGAATTTGGAATGTGTTTCAAGGTGTATCAAAGCAATTCAACACAAAATATATCCCTCCATTAATTTTCTTGATTTTTATTTGAATTTTAAAGATTTAAATTAAATTAAATTAAATTAAATAAAATAAAAATGGAAAAATTAATTTTTAGTCTTGAAATAAATTGTGGAACGCGTGGGAAGCATGGCCAAGCTGAACCAAGTGGAAAAAGTGGGCCCTCTTTGTCAAAAAATGAAATTTCAAGGATAGTTGACTTTGGCCATTTCACAAAAATTTCCCAACTTCTCCAATGCATATCTTGCTCAATTTTGAAGCTATGATCATGTTCTTGGACATTTTGGAAAGGTCTTGAAGTCCTCTAACCAATGTCTTTGGTCCCATGTCATTTTGATTTACCAATATCAAGTTATGGTCTTTGACTTAAAGTGCCTTTTTGTTGACTTTTGAAAAATGACCTATAATGTTGAAATTGATAACTTTTTGTGAGAGCATTTCTTGGACTTGGAATGTGAAGATGAGTTATAGGAAATGTATTCCTCTTCAAGATGAGCATTGGATGGGATTTTTCTGATGAACCATGAAAAAGTTATTCCTTGGTCAAGTTACAGTTAACTTTTCAGCTGTCCAAAAATAGAAACTTTTGACACCTTGATGATTTTTGAGCCATTCTTGTGAAATCATGGTCAAGACTTGACCAAATTATGATTGTGGCTTCAAAATAAGATGTTGACCAAAAATTTTGACTTTTGACTGCCAAATGACCATTTTGCCCCTACAGTTGATTGTGGAGCAATTAGGGTTTTTGACTGTGCAACTTGACCTTGTGAGCCTTGAAACTTGACATGTAGGTGCTTGACAATGTGTATGAGCATATGTGACTTGATTGAGCCCTTGAAAACCTCAACTTCCTTGCAGAAACCAAAACCCTAGTGTGACTGGCTTAGGAGGGTGCTTGACTGGGCAACCCTTGAGTAGACTTGAGCAGATGCTTGTCAAAAACATTGAAGAATATGGTAGGGCAAATTTTGGGGTACAACAGTTGCCCCAGTTCAATCTTCTTAGACCTGAGGATGTAGATTGGCTTGTGTGCCTTTCGTGATCCGAAGGTGGAAGATGATTGAACACTAGAGTGCCCAGAAATTTGCACTCACATAGTAGAGTATCAGCAGTGTGATAGCGGAAATGGGCTTACAGATTCCATTTGGAGGGATGGTGGACAGGAGGATGGGCTTATAGATGCCATCTGGAGATGTGACAGAACCTTGTCGGGAATGGGCTTATAGATGCCATTTGGAAAGATGGTAGATAGTTTAATCTGAATAAGAAATAGAATAGCTTCCGTGTCTGGAGCATATCTAGTCTGTGTCTGATTGCTGGCGTCTGAATAAATAGTAGAATGACCGCCGTGTCTGGGGTATATCCATACTGCATGAGTAACAAAATGTCATCCGAATCTGGATCGTATCTGGACTGAACAATAGAATAGCATCCGGGATGGAGCATCTCTAAGTTGTCTTTAGAAGTTTGAATCTGAATAAGCAACAGAATAACATCCGGTTCAGGAGAATCTCCAAGCTATATCTGAATGGAAATCTGAATAAGTATCAGAATATCGCCATGTCTGGTTTGCATCTGAACTATCTCTAGAAGGAAATCTGAATAAGCAATAGAATAGCATCCGGATCTGGAGCATCTCTAGGCCATCTCTGAAAGAAATCTCTGAATAAGCAATAGAATAACATCCGGGTCCGGAGCATCTCTGAGCTATTACTAGAAGGGAGTCTGGAATAAGTATCAGAATGTAGCCATATCTGGATCGCATCTGAACCATCTCTGAATAAACAATAGAATAACATCCTTGGTTGGAGCATCTCTAAGTCATCTTTGAAAAGAAAATCTGAATAAGCGAAAGAATAACATCCATATCTGGAGCATTTCTCAGCTATATCTGAAAGGAAACTCTTGAATAAGCAAAAGAATAACGTCCATCCCTGGAGCATCTCTAAGCCATCTCTGAAGAGAAAATCTGAATAAGCGAAAGAATAGCATCCATATCTGGAGCATTTCCCAGCTATATCTGAAAGGAAACTCTTGAATAAGCAAAAGAATAACGTCCATCTCTGGAGCATCTCTAAGCCATCTCTGAAGAGAAAATCTGAATCAGCGAAAGAATAACATCCATATCTGGAGCATTTCCCAGCTATATCTGAAAGGAAACTCTTGAATAAGCAAAAGAATAACGTCCATCTCTGGAGCATCTCTAAGCCATCTCTGAAGAGAAAATCTGAATCAGCGATAGAATAGCATCCATATCTGGAGCATTTCCCAGCTATATCTGAAAGGAAACTCTTGAATAAGCAAAAGAATAACGTCCATCCCTGGAGCATCTCTAAGCCATCTCTGAAGATAAAATCTGAATAAGCGAAAGAATAGCATCCATATCTGGAGCATTTCCCAGCTATATCTGAAAGGAAACTCTTGAATAAGCAAAAGAATAACGTCCATCCCTGGAGCATCTCTAAGCCATCTCTGAAGAGAAAATATGAATAAGCGAAAGAATAGCATCCATATCTGGAGCATTTCCAAGCTATATCTGGAGATAAATCTGAATAAGCAAAAGAACAACATCCATATCTGGAGCATTTCTTGGCTATCTCTTCAATCTCTTTAATGTAGATATGCCCTGGCTGGATACAGGTGTCGAATCTACTCACAGATATGCCCTGGTTAGATACATGAATTGAATCTGGAATTGCGATAGTTGATAGTAATCGTCTTTGGATTGAACTTTTTCCTGAAAAGGCAAAACATCAGTTGTATGCAATGTCATGATGTATGACATGCGTGATGTTCTTAGAATAAATGAGATTGTATGTTCATGATGCGTATGTGCATGCTATAATGTATGAAGATGTGATGTTTATGAATGTATTTTGTCTAGGAAAATAAATCCTTGACGGGTGCCGGGAAGTCAAATCCTGGGCTGGTGTTGAAGAGTGAAGTTCTTCATTTCCGCTGGGGATGATGGTTGCAAGAATAAACCGATAGGAGAAGATAACTCCGTTGGGGAATAAACTTCTTGGAAAGATTACTCTGCAAGGAATACTCTGTGGGAAGAGATACTTCGCTGAGGTTTTGAAATTAATGATAACTCCGCTGGGGATACCGTTGATGAGTTATGTTGGAAGATTTGATGAACTCCGCTGGGGGATAGGAAGAACTGCGCCGAGGACGATCTTTCCGTGGTTTTTAGCTGAGGATAACCCAGTTATACCCTGGTGAGGAATAACCTTTGAATAAAGCCGGGGAGACGCGTTTGTGCTCTGCAGGTGATAAGCTTCCAGAATTTACTAGGGATAGGCTTCCTACTGGGGAGATTAATTCAACTTTCCTGGGGAGACTTTTTGAGACTGTACTGGGGAAGTGGCTTCGCTAGGGATGTCTGGTGTTCCGCCGGGGAACAATCTTATATTAAGATTGTCGGGGATGCTTGCTTAGGAACATCTGTATACTCCGATGGGGAATATTGAGATTTTCTGGGGGTACCCAACTTCCATAAGGCTGACTGTAGGCTAACTCTGCTTGGGGAGGGTATCGCTGACTTACTGGAGATATTGTGCCTTTTCGGGGCTGATTGGAGACCAACTCTGCTCGGGGGAGAGTGTTGCTGAATCTTGTCTTACTCTGCGGGGAGTGAAGGTGTCTTGATCATGTTCTTCAGCTGAACCTACTTTGGTACCTTGGTTGACAGAGCAGCCAGATCGCTTAGACAGTTCTTATTGCCCCAGTTTCTGTGGGAGAAGGTACCTGTGGAGGTCTTGATTGAAAAATCTTCTTATGGTAGACAAGTGACGGGATGCCGGGACATAGTCGTACGCTTTTGATCCCTAACT
Organism: Vicia faba; assembly: GCA_948472305.1. NCBI lineage: Eukaryota > Viridiplantae > Streptophyta > Magnoliopsida > Fabales > Fabaceae > Vicia > Vicia faba. The sequence continues at coordinate 124,245,795 of OX451738.1, forward strand.
TTTGCCTGGACCGCCCTTTCGGGTTTTCAATCCACCGGGATACCCATTTTTGCCCAAGCCGCCTTTTCAGGTTCTCGACTTGCCGGGTGTACAGATTTTTTCATTTCATCCCTTATTTTTGCCCGAACCCTTTTGGTTCGTCGGGAAGCCCTTATTTTTGCCTAGGTGTGTCAACCTAGCGGGTCTTTGATTATGCGCAGTATTTTTTTTTTCTGACTATGTCCGTGCTCTCAGGATGCAGGGAGTTGTTACTATCAGTAGTGCAGTGTTACCATGCCACCAGAAGATCTTCGTTTGATCGTCCAATGCCCCCAAGTGATCCAGACGGAGATTTGCCCCAAGTTGGTTGGCCTTTTGAGAGATTCTCCGAATCTTGACCTAACTGCCCCAGATGATGGACAATGATCATGCCCTGACCCTTGATTGGAGGTGCTTTTGTTCATTAGACATTCGTCATGCGAACTTCTATGTTGTTCAAACAAATAGTCACATGCAAGCAATGTTATATTAAAAATGCAAAGCTTATGTCTGTCTTGAAGTTTTTGAAAATGCATTTTTTCATAAAAACAAGTGAATTTTTTGTAAACTGTGATGTCAACTCGTTATTTTACCGCAAGCCTTAAGGAGTCAGGATACCTCTGGTAATAATATGCTTTCGAACCAACCCATGCTTCAGCTAGGACTTTTAATGGGTTGTAACGTGGCCTGGTTCACGGTTTAAGAAACAAAGGATAGAGGCTCAAATTATATTTGTACCCACCCGTTCTTCGTGATGTTCTTCAAACCTAAACTCAGTTGATCGTGCGTTAGACCTTGTTTGAGTCTTTGCTTTGATATTCCGGTGATGGTTCGGATGTTGACAGTTTATTTTGAACAGGAAGTCAATTCTTTTTTGTTGAGGGTTTGTAGGACCTCTCCCTTTTTGATTTCGTTATCCCTGTTTTTTTCCTGAACTGTTTCTTTTGTGATTACAGTCAGCGGGATGCCCCAGTTTTGTAAGTCTCCTTCATAGGTTTTGACTTAATGGGCTTTTATTTTTGAGATATAATGACTGCCTGTCTTTATGATTATTCAGGACCATCACTGTCTTTTGTTTTGTAAGGACTTCTTTGGTGCCACTCGTTGTGCACTTGGATCAGCTGAGAGAACTACCCTGCCCCAGGTTATGATTAAGGGTTTTAATTTTCGAAAAGAAAAACTCCTACTTCTTTGGCTCGAAGGGGTTGACGAGGGATTATCTTCCTTATTACTCCAGTGTTTAGGAATTGAAACAATGCATGTACCTCATCAGCGGGGTCTGTTCAAAAGCATACTGTAGATTGTGGTATCATTTTCGTCATCCTCCCTCAAGAGGCTTAGAATTATTGACCGAGCGTTGATCATCACAAAAATATGGAAGCAATTTGAATATAGTGAAAATAATTGGATTAATTCAAAAACAGACATATGTAGTGCATTAATGAAATAAAAGAGTTTGCTATGACATTAATTGTTTGTATAAGCAAAGAAAAATACAACTCGGAAATTCAAATAAACAAAAGCCTTCAATGATTGGGCAAAGGAGCAGTGATTATGTTTGGAGTCTCTGGTGCTTCAAACTGAATCTCTCCAGCGTCAATCATGTCTTGGACCTTGTTCTTCAGAGCCCAACAATTGTCTGTAGTGTGCCCCGGGCTATCAGAATGGTATGCGCACCTATCGTTGGGATGATAGTTAGGAGCAGAAGTGTTCGGATTCCGGAGAGGAGCCCTTAAGGTAATCAGCCCTGCCTTCAACATTTGCTGTAGCGCTTGATCCAGTGACATGTTGATCTTAGTGAACTGTCTCTTGGGTGCGACCTCCTTACGTTGCTGCCCCTGTCCCTGTTGGGTAGGCCTAGGATTATAGATCTGGGTTTCCCCTACATGTTGATCATAGCGACCCTTTTTACTATGCACAGCATTGGACTCCTTCTTCCCACTGTAAGGCTTTTTATGAGCATCAACAGGTGCAACTTCTTGAATCTTTCCAGCCTTGATACCAGCTTCAATCCTCTCCCCGGTCAAGATCAAATCTGTGAACCCAACAGAAGAATTCCCAATCAAATGGTTGAAGAAAGGACCAGACAGGGTCCCCAAGAACATGTCAATGAGCTCACGGTCAGTCAAAGGCGGCTGTACCCTTCCAGCCAGGTCTCTCCATCTTTGCGCATACTCCTTAAAACCTTCCCCCGTCCCCAGTGACATACCCTGGAGTTGGGTACGCGTAGGAGCGAGGTCGGCATTATACTGATACTGCTTATAAAAAGCAGTAGCCAAGTCCTCCCAGTTACAAATAGTGGTTTCGTCCAGCTGATAGAACCATTCGAGTTGAGTCCCTGAAAGACTCTACTGGAAGAAATGGATCCATAGATTCTTGTCTGCCGTGTAGGGCTGGATCTTCCTTGCGTAGGAACGGAGGTGCAACTTAGGACAGGAAGCCCCGTCGTACTTTACAAAGGCAGGTTCCTTGAACTTGTGAGGGATCACCACCCCAGAAGATAAACCTAGGTCCCCAAAGTCCAACCCAGTCACACGTTGAATCTCCATAGCATTTAACCGGTCCTCCAGCTGTTTGTACCTGTCCTCAGCAGGAGGGTATTGTTCATCATTGAAGTTTGTCTCGGTGTCAGAGACCACAGGACTAGGAACCTCTCTCCCTTGGTGACTGCCTTCCCCAACAGATGGAGTAGTCCTCTCAGCTTCATTCTGCAGTGTATTCCCAGATCTGCGTCTAGGGTTGAACAAAACAGTCCTCTTCTTCTTCTTTTTCAAGAGCAGAGTCTTCAATTCCTGTTGTCCTTGTGCTAAGCTCACGACCAGCTCCTGGAACTGGGCGTTCTGGGCCTGGAGGGCCTTGATAGCTTGTCCATTGGATGATTCAGGATTCATGATGATGGCTGAAATAAACAGCGAAGAAGATTAAGCAACCTGTAGAACAGAGTACCTGTAATGCAATGATATGTATGTATGCATGTGATGTTTTCAAGGATCTCGCGGGGTAAACAGAGAAACTTGTTAGAATTTGAAGTCGGGTAGCTTGATTGAAGGAACTTCATGTTGCTGAGAGTCCTTCTTCAAGAGTCAAGGCTCACCATATCGAGTGGGTCATAGCCCCTGACTCAAGTCATTAACCTTGGCTAGAGGAAAATAAATCCCCTTTAACCCTTGCTGGACATTTGATTCATCATGACCTGCATCACAAAACCCTTGAGGTCCTTGAAATGGATTAGTCCTTATGCAGGATGTATGCAATGGTATGATGTTATGCTATGCATGGAGTGGTGTAAGTAAACCCTGTTATGAGTCCAGGTCAAGGACTGTAAACAAACCCCGCAAGAAACTCAGGTGTTAGATAACAAGCATGCAAGTAGTCAAGTTTGAAAGCACACAAGTCACACAAGACAACCCTTAGAGTTTAGGCCAGCATGAAGTTTGGGGTACTACCCTCTTGAAGTTGGTGGGCTCAAAAACCTGTCCTATCAAAAGTAACCGGGTTCTAAGGAGCTCAATATCATAGGGTTGTTTTCTATGTTCATTGTTTTGATTTAGCCACTGAACTGGCGATCAAAATATTCCAAGAAAACAACCCTCAATAAGTGTAGTATCGAGTATCAACCAACTTCGGACTGCACCAAAGTCAGTCATCTCACTACCCCTAAAGAGGCCAGGATGGTCAAGTAAGGTTCCTAAGGTCAGTTGATGCTTCACGACACCACGCGGCGGCCCCGTACTCTCCTTGACTTGACTCAAGGGTTACCGGTACTCACCAAAGTGCCACATCAACGTAGCAAACTGCTTCAACCGTGTCGGTATACCCCGCACAGTTCCCTCACAATTTGTTGCTACTTTCTAAGAGGTATCCCCCAGATCCGGGTTAGGATCTATGAAACTCCCAAAACAGGCCCGCAATTTTAAAGCAAACAGATCAAGCAATTGAAAACATGATGATGAATTATTCCTAAGGTACACCTCACTTTATTAATCTCCCCAGCAGAGTCGCCAGTTCTGTGACTGGTGGAAATAGAACTGACTGTTTTTTAGCTGGTTTCGCGAAATGTCGCGGATGCAAGAGTCGCCACCGTCTTTTATGTTCTCCAACATGGAAAGGACAAAAGCACAGCAAAATTCCTTATGAGAATGTTTCTCGGTTCGGGAGGTAGATTTATAGAAAGGGAAGGTGTTAGCACCCTTTCTATCCATGGTTACCCGTGGGCTCTTAGGTACTTGCTCTTATGTTTTCAAAATGATGTTTGCTTTTCAAGTGTGTGTGGGTTTTGAAAAAAGTTCGTTTAAAAACTTCTAGGTAACTCTTGTATCGGTCCTCAAGAGTGTATGAAGTATTGTTTGAAAACTTTTTGAAAGTGTAAGGTGTGAAAAGTATTTTTGTTTGTTTTTGAAAAGAGCAAGTACCCATGAGTCATCTGCCTACCCTAAGGAATTAAGCTGTGAAAGTGTCCTTTAGATAGTGCTATCCCACCATTGAGAGGTAGGTAGCACCATCGTTGGAGGTGTTCGGGTCAATTCGATTTTAGGGACAGTGTGGTCACCGAAGCAACAGTTAGGACGCCTTAGAAGTAACCCTAATGTCCTAGATCCTTTTTAATCCGAGGCAACCGTTTCGAGGCAACTGTTTCGAGGCAACTGTTTCGAGGCAACTGTTTCGAGGCAAATGGATCTTGGACATAAGAGCGACCGCTAAAACATCCTATACTTGACGACCACGTTTCGAAGGCAACGAGTGAGGCGTACCCTAGAAGTGGTGTGTGTATTGTGTGTTGTTTTTCATTTTATGTTTGTCTTTGTAATTAGTGAGCTACGAGTTGTTTTTATTTACCATACATTCTTGCATGCAAGTTTAGCAGTTAAGGGGTGCAGAAAGTAAATTGCGGAAACATAAATCCTACGCTATTACAAGGCGCGGGTCTATACATCGCCAAAAAATACAAAGACCCGTTTTTGGTAAATAAGTACGGAAAGTAAATAAAAACAGTAAAAAATCCTAATTACTATTACATCCGGAGGCAGTTACATAATAATCAGAAATAAGGAATTAAAACTGAAATGCGCGCGAAAGAAAGAATCGAGAATGTCTTAAGGGTGTTGACCCTTTTTAAGAAAAGAAATTGATTTTTTTGTCTTTTTGTAATTAAAATGAAATTAAAACTAACTAATGACTAATTAATTAATTTAATTAAAAGAAAATATTTTTTTGTGTTTTTTATGTTTTTTTATGAAATAAAATAAAAAGAAACAAAATTGAAAGTTAATTTTACCTAATTCTAAATCTATTTTAATTATTAAAAGAAAAGTCAAAATTGCCTAATTAAACTATTTCAATTAATGTTTATTTACAAAATAATATAATAATAATAATAATGATGTTAGTTCTATTTTTGATTTTTATGAAAATATGTTAATTATGTTAATTGTGTTAATAATAAAAAATTAGAATAAGGCAAGTAAATAAAAAAAGAAAATGTCAAGACAAAATAAAAAGAAGAGTAAAACCCAAGGGGGTGTGGGCCGAAATGGAGGGTGTTGGATTGAGATTTGAGGCCCATTGAAGCTTCAGCCACGTTGACTTTTCCTGGTGGCCTACGCATGCGCTGACTCCAGAGTACCATGGTCCTCATGTTTGGCCCTTGGATCTGCATTGATGGACGCTTGACAGGCAGAGATATGAGGCTTATGGTGCGCCTCAGTTTGGAATCTGCACAGGAAAGCACTTGGAAAAATAACATGAGAATTATGGGGGGACCTGGGAATCGAACCCAGGTCCCAAGGATGCTTGGCCACGTCTCCAGCCACTGAAGCACTCATGCGCGTTTGTTAGTAACATGGAAAAGAAATATTATATAAAATAACTGCGTTATATGCTGGAAATAAGAAAACGCGCGCGCCCAATTTGAACTGACCACTCCCTGCTTGCCACGCCCTTCGTCATCTTCGTTCTGAAACAAAAATTACAGGCAAATAACGGGGGTTTTAAACCCCTACTAATTTCAACAGTAAAAAATAGCGATTAGCAATTGGGACAACATAAAAAAGGCGCGACATGTCTATTCAATCCGTCTTGAGCTTCTGAGTTTGACCATGCCTGTTTTGAGGTTCAATTTTACAGTATATAAAAAGCCCCAATTTCCAAATTCTGAAAACCTAGAAATCGCTAATGGTAGTTTTCGTTTTAGAGCCTTATAATCAAATTAAAACATGCAGAAAGTTTTGTAATGGTGTCAGCAATGCATAATAACGTTCAAAATAAATTAATGAGGCATAGAAATGGAATTCAGTCTCTCTAAATTTGGACAAACCGTGTGACTTGTGTAGCGTGATTCCTTGAGTGATTTGGCTTAATTCTGATTGCCAAAGGTTCCTGGAAGGGTCAGGAATGTGTTTGGATCGAAGGAGAGGTTTGAATGATACTGCAAAGTCGTTTTCAGTTTGTGAATTTTCTCTTGAAAATTTGAAAGTTGTTTGGCTGTTTCTCAGTGTTCTAGCTCCTGAATTGTGTTGGGAAAGCTTGCATATATGGTCTTGAATGAGTATCAATCAGAATAATGGTCATTGAAGCCTTGCAATTATGCTTGAGATTTTGCCATAACCTCCATTAAAGCAACTTACCATTCTTGTCAAAATTTGAATTTCTATGCTTGGAATAAGCCTTGCACGAATTTGGAATGTGTTTCAAGGTGTATCAAAGCAATTCAACACAAAATATATCCCTCCATTAATTTTCTTGATTTTTATTTGAATTTTAAAGATTTAAAATAAATTAAATCAAATAAAATAAAATAAAAATGGAAAAATTAATTTTTAGTCTTGAAATAAATTGTGGGACACTTGGGAAGCATGGTAAAGCTGAACCAAGTGGAAAAAGTGGGCCCTCTTTGTCAAAAAATGAAATTTCAAGGATAGTTGACTTTGGCCATTTCACAAAAATTTCCCAACTTCTCCAATGCATATCTTGCTCAATTTTGAAGCTATGATCATGTTCTTAGACATTTTGGAAAGGTCTTGAAGTCCTCTAACCAATGTCTTTGGTCCCATGTCATTTTGATTTACCAATCTCAAGTTATGGTCTTTGACTTAAAGTGCCTTTTTGTTGACTTTTGAAAAATGACCTATAATGTTGAAATTGATAACTTTTTGTGAGAGCATTTCTTGTACTTGGAATGTGAAGATGAGTTGTAGGAAATGTCTTCCTCTTCAAGATAAGCATTGGATGGGATTTTTCTGATGAACCATGAAAAAGTTATGCCTTGGTCAAGTTACAGTTGACTTTTCAGCTGTCCAAAAATAGAAACTTTTGACACCTTGATGATTTTTGAGCCATTCTTGTGAAATCATGGTCAAGACTTGACCAAATGATGATTGTGGCTTCAAAATAAGATGTTGACCAAAAATTTTGACTTTTGACTGCCAAATGACCATTTTGCCCCTACAGTTGATTGTGGAGCAATTAGGGTTTTTGACTGTGCAACTTGACCTTGTGAGCCTTGAAACTTGACATGTAGGTGCTTGACAATGTGTATGAGCATATGTGACTTGATTGAGCCCTTGAAAACCTCAACTTCCTTGCAGAAACCAAAACCCTAGTTTGACTGGCTTAGGAGGGTGCTTGACTGGGCAACCCTTGAGTAGACTTGAGCAGATGCTTGTCAAAAACTTTGAAGAATATGGGAGGGAAAATTTTGGGGTACAACAAGGTGGATAAGGATCAATAGGCTTACTACTTCTCTATGAAGGGGACCAATAAACAGATGTATAACTATGATGATCTAGTTGGTGTTGATATTGTAAATGTTGAAGAGCAACAAGTGAAGGACAATGATGAGAATCATGATGCAAAAATGCTAGATGTTAATTATGGTGAGGATAAAGCTTGGCTCTATCATTCTACATTCCAACAAACTGAAGAGGTTCAACCAGGTTGGGCATATCAGCAACAAACTGAAGAAGAATGAAAATGCTATGGTGATTGGCATAATAACTCTTGGACCCAATGAGGAACAGATTACGGGTATGATACTGGTCAAAATTCAAGATATGAAATTGGTCAAGACTTAAGTGGTGAAAGTCAGTCAATTATCATTATGCTAGAAAACTTGCATGTCAATAATAGGGGCATCATGAAGAGGAAACTCTTTATGTTATCTTTTGAGGCATCTCAAGAGGAGCGATATCGTTTTGTTCAAGATCACCTGACTTCTATTGAGGAATCTCAAGAGGGGCGTTATTGTTTGGTTCAAGAACACCTGACTGCTCAGGATATCTCCTTCAACGCCTTTGAAACCTATTATATGAATGAGTTTTCCGACCTTTATAGAGACATAGGTTCCAACAATAGTTCTACCACTACTAATATCAACAGGGTTCTACACGACCAAGATGAAAATCACTATCATTACTCGCAGTATTACCGAGAGATGTGTGATTTTATTGATTACCATTATGGTAAAAATGGCCAGGGATGTCTTAGAGGTGTGAGACCACAACCCAGGGGAGGAAACCATCGAGGTCAACATAGTGTTGGTCGTGGAAACTAAGTCATCTTGCTTATGGACAATGAAATTTAAATCATTTTGTATGCATTTTCATTTTTCTTTCATGTTGATTACATTTATGTTGTGTTTGACTTATTACAATTCTCACTAAAACATAACTGCATTGTGATTGTAATGAACTATATTTGCTTTTGTTTCGAATGATTTGTTGCTTAATTATGTTTATGTCGTGTCACCTCGTCATCATTCGATGTGAGTGCTCGTGTTGTTGATCAAAATTATCTTTGCAATGCCTCTAAGTGGTTTGTACAAAATTGTGTGTTTTACTTGATGCTTCTTACATTTTTGTGGCCTTTTTCTCTTTTTGATGTTGTCAAAGCGGGAAAAGCTATACAATGCAAGAACAAAGAACAAAGTTTGGTTAGAAATATTAAAATAAATATGTACATATTCATGGCGAGATATGATCAGAGACTACAAATATGTCACATGTTTTGCCATCATAAAAAAGGGGGAGTATGTGAGTGCAATATCCTCTCTTTGATGTTTTGAATGATGTCAAAAATAGGTAATATGTAGTAATTGTAAATTGGACTCTATCTCTTTATTTCTAGGTTGCATTTTCATCTTAGGAAACTTAGGGATCAAGTAACAAGCATTTAGACATGTTAAAAACTTCAATAATATGAATTTTGTTGAAAATTCATCTTTGGAGTCGACTAGTTCGTGTTAGGAGTAAACTCCCAGGGTCTTGGAGTCGATACATAACACGAAGAAGTCGATTCCCAGTGTTGTGTCTCGACTCCTACTGAAGTTGTTTTTGAAAAATTCTCTTCTGTCCAAAAGGAGTCGACTCCCAGGCAGTATGGGTCGACTCCTTTTCCCTTAAGAGTCTACTCCCACTTCGAATGGGTCGACTCCCACAATTTAAAATGTTAAATTTTGTAATTTTGCAACCATATTTATTCTACTTCATTCTTTCACATACTCACAAACATATATAATCATTCATGCATAATTTCTCACCAACGAAACCAAAAATATATAAAAATTCTCATCATCTTCATACTCTCTCATTGCATACATACAACAACTACACATAAAAATTTTTGTTGTGTGATCAATAGGTAGTTTGATAACGTCCAATTATGATTCAATGTAATTAATTGGGTTGAAAGATCTTTGCGGGTTTCAAATCAGAAAACCAAGGTAGGGTTTTCCTTCAAGATCATTGGTGATTTGAAGGTTTTAGACAAGATTACGCAATTTAGATTCAGCCGAGTGAAAGCTTCAAAGAACGGTGGGTTCGATCGAAGGAGTAACAGTAATCGGAGGATCACTTTGGTAAATCTTGGATCAAGATACGTTCGAAATTTGGATTTATTCGATTGAAGACTTTGAAGAACAGAGGTTTTGTCAAAGTAGTATCAGTAATCGAAGGATCAAATTGAAAGTATCGGGTTACTTGATCAAGCTATGATCAAGGAGAGAGAGCTAATTAGGATCAACATCAACCATAGGGTTTTGAGGGTTGGATTTCTACTTGTTTTCTTGTAATCAAAATTTTACAAAGGTTAATTTTCATTATCTCAATTCCAAGTGGAATTGGGGGCAGACGTACCCATAGCGAGTCCGATTGCGGAACTGCCTAAACAAATCCATGTGTCTCTCTCTTTCTCTCTTACTCTCTCTTTTACGTTTATTTGGAAATTGTGAAAATTTAAATTGTGCAATTGATACATTGAGGTAAAATCTTTGTTTAATATTACAAATTATTTTGTTGAGTTTATTACAATCTTTGTGATTTTAATTGGATTTACAAACCAACAAAATCATAGAAAAATCTGTTTTGAATCAATCGCACACAAAGTATTCGACAAATTGCTTTAGTCATATTTTATCGATTATTTCATTGAAAATTGATTGTTATAGTGTGGTTTATTCAAACGTTGTTTGCTGGAAATATATTGGTTGTTTTTCTCATTATTCATAAACTCGTTCTATTGGTTTAACTCATATCCGATCTTTTCGATAACGATTCAGATAAACGATTATCGATCCGAGTTTGTTTCCGCGCGCCATAGTTTAAAATGACTTTAAAATGCATTTTTAGTTAACAAATTTCATTTGCGATCTATTCTTATTTATACTAATAATTGTATAAATAGTTGAGTTTATTATATTTATAAAATTATTTATAATTTATTCCCGTTTATAAAAATAATTGTAACTTATTCAAGTTATAAAAATGAATGTATTAAATTTTTTTTAATCTTTTATCATTAATTTTTTATTATTATCATCTATCATTAAATTTTCATGACTACCATTTAACATTTTTCTTATCACAATTACAATTATAAAGTTAATTTGAAAAGATTCTGATATGTTTTAGTTATTTCATAAATTTAAAAAATTACAAAATTTCAATTGATTTTGTTTTGTTTTATTAACCTTTCTATAAAAATCTTAATAATTTCAAAATATATTTTTATCTCAAATAATGATCTAATTAGTTACAAAATAATTTTTATTCTTATGTTTTTAGAATGATAAACTAAATATTTAACTTTGAAATAAAAAAATTATAATTTGTAGTAAGAAGGGTAATCGTGAATTTTACAGATACTTTAGTCTTTATGTTTAATATTTCTTAAAACTAGGTAGCTTTTCATCAACTTTCAATTTTGAATGAATATCTACACTTCATGGTAACTTGAAATAAGTTATGTAATTGAAATTAGTTAGAATAATAAGATGTTTGTGTTTATAGTATAACATAAATTTTTCATATTTATAAATCTTTTAACATTAATGATTATATTTATTACACATAAATGACATATTTTAAAAATAAATATTTGTAATATTTTTTAAAACTTCACAAAAACAACGAAATTTTTTTATAATCTATTGGCATAAATAAGATCCCAAACAATACTAATATAGTAATGTATATCAACAAGATTGCAAAAAAAATATAATACGAATTAATATTATATTCTTGATCAAACAAACAAATATATGAGAGGTTATTCAAAAGGAAAGAAAACAATTATTATTAAAAAAATGCAAAATTATTACAATTTATTATAATTTATTACAAATCTGAAATTATAGAAAAATAAAATATATTAATAATATATTTATTATAATTAATTAAAATTAAAATTGTTATTATTAAAGTTGTAATAACATTATAATTTTTACTTTTTATCATAATACTTTTCATTAATTATTTTTAATTATTTTTTAATTTAACTAATTATTTTATTAATTATTTTATTAATATTAATAATAATTGATTGATTCACATCCGCCTTGAAAACAAACAAAAACTGACCACATACATTTTTGTTTCTCTTCACCCACTAAACCTTTAAAATAAACCCTAACAGATGCACCTTTAAGTTACCACTCTTCAACTTCGACGAACTTGAGCAAGGACAAATTTTATGGAGAATTTGTGTTTTCACTTGGTTTTTCATTATTTTAAAATAAAATAAAAATTAAAACTTTTTTAGTTTATTTTTTTTTATTAAATAAAATTTTAAAAAATAAGTTAATTTTTTTTAAAAATATTTGAAGGAATGGGGCGCTCCTTCCCTCTTTTGTAGTTTTATTTTTTTATTTTTTTATTTTATTTATTTACTATTCATTTAATTTGATTTTGATTTTGTTAATAAATTTTAATTATTGATTAATAAATAAACTATAATGGCTTTGGATTTGGTCTTTTATTTTTAAATAATAACGAAATAATAATTAGGCTTTTTAGAATCCTGAGAGCCTCTTTTTCCTTTGTAGACTTTCCTTCTTAAAAGTAAAATATTGTAGAAAAATGAACTTTGTGTTACTCTAAGATAAAAAGAGAATAAAAGAAAAATAAAAACTAATAAAGTAGATTATGATTCATTATCAAGATAATGTTCATAAAAATGAGTTATGATAATTTATTCAATTTAGAGAAAATTTGAGATAATTTTGAATTTTTGATTTGTTAGATTTATGGTTTTAAATTTTCATACTTTTTCTCATATTATTATTCGAATTTTTTTGGAATAATCAGGTATTAAAAAAAATCGCAAATAACCATATTTTTGAGAAAATTACGCAAATAACCATGTTTCAGAAAACCCCACAAGAGAGGAGTCAACCCAGTTGGCGCATCCACTCCCCATTTTGCCCCAGGCGCCATCCCACTTGGCGCCTCCTCTCTCTTTTAGCCAAGTGAGATGGCGCATGCACTTTAAAAGTGAGAGGAGGTGTCATCTCACTTGGCTCCTAGGGAAAAATAATATTTTTATAAATAATTCGTCTGTTTCTCCGTCATTCCTCACACTTTCTCGCACTGTTCTCTTATTTTTTACTCCGTTATTTGCGTCATAACATCACCCATGATTTTTATCAGAGATGGTTACGTTATTTTCTCCGCCACAAAATCTCCGATGAAAATGAAATTCTGGCACATTCACTCCATGGAGCGTCTGAAGAGGGAGTTGATGCGATGGCTAGAGGGAGACATTCGAGGAGGGGGAACAAATTAGAAGGATCCAGCGAAGACGAACAACAACCTCACTTGCGACATGAAGATCTAATTTTTGGTTAGAGGAAGTCAAAACAGACAGCGACGTAATGTTGATGATGCATGGGTCAAATGAAATTGTTTTAACGGTTGTAATTTCGTAGACGGTTTATCGTGTTTTATTTCTTGTCCGCGCAATGTTTATTGTAACAAATACTGTTAACGAAAAACCCTAATGTTTACAACTTAATAAAGGAAAGATTTTTTGTAATACAATTTTTATGTGGTTGAGCCAGTAGCCCGATTCAGACAATTTTTGCGATTGTGTCCGGCCTGACGACATAAACCATACTTTCTTTCCAGCTTGTCAAGGGAGTCCATTTCGGTTGTGATGCGCTTACTTTTGGGACGACCCTTTTTATTCCTTCGCATTTGGTCATTGGGCCATACTATTTTTCCGTCATATGCAGGACAATAAAATCAGGTTTTGCTACCAAAGGGAAGTTGTTGTTGTATACGTTGAGCAAGGTTTCAGATTTGTAAATGAGAGACAGAAGTTGTAGCGCGTCTTGATGAGTATAGGCACACGCGAAAATGACATGAGAGCAAGGAATACGAAAGGCTTGAAACTAGCCACAATCGCACCAACGAGAAGGTAGTATAACCATATACTCTTGTCTTGGCAGGCCCTCGTTGTGGTCGATTGTCTCTTTGACAATGAAGTTGTGGTTGTGTCGGTCAAACCGTATAACCAGATGGGTGTTGGCTTTGGCACTTTCTGCCTTAATGTACTTCATGCAGCTTTCACTCCATAGTTGTCCAGATTTCAACACATCATTCCATATTTCACCTCTTTTGGAAAACAACGAAGCCATCCTAAAATATGTTGATTTAACCAAAGTGACTGGGAGGTTTCGTATGCCTTTGAATACCCCATTCATCGATTCAATTAGATTTGTTGTCATGTGGCCCCATCTTTGTCCATTGTCGTATGACCTAGTCCATTTTTCTACCAGAATATTATCGGTTCACCTACCGGCGTCCGGATTTGACAAACGAATCTCGTTGCGATAATATTTGAACGTAGGTTGTGTCAATGCATATCCCGCATTCATAACCGCTTTCCTAAGAGATTTGTCTTTGATCTCCCTCGTGAAAATTTGGACGATATGTCTAATGCAATAGACATGCGTAGAAGGAGGGTCATGCTAACTGTTTGCAGGATTGTTGTACGCACTTTCAATGGATGCATGTCTATCAGAGATCAAACAGAGATCTGGTTGAGGAGCCACGTGTGTTTAGAGATTCTTGATAAAAAAGCTCCAAGCACCACCAGTCTCCCCTTCGACTAGGGCAAAGGCAATTGGGAAAATGTTGTTGTTGCCATCTTGTGCAACTGTCATCCGTAGCGTGCCTTTGTATTTCCCATACAACCAAGTCCCATCAATTTGTATAATTGATTTGCATGATGCAAACCCTGTGATGCAAGGTTGAAAAGCCCAAAATACTCGACTGAATATTCCATTTCTGTTGAGTTGACTACCATCTGAGGCGTACGCTGACACTGTTTCTAGAATGTAAACAGTACCCGGAGAATAAGTTTGGAGTGCATTTAGGTAGCGAGGAAGTTCTTGGTATGACTCCTCCCAGTTTCCATATACCTTTTCAATCGCCTTGGTCTTTGCTAACCACGCCTTTCGGTAAGACGAAGTATAGTTAAATACCGTAGTGATGTGGGAGATTATGGTTTTCACCTTCAATGATGGATCGTTGCTGACGAGTGGTAGGATTTCTTGACAAATGAGATCATAATTTAGTTTCCGATGATCCTGTGATTGAGTAGAACTGACACACGTGTGGGTAGACATAGAACCTATGACCCAACAATCACCTCTTAATCCGTATGATGTAGTGAGCTTGAACATACAATCTTGGTGGACACACTTGATCTTGTACCTTTCTGGATTTACACGGTTCACCTTAAAATCGACCGAGTTGAGCATGTGAAATCTTTTGATGGCTCAGATACATTCTTCTCTGTTATGAAATTTGTCTTTCTCTTTTAAGTTTTCATTCGACTGCATATACGGATTGAAAAATAAATCAGAAGACGGTTCATCTCCGCCCATGTTGAAGTTTTTCATGTGCGGAGGTGGTGTGTAGATCTCGTTTGAAGGAATACCAGGTATCCCATCGTCTTCGGAATCATTGTTGACCATGTCGTCAAACTCCAACTCATCATCTTCTTCTTCTTCATCAGCGACATCTACTTCTTCTTGTTCGGTCTCCAGAGGATCAACCACTTGTGACATCTGAGGCTCTCGCAGCATAATGTACAACTCAATAGAGTCGTACCCAAAATACTCATGACTGGAAAACATATTCTGAAGGTCCTCGTCATCTTGAACCTCAACCTTATAAAATATTATTTGGTTGTTACAAAAAAAAAAACAGATTCTGATAAAATATTTGTGTCACGAGACCTCGTCCAAGTTTGGCCTCCAATCATTTTTTGAAGTACAAGAAATTGGCTTTCCTGTTTAAACAAAATCGGATGTTCTCAGTGTCTCTAAACAAAAACCCAGAGGTGGGACAAATGTATGTATCACCATTGAAATGTGCATTGATCACATATTGGGGTGTAGAGGCCATTGTGTATGATTGTTTGAAGGTTTAAAGGTTTGAAGGTTTGAAGTTTATGAGTTAATTGCTGGAACTTTTGAATGTTCTAGTGTTTGAGTGATTAAGTGTATGCGTGTTTTGATAAATGTAAGATTAAATAGGTTGTACTGAATTTGAATAAACCAAGAGTAAGCACTCTCCAAGGTTGTCACCTAGCCTGCACCTACACTGCAACCCATGCCAACCTCTAAGGCGCCTCCCATCACGTCCAATCGTGTTACATGCATGTAGATATGCCTTCTCCAAGGCTGTCACCTAGCATGTGCCTACACTGCAACTCGTGCCACCTCTTATTCGCCAACAGGGATGGCGACACATTTCATTTTTGTAATCTTACGCCAAGTCCAATGGTGCCTACCTTCACGTCTAATCATGTTACATGCATTCAGAGATGCCTTCTCCAAGGCTGTCACCTAGCCTGCACCTGCACTATAACCCATGCCAACCTCTAAGGCGCCTCCCATCACGTCCAATCGTGTTACATGCATGCAGAGATGCCTTCTCCAAGACTGTCACCTAGCCTGCGCCTACACTGCAACCCATGCCACCTCTTATTCGCCAACAGGGATGGTGACACCTTTCATTTTTGTACTCTTTCGCCAAGTCCAATGGCGCCCTCTTCACGTCCAATTGTGTTACATGCATGCACAGATGCCTTCCCCAACGCTTCCACGTAGCCTGCACCTACACTTCAACCCATGCCAACCTCTAAGGCGCCTCCCATCACGTTCAATCGTGTTACATGCATGCAGATATGCCTTATCCAAGGTTGTCACCTAGTCTGCACCTACACTGCAACCCATGCCACCTCTTATTCGCCAACAAAGATGGCAACACCTTTCATTTTTGTACTCTTTCTCCAAGTCCAATGGCGCCTCCCTTCATGTTCAATCGTATTACATGCATGCAGAGATGCCTTCCCCAACGCTGCCACGTAGCCTGCATCTACACTGCAAGTCATGCCAACCTCTAAAGCGCCTCCCATCATGTCCAATCGTGTTACATGCATGCAGAGATGCCTTCTCCAAGGCTGTCACCTAGCCTGCACCTACACTACAACCCATGCCACCTCTTATTCGCCAACAGGGATGGCGACACCTTTCATTTTTATACTCTTTCGTCAAGTCCAATGGCGCCTCCCTTCATGCCCAATCGTGTTACATGCCTGCAGAGATGCCTTCCCTAACGCTGCCACGTAGCCTGCACCTACACTGCAAGAGTGACACTTATCACGCATGCATGCACCCACCTACCACCTCACTTACTCTATGATAAAATTTTGCCTATAAATGCAGAGCCTCACATACTTCTATCACATCCACAATCGTCTCACTCTCTGCTACAAACTCTTTCATAATCTCTTACAATTTCAAACTATTTCATAATCTCAGACATTTTGAACAATGACTCTTCTCACAATGGGCGATTCTCACAGAGGCATAAGGGACAACATTGCAACATTTGTAAGTTTCTTTTATACTTATACATTTTTCATACTTCTATTAATGCTTTGTTCATCTTACCTACTCTTACACTTTTTACATTATTAACTTAGGATACTAAAAGATTATGAATCTGGTCACACAACTACCTTGCTCCCGACCCGTTAATCGTACCCTATCTCGAATATGCAGGTTTCAGAAACGTTATAAAGATCTCCAACTGTACGTTTGATTCAAAGTTCATACTTGCAATGTTAGAAAGGTGGAGACCAGAGACCCATACATTTCATCTACCAATAGGTGAATGTATCGTCACACTAGAGGACATGTACATGTTATTGGGTCTCCCTGTCGATGGTAAGGCGGTTAACGGGTCGTTTCAACAACCCAATTCTCGGTGTGAAGAATTGTTGAGCAGGGATATGGTTGATGGTGGTGGTGCGAGAGGTCAGGGTATACTACTTACTGAGCTAAAAAATCATTATGCGACTCTGAAATTGAACGGAAATTCCTCCGAGCTAGCTAAGGTAATAAAAGCTAGAAATTATATAATGATACTATTTGGAACCTTTTTATTTCCCGAAAGTATGGGAAATAGTGTAAATTTTATGTTTTTAAATTTACTTAGAGACTTCAAAAAAACTAGAAAGTATAGTTGGGGTTCTGCTGTTTTAACCCATCTACACAGTTCCTTGTGTAAAAATGCAATCAAGGAAAAATGTACATTTTATGGCTGCACTTTTTTACTTCAAGCCTGGGGTTGGTGGAGGATGGAGTCCCTAAACCCCGTCAACAACAACACATTCGTTTTCCCATACGTGACAAAGTAAGTCATCAACTTATATCATTAATTACTATTCATCTCTTCACCAAATATATGATAAAAATAAAATATTTTTCAATTCCTTTAGGTACTGCGTGAGGGGTATGGATTACGGCAAGAATACAAGATTCAATGTCGCTCTATACCGCAATCTATTGGATCATCTTGGCCTGGATGATGTACGTCATACCTTTCAACTTTTCTACTTTTAAATTATTTATTTATTACATTTTCATTAACTTGATTTAATTTTATCCGCAGTTTGTTTGGAGACCATATTTGGGTTGGACCATGAACCAAATCCCGAGGATGCAGCAATTTGGAGCGCAAAACTGCAATCATACGGTTCAATATTGTGGAGACGCACCACAACGACCGTATCAAGATGCAGTTTGGAATACATCAAGAGATACCCAGTGATCCGACTTGTTTGTCCCCGTGGCATCTCAAAAGGGTCGACGCCCAATAGGGTCTTACCAACTGGAAAGATTTTGCTCCAGAATGGTGTAAGATGTGGAAGAGGCGTCACCGATATGTCTTGCAATTTCCAGTTTTCCTCAACCATGGTAATATGCGACACACGAATCAGTATTTATCTTGGTACAGATCGATTAGTACCCCTGAAATGCACGTGTCTCATCCAAGGTATTTGGTTGACCCACGAACACAATGGGCACAACCCTCATTTCCCCAACAACAAATCCAACACACATCAACCTCCCACCAACCCCCCCAACGAAACAGAACCACAAACACCCAACCACAATCACCACCAAAATACAATTACACCCACATGCCCCACAACCAACCACAATCACCACCTCAGTACCAATACCCCCATATGCCTCACACCCAACCAAAATTTCAATCACAATACCAATACACCCACATAACCCACACACAATTTTAGTCTTCTGCATATCCCAATATGGGTCCCTCAACATCCAACCTTAGCCCTGATCTGAGATTGTCCGAAGATTATGAACCAACCGACCCAACTTACCATCAACCACAACATCACCAAAGCACCCAACATCCTCAATACCAAACACCCCAAGATCCATTTCCTTTCTACCCCCCGTACTCAGACGACCAGTGCTACAGACCAACCATGGAACCCCACCCACCACCAACACGACCAAACTTTGAGGGTATGGGCAACCGACTGTACCAAAGCGGATCTTCTAGATATGGAGATCTGACCGATTTCATGGATCCAGAACACATTGACTTTGCTGGGCCATCGACCCTGCCACAACAGGAAACGCGACGAAACCCAGCACGGGAAAGGCGAGGACGGGGATGCGGAACCGGGGGTTATTACCGGGTTCCGGGGGACCACTGATTAATCTGTATTTTTTTTATGTAATCGTTATGTGTGTAATCATATTTTGTAAATAAAAAGTCAATTTTGTTGATCCTATATCGAATACGTAACACACCGCATTTACAATAAAAAACACGAAAAATCGCCTCCCAATTGCACTAAGACGCCATCTCACTTGGCTTAGGACAAGGCTTTAACACCTAGGTGCCAAGTGAGATGGCGCATCCCCTTTAAAATAAGGTGTAGGCGCCAAGTGGGATGACTCCTCCCTTGGAGAGTTTTCTGAAACATGGTTATTTGCGTAATTTTCTCTGAATCATGATTATTTACGTTTTTTTTAATACCTAGTTCACGTAAATGTACTATTTCTATTAAATTTTTTTTTTACCGATAAAGTTATGATTTTGTATAGTAAAACAAATATTAATATATATTTCCTTTTTTATTGATGAATACCTATTGATCATATTTTTTTGAAATATTTTGTATTTAATATTTAAATGTTAATTAATTTGTTCAGAACTCATTTTTTATTTTTTATGTGTTTTTTATTTATAGTGTATTTAAAATTAGATAAAATATTATCAGTATCTTAATTTTTTGTTATTTAATTTTGTTATTAAAGGTTAGTATATAAAAAATTGAATATTATTTTCAATTAATAAAAATATTAAATTATTTAACTAATTTTAATGTTATTATAACTTTATTATTAAACTGTAAATAATTATAAAATATTTTTAATTTAAGAAATTTTATCCTATTCTTCGGACAGATATACATACTAGTATGATCATATATTTGTTGAGAATTAAGTGGGTGAAGTAATTCATGGTGAAAATAAAAAAAAATTCTGTATGCAAATATAATTTTTGTTCGAAAATAAAATAAAAATAAAAAATAAAAAAATTTATTAACAAAAATACTGTTTTTTAAAATATATATTTTTTAAATAAAAAATATTTATGAAAATTAAAAATATTGTTTTTGAAAATAAAAAAATATTTATGAAAATCAAAAATAAAATATTTTTTTGAAAATAAAAAAAATTCAAATTTTTTTTTTTAATATAAACAATTTGAAATTTAAAAAATCGGTTTTAAAGTAGTTTAAAATTACAAACTAATTATAAATTACTTTATAAATATAAATTGATTCTAAACTAGTTTTAAATTAAATTGAAACTATTTTAACAGTTAAATAAATTTTTATTAAAATGATTATTATAAACTAAATTATAAATATGATTTGGTTCAATGCAGTTTATAAATCATGAATATCCCTAGACTACGTCACATCTTGGTTGGTACACTCAATGGGGAGAGACATGCATTAAAAACTTATATTTATTAGAGCAGGTTTTTTAATGTTCCTACTTCTCTGTTCTAAATACTAGTAGTACGTGGTTCACAACTCTTTTGTAATAATCATTACTACGAGTCTGTTCTGCTGCTGAGTTGACGATAATAGACCATTCAAATTCAAGCTCCAAAATATGGCTTCCTTTTCCAACTCCTTTGGTAACTTTCATTCTTTTTCACTCACAACTATCTATCCTTTCAGTTATCAAATACTTTCATGCGTTTTTGCACCATTTACTTCATGTATGCTACGTCACAACTATCCATGAGTTTCATTTATTTTTACAGAAAATAATGATTTCTTATTTATGCACTTAACTCTTCATCTCCATTCTTTTTCATCTTGTTGAGTTTTAATGCCTAATATTCAAATTTATATTATGTAATTTAGACTCTAGTATATAAATATATTTTCTACTTTATAATTTGTACTCAAGCACAATTGATCTATTTTTCTTTTAAGTCAAAGTTTGTTGTTGTAACTTCTACCATTATTCAACCTTGGATTATGTATATGCAGGTGAAATTTCATGGATTTGTCTCAACAATTTTGATTTTACTTCTTTATGCTTTCAAAGGACTTTAATAGACACATTCAACTTACTCTCTCTCTCTGTCTACTTCACATCTTTGCTTATCACTTTCATCACAAAAATTCCATCAAATGAAAGCCATAGAAAATGCTGGATTTTCCTAATTACCTCAATCTGCTGTGTTATTGTTAGCATTTCATTTTTCGCTATTGGATTCTGGAATATCATATCAGAATCTGAGCAAAAACTGAAATTGTTAACTTGTATTATCAGAGGAATCATTTGGATTTCTTTTTCTGTTTCTTTGATTGTTCAGAGAGTCAAATGGATAACAATTGAAATTCTGGCTGCAGATACTCAATGTCACGTTCAATGTTATGACACCGTATCTGACTTACTATATGACAGTAAATACAAAAGCAATAAAGAACACAGTCAATTGTTTACCCAGTTCAGTGTGCAACAACACCTACTCTGGGGGCTACCAAGCCAGGGAGGAAATCCACTATAAGAGATGTTAATTCAGGAATAAACCAACCAGTTTATCTCCTTCACTTAAGACCTACCCAATGCAATTCCAATCTAAGTACAACTTAAACCTGAGTTCCTACTCACTCCCCCTCAATCACAGCAGTGATACATAAACCAATTTGACTTAAGAATTGATGAAGACACTCTTCAAAAACAAACACTTGATTAAGCTTCACAGCTTTTTAATCAAGCAAAACAATCACTCGTACTTCACAGCTTTGAGTGATGCACACAGCTAACTTGACTCTGCTTCACAGCTTTAGTCAAGGAACATTCAAACACTCTTGCTTCAAAGCTTTGAGTGCTACACAGCCCTTACAATTAGAAACCTATTCCAAGTCACTTATCACAATGATAATTGCTTGGAGTACAATAATCAAACCTATACAGATTACAAATGATCTTCTGATCAATAAAGGGATACCTTGTAAAACAGCAGCTCTGTTGAATATATAGCAGCTGCAACTTCAGTTAGGGTTTCCACAAAAACCTAGGGTTAATTCCGTTTGACCTAAAGACCAGGTCACAGGGCTTTATTAACCAGGTTAGGGTTGAGCTAGGTTACCCCTCAGAAAACGCAGGATTCTGTTCAGGAAAGACTGAGTTATTTTCCTGAAAAAACTCAGACTTATCCAACCTGCAAACCTGTTAGTTCAGAACAGGATGTCATAACATCTGTTATGACATCTGAGAAAACCTGTCTACTGATTTAGCAAAATGTGATCATTTTGCAAAATGCTCAGATACACACTTATAAACATCAGTACTTGAATTATAATATTTTTCTGCAAAGGTACCTAATGAGTCAGTACAAACTAAACTAGAATGTTATGACATCAGTCATGACATTCACACATACACTTGGGATTTACCAAAAATGCAAGCCAATACCTAAACACCTACAAACTCTCCCTTTGGCAGATTTTTGGCTAAAGACCCTAAGCAATCAGAGATAGATAGCAGCAGAGATAAGTGACAGCAGAAAAATAGAATGTCAAGTACTAATTAAGTAAGTACCAAAATATTCTCCCCCTCTTTAGCCACAAATGGCCCAAAGATACATGTTCATAAAATTATACAGTTATCCAAAACAAAATAATAAGAGCAGCAGCAGAAAACAACTGAATACACTTCCAAACTCCACCAGATATCAGCACCAACCAGCAACACCACCAAACAGCAACCAACCTTCAAGCACTGTCATCAGACTCAGAGGAGCTAGTTTCTTCAATGTTGAGATGACCTTCAGCTTCTACACCTTCTTCCCTTCTGTTTTCTTCAGCTTCCTCCTTTTCTAGCCTGGCAATTAGAATTTTTAGGGTCCTTTTTCTAGCATCCAGCTCTTTGCAAGTTTCTTTTAAAACAGCTATGACATCTGATGTCTTGGACTGGGTCTTCACAGACGATGTCTCAGCTGATGTTATGACAATGTCTGGAGCATGAGATCCCTGAAACAGTTTGTAGTGCAAGCCAAGGGCAGGAGCTCTTTTGCAGACTGTATCTCTTGCCACAAGGATATCAGGGTATTGTGCAAGGATGATTCCACAAAGGAGGGAGGGAAAGGCAATTGGTCCTTTGACAGCATAACTGCCAGTATGCTTTAAAGTTTGTTCAAAGATGTACCTGCCATAGTCAAAAGCAGTCTTGGTTCCCACAGCATAAATAAATCTCCCCAATCCTGTGGAGATAGTTGATTTATGATTTGTAGGCACCCAGTTGGCTGCACCTATTTTATGCAAGATGGCAAATTTCATGCTGAGTTTACTAGCATTCAGCTTGCCTTTCAAGGGCCAGCACTTTACTTGCCTGGCTGTGATGGTTTGACAAACTTCATTGTCAGTTGCCTCCAGATCAGGACAGTCCTCATTTGTTCTTCCAAGAAACTTGTTGATTTCTGATGGAGAGAACTTGACCCTTCTTCCTCTAACAAAAACACTTTCAAAGTCAGCTGACCTTCCATCAGCACAATCATTAGACAAGTTCACTACAAACTCCTTGACCAGATTTTCATAACATTTGTTAAACTTTATCACTGTCTTCATTAGTCCAGCATTCTTGATCAGGTCCATGATGTCTTTGCACTCCAAGGCATCATTGTTGAGTTCTCTCTCTAAGGCTATTCTCTTTAAGCAAACATACTTCCATCTGTTTGCATTGTCAGGATGATGAAAAGAGATGTTGTCTGTTGGGACTTCAGGCACTCTAGCAATTTTGCTGGAGGGGAGCTTCCTTCTGATAGGAGTTTCTTCAATATCAATCTCAAATTCTGATTCCTCATCAGAATCAGAAGATTCAGGTTCTTTTCTCTTCTTAGAGATTGGTTGTCTAGCAGTATGCACCTGGGCCTTCTTCCCTTTTGTCTGAATACTTTTCTCAGCCATGCCTTCAGCCTTGGATTTCTTAGCATTAGGTTTATCATTCTGACTACTCTTTCTTTTCATCAATCTCCTAGCTATGCTAGGGTTCACATTAGCAATCAGATCATTATCTGAGTAATCCTCATCCACATCAATAATAGGTGGATCATCAGCCTTTTCTAAAGGGTTCTGAATGTTGTCTTTTTGTGTCACAACATTCTCAGTGACATCTACATTCTCAGAAACTTCCACATTTGGACTTTATGATTGGTTTAAAGGGACAGAGATCCCCGGTACAGATTGGTTGCCACTCAGTATACTAGTAACCAGCCTAGCAATAGCTTGATGAACTTGAACTGATCCTTCTCTATTAGGTACAGAAGACGAAGGATGAGAAGAATTACCAGAGGCTGTAGCTTGAGCTCTTCCTGCATGTCTGGTTCTGAGCTTTTTGACTTTGGCTGGGTCAGTTGCCATCTCTCTGAGAGGAGTGACCTCAAGAACTTCAGATTCTATGCATGTGGTGATTGCCCTAGAATCTTGGTCAGATGATGACGATGATGAGGATGACGAAGTTGCCATGGTTGAAGACGATGTCTGAGACATTTTGATTGACTTTGAGTAATGGTAGCAGTTTGAGAAAAATCTTTGATTGTGAGGAGGAAACAGGTTGCAAGGACGAGAGAGGTAGGGGGTAAAAGGGAGTCTTTTCAACTTCTTAAAGATTTTGAAAGAATTGTGAAAGTATATGATTAACCCACTAAAGATAGACTTAATAAAATTAATTCCTTCAACCTTTGTTTTAAGTAAAATTAATTGCTATAAAATCTTATGTTGGTGAATACCCAACCTGCCCCTCAAATTTTCAAGTTTATTTCCAACAAGAGCCTTGGTAAAAGAATCAGTCAGCTGAAGCTTAGAGAAACTATGTTCCAGTTTAAATGACTTCTTCTCTTCAAAGTCAATAGGTTTCAAGGAAATGTTGATTGTATTCAGATTGTCACAACACAATGTCACAACATCTTGTGTGACATTGTACTCAGGGAGCATCTGTTTTGACCAGATGTTTTGAGAACAGTTTTTCCTAGCAGCAACTATTTCCGCATAGAATTGGGAAGGCATTCTTTTGATATGAATCATAGTTCTGGTTGATTCTTGAATAATTTTCTGTTTGTCCAGTCCATTTTGATGGATAGTTATAGGAGAGGAGACTTCAAGCCTCATTTCTTCAGGGAAACAGAATTTATTAGACTTGTTATTTTCAACATCCTTGTCAAGATGACTTATGGTTCTGACAACACATCCTTCTTCAAGTTTATTTGCCACATCACAGATATTATCATCCTGTAGTTTTGGAGTTCTTCTGACTGCTTCCATAGAAATAGCTCTTTTCATTCTTCTTAGATGAAGGGGACCAGGCTTATGCTGCCACAGTTTCATCTCTTTTTCTTCTTTGATAATTGGACACATAGTGGAGATATCAGTGTTCTCAGGCTGCCACAAGTAGCAGTTATCTTTGGATCTGATTCCTCTCATTACAACTTCTAGTTTTTCATTAATTACTAGACATTCAGATCTTGAGAAGTTGACCTTGAATCCTAGATCACATAATTGACTGATACTAATGAGATTAGCAGTCAACCCTTTTACCAGCAGTACTTTATTCAGACTTGGAACTCCAGGACAGTCCAAATTACCAACTCCTTTGACTTCACCTTTAGCACCATCTCCAAAGGTCACAAAACTGGTGGTGTGAGGCATAACATTATTGAGGAGATTTTTGAATCCAGTCATGTGTCTGGAACATCCACTGTCAAAGTACCATCCTTCCTTTGCAGACACTCTCAGGGAAGTATGGGCTATCAGGGCAGTAGCCTTTTTCTTCCAATGAGGAGTATGTGGTACCCTTTTTGGCTTAGTTTTAGCACCTGAGTTCTGATTAGGATATCCATGTAATCTGAAGAAGAAGGGCTTTATGTGGCCATATTTCCCACAATGATGACATCTCCATCTTTGGTATTTTTTCTTCATGTATTTCTGATGTTGAGAGGTGTGTTGAGACATCTGCTTTGAAAATTGCTTAACATGCCTGATCTTCTTGTCTGCACCAGGTTTCTTAGCTTCCACAAATCCTAGACCAGATTTGTTTCCCACATTTTGTCCCACTTGTAGGATCTCTTCCAATTTATCTGATCCATTGGTCAACATCTTGACAGATTTTGTCATTTGGTTCAGTTGTGAGTTCAGTAATTGAACTTTCCCTTCTAGGTGACTTATAGTTTCAAGATCTGCCCTTTTTTCCGCCTCCAGCTTTATAATGAGTTTTGACTGTTTCTCATTCTGCACACAGACTTCAGCACTTCTGATACACAATTTCTTGTAGGTATCAGCAAGTTCTTCAAATGTCACTTCTTCATCACTAGTGTCACTTTCAGAAGTACAAACACTAGTTAGAGCAGTAACTAGTTTGGCAGATTCTTCTTCAGAATTACTTTCTGAATCATAGTCAGACCAAGTAACAGTCATTCCTTTCTTTTGTTTCTTAAGAAAGGTAGGACATTCAGCTCGAATATGTCCATATCTTTCACATCCATGGCATTGAATACCTCTGCCTTGGTTTCCCTTATCTTCTGACCTTGGTCTTCTGCTGGAACTGTCAATGTCAGAGGGAATGTTATGAACATTAGACCTTGACTTTGGATCTATTCTTTTGATGAGCTTGTTGAACTCTCTTCCAAGCATAGCAATAGCTTCTGATATATTTTCTTCTTCATCCTCCTTGTTTTCAACATCAGCGTTGGATACAAGTGCTATGCTTTTGTTCTTCTTGTCACCATTATCAGTGATCCCCATCTCAAAAGTCTGAAGAGACCCAATAAGTTCATCCACTTTCAACTTGCTGATGTCCTGGGCTTCCTCTATGGCAGTTACCTTCATTGCAAATCTTTTAGGCAAGGATCTGAGAATCTTCCTTACCAGTTTTTCTTCTGACATCTTTTCTCCCAGTGCTCCTGAGGTGTTGGCAATCTCCAAGATGTTCATGTGAAACTCATGAATGGTTTCATCTTCCATCATTTTTAGATTCTCAAACTTGGTGGTCAACATCTGAAGCCTTGACATTTTTACTTTGGAAGTGCCCTCATGAGTAGTTTTGAGAGTGTCCCAAACTTCCTTGGCCAGTTCATATTGATGTACTAGTCTGAAAATGTTTCTATCAATTCCATTGAACAAGGCATTTAAAGCTTTTGAATTTCCTAGAGCTAACTCATCTTCTTCTTTACTCCAATCTTCCTCAGGCTTCAGACTGATTGTCCCATCTTTCTCAGTTATGGTGGGGTGAATCCATCCTTTGTTAGCAGCTCTCCAAGCCTTTTTGTCCAGAGATTTTAGGAAGGCAATCATACGAGGTTTCCAGTAGTCATAATTAGTTCCATCCAGAATGGGTGGTCTATTTCCAAAAACTCCTTCTTTGTCCATAGTGCCAGAAAGTGATATCCCTAGATCTCACCCAGTAATACAGGCAGGGTGCCTGCTCTGATGCCAATTGAAATTTTGGCTGCAGAGACTCAATGTCACGTTCAATGTTATGACACCGTATCTGACTTACTATATGACAGTAAATACAAAAGCAATAAAGAACACAGTCAATTGTTTACCCAGTTCAGTGTGCAACAACACCTACTCTGGGGGCTACCAAGCCAGGGAGGAAATCCACTATAAGAGATGTTAATTCAGGAATAAACCAACCAGTTTATCTCCTTCACTTAAGACCTACCCAATGCAATTCCAATCTAAGTACAACTTAAACCTGAGTTCCTACTCATTCCCCCTCAATCACAGCAGTGATACATAAACCAATTTGACTTAAGAATTGATGAAGACACTCTTCAAAAACAAACACTTGATTAAGCTTCACAGCTTTTTAATCAAGCAAAACAATCACTCGTACTTCACAGCTTTGAGTGATGCACACAGCTAACTTGACTCTGCTTCACAGCTTTAGTCAAGGAACATTCAAACACTCTTGCTTCAAAGCTTTGAGTGCTACACAGCCCTTACAATTAGAAACCTATTCCAAGTCACTTATCACAATGATAATTGCTTGGAGTACAATAATCAAACCTATACAGATTACAAATGATCTTCTGATCAATAAAGGGATACCTTGTAAAACAGCAGCTCTGTTGAATATATAGCAGCTGCAACTTCAGTTAGGGTTTCCACAAAAACCTAGGGTTAATTCCGTTTGACCTAAAGACCAGGTCACAGGGCTTTATTAACCAGGTTAGGGTTGAGCTAGGTTACCCCTCAGAAAACGCAGGATTCTGTTCAGGAAAGACTGAGTTATTTTCCTGAAAAAACTCAGACTTATCCAACCTGCAAACCTGTTAGTTCAGAACAGGATGTCATAACATCTGTTATGACATCTTAGAAAACCTGTCTACTGATTTAGCAAAATGTGATCATTTTGCAAAATGCTCAGATACACACTTATAAACATCAGTACTTGAATTACAATATTTTTCTGCAAAGGTACCTAATGAGTCAGTACAAACTAAACTAGAATGTTATGACATCAGTCATGACATTCACACATACACTTGGGATTTACCAAAAATGCAAGCCAATACCTAAACACCTACAACAATATTCAACTCTATATGGTGGTTATCTTCTTGTGTGTTTGTTTCATCTCTCAACATTGAAATTCTATTCCAAAATCATGCAATTGAAACTTTTGATATTGTACAATGGCTTGTACATTTCCTTCTTCTATATTGTGCCTTTAAAAATCTTGGATATTTGGGAACTCGTAGTGGAAAAGAAGGTTTATCTGAGCCGCTGTTGGCTCAAAAATTTGAAACTAAACAAACATTGGTCATGTTACTTTTCTCAGCAAGTTGGTTTTCTCTTGGATGAATTCTTTTTCAGTTTAGGTTACTCAAAGCCACTAGATCTTGAAGAAATCCCTTCCCTTGTTTCTGAAGATGAAGCAAATATGGCCTATCAAAAATTTGTCCATGCATGGGAATCACTTGTTAGAGAGAGAGAAAGGAACAATAATACAAAGAGTTTGGTTCTTTGGTCTATAGTCAGAACTTACTTAGGAGAAAACATATTAATAGCATTTTATGGATTAATCAGAACTGTTTCTTTTGCTGTTTCACCTCTAATACTCTATGCTTTTGTTAACTACTCAAATAGAACTGAGCCAGATCTTAGACAAGGTCTTTCCATAGTTGGTGTTTTGATTGTCACCAAAGTGTGTGAGTCTTTGTCTCAAAGACATTGGTTTTTTAACTCAAGGAGATCAGGGTTGAAAATGAGATCAGCTTTGATGGTAACTGTTGTACCCCAAAATTTGCCCTCCCATATTCTTCAAGAAATTGCCAAGTCAAGTCACAAAATTCCCCAAGGGTTGTGCAGTTCAACAGTCTCCTATACAGTC
The DNA here is from genome assembly GCA_948472305.1 of Vicia faba. NCBI lineage: Eukaryota > Viridiplantae > Streptophyta > Magnoliopsida > Fabales > Fabaceae > Vicia > Vicia faba. The sequence continues at coordinate 124,275,349 of OX451738.1, forward strand.
AAAACTAGGGTTTGTGTTCTGATCAGGAAGATAAAGTTTTCAAAGGCCCAATCAAGTCTCATATGCCTACAAATATGGTCAAGCATCCTCATATCAAGTTTCAAGGCATTCAGCTCAAAATTGCACAGTCAAAACCCTAAATTGCACTACAGTCAACTATAGGGGCAAAATGGTCATTTGACAGTCAAAAGTTCAAATTTTTGGTCAACATATCATTTTGAAGCCACAAAAATCATTTGATCAATGCTTGATCATGATTCTCAAAGTTTGGCTCAGAAATCATCAAAGATGCAAAAGTTACTATATTTGGACAGCTGAAAAAGTCAACTGAAATTGACCAGGGCATAACTTTCACATGGATTATCAGAAAAATTCCATCCAAAGCTCATTTTGAAGAGAAAGACATTTCCTACAACTCATATTCATACTTCAAGTCCAAGAAATGCTCTCACAAAAAGTTATCAATTTCAACATTATAGGTCATTTTCAAAAGTCAACAAAAAGGGACTTTAAGTCAAAGGCCATAACTTGAGATTGGTAAATCAAAATGACATGGGACCAAAGACATTGGTTAGAGGACTCAAAGAGCTTTCCAAAATGTCCAAGAACATGTGAAAAGCTTAAAAATTGAGCAAGTTATGCCTTGTGGAAATTGGGAAATTTTTGGGAATTTTGAAAAGTCAACAATGGTTCAAATGACCTAAATTTGCTAATGGGCCCATTTTTCTTCCATGATTCATCATTCCAAGCCTATGCACGACCATTTGGCCCAAAGGGAAGTATTTTCTCAATTTTTATTTATTTATTTTAATTTATATTAATATTAATTCATTTAAATTATTTAAATATGTGAAAAATATCAAAATTGCCTTAACCAATCTTTTTATGCATGTTTAATACTCAATATTTCGTGTAAATACAAATGGGGAAAGATTTGGAGCTGATTGGCATGATTGAACAAAAATGCACATGGAAAAGATATGGAAGATCCTTAAGGAAATCAAATATTGAAACCATTGAATACAAGAGATTTTGTTCAATTTTCTTGACCTAAAAGCTTCACTACATATGCCTGAATAAAACCCTAAGCCTTAGAGACTGAAGGCTGCGCAGAAAACAAAAGTTCAAAACTTGAAAATTCTTGAAAAAAGTTCAAAACTGAAAAGCATTCTAGAGGTCGATTCAAGGCTCCAAACTTGGTTCAATAGCTTCCTTGACAATCTCTGAACGTGTGCCAATCCCTAACATCAACCAAAACGCAAAGAATTGGTATAATGACTCAAAACTGTACAGATGAAAACTTGGAGTCGTGCATCATGATTTAAGCATCTTTCTTAAGTTTTATTTGTTGATTCATGATTGTTATTTTGTTCTGATGCTAACCATGCCAATTAATTTCGTTTTTATGCAATATATGTGATTTGGCCATTGATGCCGTCTAGGGTTTGCAGAGCTCCCAATTAGGGGTTTCTTAATCACGTAAAATCAGGCCACCTCAATACCATGGTTGGATTCAGTGCATCAAGACGAAGAAATCTTGACCCTCGCGCCTAATTTATGGGCATCATAGCGCTAGTCGCTATTTTCTGGAAACTAACCTTAGGCCACGCATCCAAAACCGTTGCCTCTGCTTTTGTTTTACAGGAACAACGAAGGAGATGATGTGTTGTCCATCAGCGATTGGCCGGTTCAAAAGTTGGCGCGCGTTGCCCACTAACACTTTGTTTTCTTTTATTATATTTAATAGCCATTATATATTAAATTGAAATCAAGCGCTTCAGTGGCACAGGTGTTAAGCTTGCAACGTCCAAGACCTGGGTTCGAACCCCAGGTCTGAATAATTTCGCTATTATTTTTCTATACTTATTCCTATGCAGGTTCAACTTTGAAGATCATCATATACGCCCAGATCAGACCATACACGCATCCAGCAAATCCAATCCAAAGGCCAGGATCCATGGAGTACCGTGAGTGCTAGTCAATGCCTAGGCATGTTGTTTGGAAAGTCAACAAGACCATGTCTTATTGGGCCAGGCTTTACCATCAAAACCTCCATATTGGGGCTACCCCCCCTGGTTTGCTTTTCTTTTCATATTTTATTTTTTTTAATTATTATGTTATTTATTTTCATTGTTTTAATTAATTAATTATTTTTTTTTACAAAATATAAAAACTTCATTAAAAAATCAGAAAAGACCAAAAATAATAAATATTTTTATTATAATTATTTTCTTGTAAATAAATTAACATATAATGAATTTAGTTTTAATTAGGATGTTTGCAATTTAATTCTTTTCATATTAAATAAAAATAATTAGAATTAGGTTAATTAACGATTTCTATTCCTTTTAATTTTTCCTCTTTATCATAATACTTATTTATTTATTATTTTCATAATTAAATTGTACGTAAATATAATTAGGTCTAAATTAGGTCAAATTTTAATATTTTCATAATAAACTTAAAAAACATTAGAATTAGGTTTAGCTCGTTATTTTAATTTTAATTAATTAATTCTTTTTTCTTTCAAATCCTAAAAAACACAAAAATACTAAAAATCATTTTCTTTCTAATTTTAATTTTAACTCCTCATTAATTTAAATATTCTGCAAAAGGGTCCAACGCCCTCGTTCCGATAATTCATTAATTTCGCATATTTTATTTCCTATTATAATTATGTAACTCTCCCGAAGCATTGTAACAATTTAACTTTTCGCACTTTTTCTTTGCTTTATTTATTTTTCTGTCAAATCGGGTCCGGTTTAATTTTGGCGATGTGGACCCGCGCCATTTGTAATAGCTGTAGATTTATTTTCCCGCAAACTTTATAACTGTTAAAAAGCATGCAAGAATGAATGTCTTAATTAAAATCAAGCGTAGATCACTTTAACATGACAAGACAAATATCAATGAAAACGACACACGAATCGCACACACCACCCCTAGGGTACGCCTCATTGTTGCCTTGCCTTTCGAAAGGTGATCGTCGAGTAGAGGATGTCTTAGTAAGTCCTCATGATCCGGGAACCTGGCATGAGGGTAGCTTCTAAGGTGTCTTCCCATTGCTCTGGTGATCACCATGTCCCGAACATCGAATTGACCCGAACACCTCCAACGGTGGTGCTACCTACCTCTCAATGGTGGGATGGCACTACTTTAAAGGACATTTACACAGACGAATTCCTTAGGGTAGGTAGGTTCTCAAGGATACTTGCTCTAATTTCAAACAAATCAAAACATCTTTTCACCAACACATTTTTCAAAAGCTTTCAAAGCAAATTTTTCAAACACTCTGACGTACGAGTCGAACTGAAATTTTTCAAAGAAACTTTTTTAAAACCCACATTGAAAAGCAAACAAACAATTTTGAAAACACAATGAGCAAGTATCTAAGAGCCCATGGATAACCATGGATAGAAAGGGTGCTAACACCTTCCCTTTCTATAAACCTACCTCCCGAACCGAGAGCAATCTCTTTAAGGAATTTTTCTGTGCTTTTGTCCTTTCCATTTGGAGAAAATAAAAGACGGTGGCGACTCTTGCTTCCGCGACATTTCGCGAACCAGCGTTAAACAGTCAGTTCCAGATCCACCGATCACAGAACTGGCGACTCTGCTGGGGAATAAAACTTAAAGTGAGGTGTACCTTAGGGCTAGGTCATAACTGTGTTTTCACTTGTATTGATTTGCTTGCTTTACTATTGTGGGTTGCATCGGAGATACATAGATCCTAACCCGGATCTGGGGATACCCTGTTTAGGTAGCGTAAGCTGTGAGGGACCTGTCCGGCGTAGACCGACACAGGTGAAGCAGTGGCTACGTTGGTGTGGCACCTTAGTCTGTACCGATATCCCTTGTGTCGCAACGAGGAGAATATGGGTCTTCTAAGGAGTCATTAAGCACCAACAACCTTAGAACCTTAATTGACACAACTTGGCCTTTAGAATTGTAGCAGTATGCTACGCCCATTGAGGCTAAACTCTCGTGATGGTTCTGGCCGCAAGAAAAGATTGCGATGCTGGAGTTATGACCGATTGAGGGTAGTCAATGATATTGGGATCCTCTAAGAACCCGGTTACTTTTGATTAGGACAGGTATGAACCAACAAACTGAAAGAGGGTAGTACCTAGACCTCATGCTGGCCTAAACTTTAGGGGCTTGCCTTGTGTGACTTGTGTGCCTTACTATGTTTGCCTTTGTATCTGTATGTGGTGTGCTTTATCATAACATCATAGCATCATGAGCATTGCATGCATCCTGCATAAGAACTGACCATTTCAAAGACAAGAGGGTTTCATCTTTGCTCTGTTTTGTAGGACATTATGATGCCTGTGCGAAGGAATACTATCCGGTTCAACTTTGTTCGTTCACCTGAGTTGCTTGATGAATTGGTTAGTAGAATTCCAAACACCACTTCCTTCATTCAGAGGCATGGCTCTCTTCTCAGTTTAGTCACTGCAAAACGGGATCAACAGTTGATGAGTGTTCTGACCCAGTTCTATGACCCTCAGTACCAGTGCTTCACCTTTCAAGACTTCCAGCTGGTCCCTACCCTGGAAGAGTTCTCTGATTTACTTGGCATCCCTATCTTGGATCAGACTCCCTTTACTGGTTGGGAAAAGACCCTCAGGCTTGAGGACATTGCTGCAGTTCTTCCTTTGACCCATCAAGAGGTAACAGACAACTGGGTAACTAGAAGCGGAGTTAAGGGTTTCTTGGCCAAGTTCCTAATTGGCAAAGCTAACAATTTCTGGAATGACCTGGACTTTAGGGCATATGAAGACATCTTGGCTCTCCTAATCTATGGGTTAGTCCTGTTTCCTAATCCCGACAACTTCATCAATGTCACTTCTATTAGGATCTTTATGTCTCAGAACCCTGTGCCCACTCTCTTGGGTGACATTTTGCAACAACTTCATGCCCGTACTACCCGAAGACGAGGAACCCTATGGTGTTGTATCCCTTTGTTGGTGAGGTGGTTTATTTCGCACCTCCCTAAGTTCGTACTGAAGAACCAAGAAGGAAAAGGTTGGGCTCATAGGTTAATGTCTCTCACCGATAAAGACATCATTTGGACTTGCAGAGGTTTGGATGAGATAGCTATTATTGATCGATGCGGGGAGTATCCTAATGTTCCTCTGATTGGTACTCAAGGAGGGATCTCTTACAATCCATGTCTAGCACTCCGTCAGTTTGGAAGAGCAAGAAGAGCAGGTCCCCATGAGATGTTGGTGCCTCACTTCAGTTTCGAGTTTCAGGTGGATAGTGACGAGCTACGTCGTAGGTTCATCAAGGCTTGGGATAAGGTTCATAAAGCTGACCCACAAGAGCTAGGGCCAAAGACTTCTTTACCTATGGAAGCCTACTACAAATGGGTCCGCATCCGTGCTCAGAAGTTAGGTATGCCGTATGAAGCTGTCAGACCCGTCATTCTTGAGTGCCCTGACAAAGATGGTGTTCCTCCAACTGTCCTTCCTCCTCAGATACCTACTGATTATGAGACAATGAAGAGATCTTGGTCGCAACTGCAAGAAGAACGGGATTCTTACCGGGAAAAGTTCAACGAGCAGGAATCAAAGATCCAGAAGTTGACAAAGCAGTTGGAGAATGAGAGAGCTCTGAATGCATACATCCGTACTGAGAAGAGGAGACCATGGGATCAATAAGGAGCTCTGAATGTGCCTTTACAGCTTTTATTTCCTTTCCAGTATTTCCTTTCATGTAACGCCTAAGGGCAACCTTGTTGAATAATTTCGGTTGCAAAGTTGAATCTAATGAAGTGTGTTCTTTTTTGTTTACAAAGTTGATTCCCGATTGTCTTTGAAAACATAATTCATACGCATTTCATACATCATGTGCATAGCAAGTTTTTCCTCTTTTCAGGTTGCTTATAGTTCTTCGCTGTTTATTTCAGCATCATGAATCCCGAATCTGCATCAACCGAGACATCGATCAAGGCTCTTCAGGTGCAGAATGCACAATTCCAAGAATTAATCAAGGGTCTGGCTAAAGGCCAAGAAGAACTAAAGGCTATGCTCCTGAAGAAGGAGAAGAAGAAAAAGAGAAGAACTGTTCTGTTCAACTCGGGCCGAAGGTTTTGCAACACTCTGCAACATGAAGAGGCTGGTTCTTCTGTTGGCAAGAGTCCTTCTCAGGCAGAAGTAAAGGTTCCTAGTCCGGTCGTCTCCGACAACGAGACAGATTTTGATGAAGAGCAGTACCCTCCTGCAGATGATAGGTACAAACAACTGGAGGACAGGTTGAAGGCTATGGAGGTGCAACAGGCACCTGGACTGGATTTCGGAGATCTGGGTTTGTCGACTGGTGTGATTATCCCGCATAAATTCAAAGCACCATCCTTCTCCAAATATGACGGGGCGTCTTGTCCCAAGCTGCACTTGAGGTCCTATGTTCGGAAAATTCAGCCGTACTCTGCGGATAAGAATCTATGGATCCACTTCTTCCAGGAGAGTCTTTCAGGGACTCATCTCGAATGGTTCTATCAGCTGGATGGGACCAAAGTTCGTAACTGGGAGGAGTTGGCTACTGCTTTCTATAAGCAGTATCAGTATAATGCCGACCTTGCCCCCACACGTACCCAACTCCAGGGTATGGCGTTAGGTGCAAGCGAAGGTTTTAAGGAGTACGCTCAGAAGTGGAGAGACCTGGCTGGCAGGGTGCAGCCACCATTAACTGATCGGGAGCTGGTTGACATGTTCTTGGGGACCCTATCTGGGCCATTCTTCAACCATCTCATTGGGAATTCTTCTGCTGGTTTCACTGATTTAATCTTGACTAGAGAAAGGATTGAAGCTGGGTTGAAGTCTGGGAAGATTGCGAAGGGTGCAGCATCCAGTTCGGAAAAGAAATCGTTTAAAAAGGAGTCTAGTGCCGTGTATGGTTCTAGGAAATCAGAAAGACCTGAGCACCGCCAATCTGTCAGCGCGGTGATGATTGCTAAGCCTGCTGCCGCCCCACGGCCAAACAATTCTCAAAGGGCTGAAAGACCCCGGAGGGAGTTTACCCGGTTAAACATGACTCTATCGCAGATCTTGCCACAGTTGCTCGCAACCAACTTAGTGACTGTCAGGGAGGCTCCAAAGTTCCCAAATACAACATCTCCCAAGTACAACCCGAATGCTCGTTGTGCTTACCATTCAGATAGCCCGGGGCACTCTACCGATGACTGTTGGGCACTAAAGAACAAGCTGCAAGACCTCATTGATGCTAAGGAGGTACAGTTTGAGGCATCTGACAAGCCTAATGTGGTGACAGCTCCCCTGCCTGCTCATGGAGTTAATGCTATCGGGGATGAAGAGGAAGTTGATGAAGCTGAATTTGATAGCTGGATCTACCCGGCAACTGACGGTGGACTTAACAATTGGAGCGCAAAGGACAATCTCCCTGTTTCTTTTGTTACTAAGTAATGAATTCCTATGTTTTGTTATTTTGTAATAAACAATGATAAACTCTACGGCCCGGTGTCTTACCCGAGGCACCGTGATTCTATTTTGTGAGGGCATACAAACTGTCATTTCATATATCATGAATGAAAATCTTGGACGTATTTTTCGCATTGCAAATATTGTGTTCCTTTTCTGTCTTTCTTTTCCTTTACATAATTTTCAAAACAGCTGTATTTACACACACACTCACTCATACAGGTTCCAATCCACTCTGGATCTCACTGATAACAGCTCTGCTACTGCCAATTATGACTTCGAAAATCCGATCAACTTAGCCAAAGACGAAGGTGAAGATGATTGCGAAGTGCCTGGCGAGCTTGCAAGACTGTTGCTTCAGGAAGAGAGGGAAATTCAACCCCATGAAGAGCCAGTGGAAACCATAAACTTGGGTACTGAAGCAGACAGGAAAGAGGTAAAGATTGGCGCCAACCTAGAGCTCAGCGTGAAGCAACGGTTAACCAAGATGTTACATGATTATATGGAGATCTTTGCCTGGTCCTACGAAGACATGCCAGGGTTGGATACCGATATTGTCGTCCATCATTTGCCGACTAAGGAAGACTGCCCTCCAGTTAAACAAAAAGTCCGTCAGATGCGTCCAGAGATGTCCGAGAAGATTAAGGCCGAGGTCATGAAACAGTTTGATGCCGGGTTCCTTGCAGTGACTTCTTACCCTCAGTGGGTTGCTAATGTGGTGCCGGTACCTAAAAAGGACGGTAAGGTCAGAATGTGTGTCGATTACAGGGATCTGAACAGGGCCAGCCCCAAGGATGACTTCCCCTTACCTCACATTGATGTCCTTGTTGATAACACAGCTCAACACAAGGTATTCTCTTTCATGGATGGCTTTTCAGGTTACAATCAGATCAAGATGGCACCTGAAGACATGGAAAAGACTACATTTGTTACTCAGTGGGGCACCTTCTGTTACAAGGTCATGCCGTTCGGATTAAAGAATGCTGGGGCAACCTACCAACGTGCCATGGTTGCCTTATTTCACGACATGATCCATCATGAGATAGAGGTGTATGTAGACGACATGATCGCTAGGTCCCAGACTGAGGAAGAGCACCTAGATCATCTGCAGAAGTTATTTGACCGGTTGAAACTGTACAAGCTGAGATTGAACCCGAACAAGTGCACCTTCGGGGTAAGATCGGGAAAACTGCTAGGCTTCGTGGTCAGTGATAAAGGTATTCAAGTGGACCCTGCTAAAGTCAAGGCTATTCAAGAGATGCCAGTTCCTAAGATAGAGAAGGAAGTCAGAGGCTTTTTAGGACGCCTGAATTACATCGCTCGATTCATCTCACATCTGACTGCTACCTGTGAGCCAATCTTCAAGCTGCTGAAGAAAGATCAGGTAGTACGTTGGAACGATGAATGTCAGGCTGCTTTTGACAAAATCAAAGAGTATCTCCAGGAACCACCTATCCTTATGCCACCAGTTGAAGGGAGACCTCTGATACTATACCTGACAGTGTTAGACAACTCAATGGGGTGTGTGCTGGGGCAGCATGACGAGTCTGGCCGAAAAGAGCATGCCATTTATTACCTTAGCAAAAAGTTTACCGACTGTGAGACCCGATACTCACTGCTTGAGAAAACTTGCTGCGCTTTGGTATGGGCTGCTCGCCGGCTGAGACAGTATATGCTGACTCACACTACCTTGTTGATCTCAAAGATGGATCCGATAAAGTACATATTCGAAAAGCCTGCTCTGTCTGGGAGAATTGCAAGATGGCAAATGATCTTGACCGAATACGACATACAGTACACAACCCAGAAAGCCATCAAGGGAAGTGTATTGGCAGACCACTTGGCTCATCAAGCTGTAGATGACTATCAATCAATGAACTTCGAGTTTCCAGATGAAAGCATCATGATAGTAACAGATTGTGAAGTGCCTGGACCGGATGAAGGACCTGAGCCAGGATCCCGATGGTCTATGCACTTTGACGGAGCCTTCAATGCTTTGGGAAACGGTATCGGCGCTATAATCATATCTCCACAAGGTACTCATACTCCACTCACTGCCCGGCTATGTTTCAACTGTACCAACAACATGGCGGAGTATGAGGCGTGTATCATGGGTCTTCAAGCTACGATTGATTTAAGGATCAAATTTCTAAGTGTCTTCGGAGATTCCGCTCTTGTGATCAATCAGATCAAAGGAGAGTGGGATACGAAACATCCAAACCTGATTCCTTACAGAGAATGTGTGTTGACCCTGATTCCCCACTTTACAGAGATAACCTTCGAGCACTTCCCAAGAGAAGAGAATCAGCTAGCGGACGCGTTGGCTACAATGTCTTCAATGTTCAAGGTCAAATGGGATAATGAGGCTCCCCGGATCATCATCTGGAACCTGGACGAACCGGCATACTGTTGTGATCTCGAAACTGAATTGGTGACTGAGAAGCCTTGGTACCACGAAGTGAAGAGATATCTGGAAGCTCAGGAATACCCTGAAGGTGCCTCTGTCAATGATAAGAAATTCCTGAGGAGGTTCGCAGCCAAGTTCTTCCTTAGCAACGGCATCTTGTACAAGCGAAATCATGATTCAACCTTACTGCGTTGTGTGGATAAGACTGAAGCGGAAAGAATCATGGAAGAACTACATGAAGGGACCTTTGGTACGCATTCCAGTGGACATACAATGGCTAAGAAGATCCTACGGGCAGGATATTACTGGTCCACCATGGAAGCTGATTGCTACCAACACTCCAGGACATGCCACAAGTGCCAGATCTATGCAGACAAGGTGCATGTTCCTCCGGTTCCACTGAATGTTCTGACTGCGCCTTGGCCGTTTGCAATGTGGGGCATAGACATGATCGGTGAGATAAAACCTACGACATCTAATGGACATCGCTTCATCCTAGTGGCGATTGATTATTTTACGAAGTGGGTTGAAGCAGTATCCTATGCTACGGTAACCAAGACCGTTGTGGCACGGTTCATTCGGCACAACCTGATCTGTCGGTACGGCGTCCCTGAGCGGATCATTACAGACAACGGTACCAATCTAAACAATAAGATGATCGCCGAGCTCTGCGAACAGTTCAAGATACAGCACCACAATTCTTCTCCCTACAGACCGAAGATGAATGGGGCTGTAGAAGCAGCAAATAAGAACATCAAGAAGATCGTGCAGAAAATGACAGTGACTTACAAAGATTGGCACGAGATGTTACCGTTCGCTCTACATGGGTACCGTACCTCAGCTAGGACGTCAACCGGAGCAACTCCTTTCTCTCTGGTTTATGGCATGGAGGCAGTCTTGCCAATCGAAGTGCAAATTCCCTCTCTCCGGATAATGAAGGATGCAAATCTGAACGAAGAGGATTGGATCCAGACACGACTTGATCAACTCAACCTCATTGACGAAAAGAGACTTGCTGCTATCTGCCATGGTCAGACGTATCAGAAACGGATGATCCGGGCATTTAACAAAAAGGTCAGACCACAGGAATATCAAGTTGGGGATCTGGTAATCAAGAGAATCATCCTTCCTCAGAGTGATCCAAGGGGCAAATGGACCCCTACGTACGAAGGGCCATTTGTGGTTAAGCATGTGTTCTCAGGAGGAGCAATGATCTTAACCAACATGGATGGTGACGACCTTCCTCACCCCGCCAATGCAGACATAGTTAAAAAATACTACGCGTGAAAAAGACCCGCTAGGCTGACATGCCTAGGCAAAAATTAGGGCTTCCCGTCGGACCAAAAGGGTTCGGGCAAAATGAAGGGATGAAAATGAAAAAATCTGTACACCCGGCAAGTCGAAAACCTGAAAAGGCGGCTTGGGCAAAAATGGGTATCCCGGTGGACTGAAAACCCGAAAGGGCAGTCCAGGCAAAAATAAGGGATAAAAGCGTAATACTATGTCTCATTGATCACTTTGCATCCAGAATCCGGTATCTACATCAAGTTCAGACGGCATCGATCAGTCAGCTTCACCTTCAACCAAGGTCATCAAGTGATGAGACGCTCAGAGTTATAAAGGCAATAGCAGAGTTGAAACCCAGTGGGATCATTCATATTTCACACAGCTGTTTATTTTCTTTTGTACAAAATCTGTATAAACTCTCTTGCTCGGCAACGTTCCTCTTACTAGGACGTCAGCCTCTTGTATACAAAACGCCTATTTTCAGGCCATTCAAAAATCAATAAAAATATATCTTCAGTTAAACATGCCAAGTGTTTTTCTTTTCCTGTTTTGTTTTGCGAAGAACGTCCAAGGTTCAATTTGTGATATATGCATTGACAATAATTTGCTAACTCATAAATACTTGCATACGAAACAAAGGAATTAATTGCAGGTGACACTAGAAACAGGGGCAATAAAAGAGTTGTCTGAGCAGTCTAATTGTTCTATCCTCCAAGGTACCAAGGTAGGTTCAGCTAAAGAACGCGACCAGTACATCCTAATTCCCCAGGGAGTGAGCCAACAAAAGCGCATTTCTCTCCAAGCAAAATTATCAAATATCAAGGAAATTGAGTATTCTCCCGTAGATCTCAAATACTTCCCCAGCAGCAATGCATATATCCTTAAACAAGCATCCCCGGCAGTCTTGGCCTAAAGATTGTTCCCCGGCGGTATACCAACGTTCAAGGGAATCATTTCCCCAGCAATTCAAAACTCCCCAAAAAAGTCCAGTCCAATCCAGTCCCCCAGGAAGGTTGGAATTCATATCTCCCCAAGCAGTAAGCTTATCCCCAGTAGATTCTGGAAGTTTACCCCCTCGCAGAGCACAAACGCGTCGTCCGGCTTTATTTAAAGAGTTATTTCTTTAACAGGATATAACTGGGTTATCCTCAGCCAAAAGCCACGGAAAGGTCGTCGTCAACGTAGTTCTTTCCTACCCCCAGCGAAGTCTATCAATACTGCCAACAACAAAGGGATCCTCAGCAAGTTATCAACAATTCAGCAAAGCATCTCTATCCCCACAGAGTATTGCTTCCCAGCACGGTCACAAGAGTATCTTTTCTCCCCGCAGAATCGTCCATTTGCCAAGTTTATTCCGCAACGGAGTCATCTTCTCCTACCGGTATTCTTGCAACTATCATCCCCAGCGGAAGTAAAAGCTTATTCTCCAACATCAGCCCAGGATATGACTTCCCGGCACCCGTCAAGGATTTACTTTCCTAGACGAAAGCATTCATAAAACATCACACATATCATTATAGCATGCATAGACGCATCATATCATACAAATCTCATTTATGTTGAGAACATCATTGCTTGATCCATATCATGCATTGCATATGACTGACCTTTACCTTTCAGGAAAGACGCAGTTGAAATGCTCAAACATATTTCAAAACCTTCTCTAGTCCAGCTAAATCGACTCCCAACAGATTTTTCTGATAAAGACTCAGTAGAAGTTATGGTCCCCTCTCCGGCAAGAGCGTGAGGTGGTAATTCCTTTTTTCAGATGTTTCCCTCTCCGACAATGAGTGTGAGGTGATAGTCTCCTATGGTCCCCTCTCCGACGATGAGTGTGAGGTGGTAATTCCTTTTCAGATGTTTCCCTCTCCGACGATGAGTGTGAGGTGATAGTCTCCTATGGTCCCCTCTCCGGCAAGAGCGTGAGGTGGTAATTCCTTTTTTCAGATGTTTCCCTCTCCGACGATGAGTGTGAGGTGATAGTCTCCTATGGTCCCCTCTCCGACGATGAGTGTGAGGTGGTAATTCCTTTTTCAGATGTTTCCCTCTCCGACGATGAGTGTGAGGTGATAGTCTCCTATGGTCCCCTCTCCGACAAGTGCGTGAGGTGGTAATTCCTTTTTCAGATGTTTCCCTCTCCGACGATGAGTGTGAGGTGATAGTCTCCCATGGTTCCCTCTCCGACGGTGTGTGAGGTGGTAAGTCCTTTTTCGGATGTTTCCCTCTCCGACGATGAGTGTGAGGTGATAGCCTCCTATAGTTCCTTCTCCAACGGTGTGTGAGGTGACAATTCCTTTTCCTATGATTCCCCTCTCTGACGGCGAGTGAGGTGATTCCCTTTCAGATTATAATAGCTTATGGTTTTCTTCCCGATATTGCAAAGATGGTAATTCCCGCCAAGATTTTTCTCAACGAGCGTTGTTGAAGCTAAAGTCGCCCAAGGTTCTCTTACCATTCATGCTAAGGCAGTAACCATCCCTGGTTCATTCATCAGCGTTTGAAGCTCCAGACTCAGCTCCTGTAACCAGTCAGGACACCTCTATGCCAAGCATCTAAAATCAGCTCCTGCAACGTGTCAGGTACTCATGTTTCTTTTGCAGGTATGCAGGTTCTCGCTAAGGAATCTCCTACGCGATCAACATCCAGATGGCATCTATAAGCCCATCATCCTATCCAGCAATCTCCAAATGGCATCTATAAGCCCATTCCACCACACTGCTACCATGTGAGCGCAAATTTCTGGGCACTCTAGTGTTCAATCATCTTCTACCCTCGGATTACGAAAGGCACGTCAGCCAATCTGCATCCTCAGGTCTAAGAAGATTGAACAGGGGCAACTGTTGTACCCCAAAATTTGCCCTCCCATATTCTTCAAGAAATTGCCAAGTCAAGTCACAAAATTCCCCAAGGGTTGTGCAGTTCAACAGTCTCCTATACAGTCAAAACTAGGGTTTGTGTTCTGATCAGGAAGATAAAGTTTTCAAAGGCCCAATCAAGTCTCATATGCCTACAAATATGGTCAAGCATCCTCATATCAAGTTTCAAGGCATTCAGCTCAAAATTGCACAGTCAAAACCCTAAATTGCACTACAGTCAACTGTAGGGGCAAAATGGTCATTTGACAGTCAAAAGTTCAAATTTTTGGTCAACATATCATTTTGAAGCCACAAACATCATTTGATCAATGCTTGATCATGATTCTCAAAGTTTGGCTCAGAAATCATCAAAGATGCAAAAGTTACTATATTTGGACAGCTGAAAAAGTCAACTGAAATTGACCAGGGCATAACTTTCACATGGATTATCAGAAAAATTCCATCCAAAGCTCATTTTGAAGAGAAAGACATTTCCTACAACTCATCTTCATACTTCAAGTCCAAGAAATGCTCTCACAAAAAGTTATCAATTTCAACATTATAGGTCATTTTCAAAAGTCAACAAAAAGGGACTTTAAGTCAAAGGCCATAACTTGAGATTGGTAAATCAAAATGACATGGGACCAAAGACATTGGTTATAGGACTCAAAGATCTTTCCAAAATGTCCAAGAACATGTGAAAAGCTTAAAAATTGAGCAAGTTATGCCTTGTGGAAATTGGGAAATTTTTGGGAATTTTGAAAAGTCAACAATGGTTCAAATGACCTAAATTTGCTAATGGGCCCATTTTTCTTCCATGATTCATCATTCCAAGCCTATGCACGACCATTTGGCCCAAAGGGAAGTATTTTCTCAATTTTTATTTATTTATTTGAATTTATATTAATATTAATTCATTTAAATTATTTAAATATGTGAAAAATATCAAAATTGCCTTAACCAATCTTTTTATGCATGTTTAATACTCAATATTTCGTGTAAATACAAATGGGGAAAGATTTGGAGCTGATTGGCATGATTGAACAAAAATGCACATGGAAAAGATATGGAAGATCCTTAAGGAAATCAAATATTGAAACCATTGAATACAAGAGATTTTGTTCAATTTTCTTGACCTAAAAGCTTCACTACATATGCCTGAATAAAACCCTAAGCCTTAGAGACTGAAGGCTGCGCAGAAAACAAAAGTTCAAAACTTGAAAATTCTTGAAAAAAGTTCAAAACTGAAAAGCATTCTAGAGGTCGATTCAAGGCTCCAAACTTGGTTCAATAGCTTCCTTGACAATCTCTGAACGTGTGCCAATCCCTAACATCAACCAAAACGCAAAGAATTGGTATAATGACTCAAAACTGTACAGATGAAAACTTGGAGTCGTGCATCATGATTTAAGCATCTTTCTTAAGTTTTATTTGTTGATTCATGATTGTTATTTTGTTCTGATGCTAACCATGCCAATTAATTTCGTTTTTATGCAATATATGTGATTTGGCCATTGATGTCGTCTAGGGTTTGCAGAGCTCCCAATTAGGGGTTTCTTAATCACGTAAAATCAGGCCACCTCAATACCATGGTTGGATTCAGTGCATCAAGACGAAGAAATCTTGACCCTCGCGCCCAATTTATGGGCATCATAGCGCTAGTCGCTATTTTCTGGAAACTAACCTTAGGCCACGCATCCAAAACCGTTGCCTCTGCTTTTGTTTTACAGGAACAACGAAGGAGATGACGTGTTGTCCATCAGCGATTGGCCGGTTCAAAAGTTGGCGCGCGTTGCCCACTAACACTTTGTTTTCTTTTATTATATTTAATAGCCATTATATATTAAATTGAAATCAAGCGCTTCAGTGGCACAGGTGTTAAGCTTGCAACGTCCAAGACCTGGGTTCGAACCCCAGGTCTGAATAATTTCGCTATTATTTTTCTATACTCATTCCTATGCAGGTTCAACTTTGAAGATCATCATATACGCCCAGATCAGACCATACATGCGTCCAGCAAATCCAATCCAAAGGCCAGGATCCATGGAGTACCGTGAGTGCTAGTCAATGCCTAGGCATGTTGTTTGGAAAGTCAACAAGACCATGTCTTATTGGGCTAGGCTTTACCATCAAAACCTCCATATTGGGGCTACCCCCCCTGGTTTGCTTTTCTTTTCATATTTTATTTTTTTTTAATTATTATGTTATTTATTTTCATTGTTTTAATTAATTAATTATTTTTTTTTACAAAATATAAAAACTTCATTAAAAAATCAGAAAAGACCAAAAATAATAAATATTTTTATTATAATTATTTTCTTGTAAATAAATTAACATATAATGAATTTAGTTTTAATTAGGATGTTTGCAATTTAATTCTTTTCATATTAAATAAAAATAATTAGAATTAGGTTAATTAACGATTTCTATTCCTTTTAATTTTTCCTCTTTATCATAATACTTATTTATTTATTATTTTCATAATTAAATTGTACATAAATATAATTAGGTCTAAATTAGGTCAAATTTTAATATTTTCATAATAAACTTAAAAAACATTAGAATTAGGTTTAGCTCGTTATTTTAATTTTAATTAATTAATTCTTTTTTCTTTCAAATCCTAAAAAACACAAAAATACTAAAAATCATTTTCTTTCTAATTTTAATTTTAACTCCTCATTAATTTAAATATTCTGCAAAAGGGTCCAACGCCCTCGTTCCGATAATTCATTAATTTCGCATATTTTATTTCCTATTATAATTATGTAACTCTCCCGAAGCATTGTAACAATTTAACTTTTCGCACTTTTTCTTTGCTTTATTTATTTTTCTGTCAAATCGGGTCCGGTTTAATTTTGGCGATGTGGACCCGCGCCATTTGTAATAGCTGTAGATTTATTTTCCCGCAAACTTTATAACTGTTAAAAAGCATGCAAGAATGAATGTCTTAATTAAAATCAAGCGTAGATCACTTTAACATGACAAGACAAATATCAATGAAAACGACACACGAATCGCACACACCACCCCTAGGGTACGCCTCACTGTTGCCTTGCCTTTCGAAAGGTGATCGTCGAGTAGAGGATGTCTTAGTAAGTCCTCATGATCCGGGAACCTGGCATGAGGGTAGCTTCTAAGGTATCTTCCCATTGCTCTGGTGATCACCATGTCCCGAACATCGAATTGACCCGAACACCTCCAACGGTGGTGCTACCTACCTCTCAATGGTGGGATGGCACTACTTTAAAGGACATTTACACAGACGAATTCCTTAGGGTAGGTAGGTTCTCAAGGATACTTGCTCTAATTTCAAACAAATCAAAACATCTTTTCACCAACACATTTTTCAAAAGCTTTCAAAGCAAATTTTTCAAACACTCTGACGTACGAGTCGAACTGAAATTTTTCAAAGAAACTTTTTTAAAACCCACATTGAAAAGCAAACAAACAATTTTGAAAACACAATGAGCAAGTATCTAAGAGCCCATGGATAACCATGGATAGAAAGGGTGCTAACACCTTCCCTTTCTATAAACCTACCTCCCGAACCGAGAGCAATCTCTTTAAGGAATTTTTCTGTGCTTTTGTCCTTTCCATTTGGAGAAAATAAAAGACGGTGGCGACTCTTGCTTCCGCGACATTTCGCGAACCAGCGTTAAACAGTCAGTTCCAGATCCACCGATCACAGTAGCAGTTTATCAAAAGCAGCTAAAGCTTTCTAGCTCGGCAAGGACACGGCACTCGGCTGGAGAAATTGTGAATTACATTGCTGTTGATGCGTATAGAATGGGAGAATTTCCATGGTGGTTTCATATGACATGGACTTCTGCATTGCAACTTGTTCTTTCCATTGGTGTCCTTTACGGTGTTGTTGGTATTAGTGCTCTTCCTGGTTTGGTCCCTATTCTTGTATGTGGATTTCTTAATGTACCATTTGCAAGAATCCTACAAAATTGCCAGTCACACTTGATGATTGCACAGGATGAGCGTCTTCGATCGACTTCAGAGATTCTAAATAGTATGAAGATCATTAAGTTATAATCATGGGAAGAAAAATTCAAGAATTTAGTCCAGACGCTACGCGATAAAGAGTTCGTATGGCTGTCTAAGGCACATATGTTGAAAGCTTCTGGTTCATTTATTTATTGGATGTCTCCTACTGTTATTTCTGCTGTTGTTTTTATTGGATGTCTCCTACAGTTACTTCTGCTTTTATATATGTAAGCTCTTACTTGACTGCACTTCTTGGATTAAAAGCTTCTACTGCTTTCTTCTCAAGATTCAAGCTATCTTCAATGCTCCAATGCTTTTCTTTGATTCAACTCCTGTAGGAAGGATTTTAACTAGAGTATGATTTTTCCATTCATTATGATTTCCTAACCCCTCATATTTAGCCCAACATGTTCTTCTCTCTTGTGCAGGCTTCATCAGATTTTAGTATGGACTTTGTGTTGGCGATTTTGTATCACCAATGTATTTTAGTAGTAATGTGATTTCTAAAGGCCGATGCAATTATGCGTTAAGTTCGGAGACGAGTCAGGGAAGTGCGGAGTGCACGCTCGTCGAGCCAATACATAATTGAATACGAATAATTGAAACGGGGTTCCAAGGGGCGAAGCCCCTGGCGGGGTGCTGGGCAGCGCCCCATTGGGGTTCCAAGGGGCGAAGCCCCTGGCGGGGTGCGGGGCAGCGCCCCGCGGGCATAACTGTTTCCCAACGGACATAACTGTTTCCCAACGGACATAACTATTTCCCAACGGACATATTCGTTTCGAACAAATGTGTCTCTTCGTTTCAATTACTGTTCTCCTATATAAGGAGTCGTTCGGCCTCGGTCTCGCATACAGAAAAACGCATCCTTCTCTCTATAATTACAATTAGTTTCTTTTGTCGGAAACAGAATTTCTTCGAGAATTATCCCCACAAAGATTTCGTGAACCCAGACAAGAATAGGGTCGAAATACTTTGTTCGGAAAGTGTACGAACACGATTCATCGAAGTTATCCAGGATTATCACACCCTAAATTTCTAACAAACGAACAAAGTAATTTTTTTCTGATAATCATGGCTGGAGGAAGCACCATCAAGGAGATGACAACAAAGTTCGGAAAATTGGACAAGTTTCAAGGACAAGATTTCAGGCGTTGGCAGAAGAAGATGCACTTCATGTTGACAACGTTGAAAGTGGTACACGTCCTGTCTACACTGATTCCAGAACCTCGTGAGGATGAATCAGTCGAAGATATAAGACGCAGATCAAAGTGGGAGAACGACGACTACATATGCAGAGGGCACATTCTTAACGGTATGTCTGATCCCTTATCTGATATTTACCAAAACGTGGAATCTGCTAAAGAATTGTGGGATCAACTCGAATCCAAGTACATGGCAGAGGACTCATCCAGTAAAAAGTTTCTGGTAACCGATTTTAACAATTACAAAATGGTTGAATCGAGGTCTGTCATGGAACAATTCAATGAACTCCTTCGAATCCTTGGACAATTCACACAACATGGATTGAATATGGATGAAACAATATCTGTCTCAAGCATCATAGACAAATTGCCTCCTTCGTGGAAGGATTTCAAACACAATCTGAAACATGGAAAAGACGAACTGTCTTTGATCCAACTTGGAAGTCATTTGCGCATAGAAGAATCTCTAAGAGCGCAGGAAGATGACAAAGGAAAAGGCAAAGGAATTGCTGGACCCTCGGTTAATATGGTCGAAGAGGGTGGTAAGAACAATAACAACAAAAACAAAGGAAAGAAGCGTGCCTTCAAGAACAAACAGGGCGGTTTCGGTAATAATAAGAAACCAAAACTAGAATGCTGGAAGTGTGGCAAAACAGGCCACTTCAAGAGGGACTGCCGTTTCGGTAAAAAGAATGACAACGCGAATGCAAGTGGTTCAGGAAAGGGGTCTAAGGACCACTCTGAAAACCAAGGTCAGAAATCAATTCGTGATTTGAATAGTTTGATTAAACATTCGGTTTCACTAAATTCTGAAGCATTTTATGTGCAGGATGATGCTGCCGCGTGGTGGATTGATTCTGGTGCCACAACACATGTTTGCAAGGATCGTTTCTGGTTCAAGACTCTTGTTCCAGTGGAAGATGGTTCTGTCCTCTACATGGGAGATGATCACTTCGCTCCCGTTGAAGGCAAAGGAAACGTGGTGCTAGAATTCAGTTCTGGAAAGACTATTACTTTGTTTAATGTATTGTATGTTCCTAAATTACGTAAGAATTTAATTTCTGGTCCTGTATTAAACAAGCTTGGATACAAGCAAGTGTGTGAATCCGATAAATATGTATTATCGAAGTCTGGTGTGTTTGTAGGATTTGGATATTATAATAATGGTATGTTTATGATGAATTTGAATGGAGTTCCTAATGAATCTGGTTTTGTTTTTATGTCCTCGTCAAATGTTATTAATTTTTCGTTATGGCATGCTCGTCTAGGACATGTACACTATAAAAGAATGCATGAAATGTCTAAAAATGATTTAATTCCTAATTTTAATGGAAATGTAGAAAAGTGTAAAACTTGTATGTTAACAAAGATCACTAGGCAACCTCTTAAAAGTATAACAAGGAAATCTATCATTCTTGAATTGGTACATAGTGATTTATGTGATTTACATGCTACTCCTTCGTTAGGGCATAAAAAGTATTTTATCACCTTCATAGATGATGCGTCTAGATTCTGCTATGTTTATTTGTTGCACGCTAAGGATGAAGCCTTAGATAAATTTAGAATCTATAAAACTGAAGTTGAAGTGCAACAGAATGTACTGATTAAAACATTACGTACAGACAGACGTGGTGAATATTATGATCCTGTGTTTTTCCAGTCCGTAGGAATCATTCATGAAACTACGGCACCTTATACACCTCAACAAAATGGTGTGGCTGAAAGGAAAAATAGAGTTCTTAAGGAAATGGTGAACGCCATGTTATCCTACTCTGGTCTGAGTGAAGGGTTTTGGGGAGAAGCTATGTTAACGGCTTGCTATTTGTTAAATAGGGTTCCTAATAAAAGGAACAAGACTACCCCATATGAACTTTGGTATAAGAGACGACCCAACTTAACATTTCTACGTGTTTGGGGTTGTAGGGCCGTGGTTAGACTCCCGGACCCAAAAAGGAAAACTTTGGGTGAAAAGGGTATAGCTTGCATCTTTGTTGGATATGCTGAGCACTCCAAGGCCTATAGGTTTTATGTTATAGAGCCTAATGACTCGATTTCTATTAACACAATAATAGAATCAAGAGATGCCATATTTGATGAGAATTGTTTCTCTTCTATACCTAGGCCAAAGATTTCTATACCTAATTCAGATGAATCTCCAAGGGATGATCATTCAAATGATGTGCCAAGTGAGACACTTGAACCTCGTAGGAGCAAAAGAGCTAGAAAATCTAGAACTTATGGATCTGATTTTCAACTATATTTGGTTGAGGGATCAAAGGATCAGATTGATACTCAATACTATTATTGCTATAGTATAGAGGAGGATCCAAGAACATATGATGAAGCTGTAAAGTCTCGAGACTCTGTTTTTTGGAAAGAAGCAATTGATGAAGAGATTGGTTCTATCATGGAAAATAATACTTGGGTATTGTCTGATTTACCACCAGGTTGCAAACCATTGGGTTGCAAATGGATCTTCAAAAGGAAGATGAAAGTCGATGGTACAATTGACAAGTTTAAAGCTAGATTAGTTATCCAAGGCTTCAGACAAAAGGAAGGGATCGATTATTTCGATACCTATGCTCCAGTTGCTCGTATCACTACTATTAGACTGTTGATTGCCTTGGCGGCTATTCATAATTTAGTGATTCATCAAATGGATGTCAAAACAGCATTTCTAAATGGTGATTTGGAAGAAGAAGTGTATATGAAGCAACCTGAAGGATTTGTTATGCCTGGTAATGAGCATAAAGTGTGTAAGCTAGTTAAGTCATTGTATGGGCTGAAACAAGCTCCGAAGCAGTGGCATCAAAAGTTTGATGAGGTTGTTTTGTCTAATGGTTTCATTCTAAACCAAGCTGACAAATGCGTATATAACAAATTTGATACATCCGGTAAAGGAGTTTTCATTTGTCTATATGTTGATGACATGTTGATCTTTGGCACCGACCAAAATCAAATTGATAAAACAAAGAATTTTCTGTCATCAAAATTCTCCATGAAGGATATGGGAGAAGCGGACGTTATTCTTGGTATTAAGATTAAACGGGAGAATAAAGGGATTGTAATTACTCAATCCCATTACATTGAGAAAATACTCAAGAAGTTCAATTGTGAAAGTTGTTCTCCAGTAAGTACTCCCATGGATCCGGGAGAAAAACTCATGCCAAATACAGGTAAACCTGTGGATTAACTCGAATACTCAAGAGCTATAGGCTCTTTGATGTATGCTATGATTAGCACTAGACCGGATATTGCTTATGCGGTTGGAAAGTTGAGTAGATTTACTAGTAATCCTAGTAGACACCATTGGCATGCAATAACTAGGGTATTCAAGTACTTGAAGGGTACTATGAATTATGGATTGTCGTATATGGGATTTCCTTCGGTGTTAGAAGGTTACTCAGATGCTAGTTGGATAAACAATGCTGAAGATTCATCCTCAACAAGTGGATGGGTGTTCTTGCTTGGGGGAGGTGCCATTTCGTGGGCTTCCAAGAAGCAAACATGTATAACCAGTTCCACAATGGAATCTGAGTTTGTGGCATTAGCTGCTGCTGGTAAAGAAGCGGAATGGCTAAGGAACTTGGTATATGAGATTCCGATATGGCCTAAACCAATATCACCAATATCTATTCGTTGTGACAGTACTGCCACATTGGCTAAGGCTTATAGTCAAATATACAATGGGAAGTCTAGACATTTGGGTGTTAGACATAGTATGATTAGGGAATTAATCATGAATGGGGTGATATCTATTGATTTTGTTCGGTCGCAACAAAACTTAGCTGACCACTTGACGAAGGGGTTAGCTAGAGACTTAGTGAAGAAGTCGGTAATTGGGATGGGATTAAAGTCCATTTAAATCCGTTAGCTATGGTATACCCAATTCCCTTCTAATACAACGTTAGAAGCAAAATTCAATGTGGAAAGATCATAGTTAGGGATTGGAGCACTCGTGTTTATCTTCCCAAGGTATGTGCTCAGACCTGCAAGTAATGACTAGGTTGAAGTATATCTTCTTAATGGTTCTCTTTGAAAAATTGCAAATGCAGGTGCAAGATTAAAGGGATCACCTATGTGAGCATGAAGTTTTGCCGCTTCAGGAAGCTTGGACTTGGCTTTCTATATGCTTATTAATGGATAAGGACACATGGCTTGTAAAAGTGTCAAGAATGAATAGTAGAGTATTGTAAGAAACATATGTGTACTGTATCTTCAGATGTTCAAATGGATTGACGGGTTCAATCTTTATGACACCCCGATTTTCGAGTATTTGGAATGTGTATTTGTACTAAGATGAAAATTCAATCGTAAGACATTTTCGTTTATGCATGTGTTTAATCGTTTTACCTGTAGATTGTACCCTTGTATATAACTATATATACTGAGTTAATCAAGGATTACACTAAAATGGGGGGGATTTATTGGCGATTTTGTATCACCAATGTATTTTAGTAGTAATGTGATTTCTAAAGGCCGATGCAATTATGCGTTAAGTTCGGAGACGAGTCAGGGAAGTGCGGAGTGCACGCTCGTCGAGCCAATACATAATTGAATACGAATAATTGAAACGGGGTTCCAAGGGGCGAAGCCCCTGGCGGGGTGCGGGGCAGCGCCCCGTTGGGGTTCCAAGGGGCGAAGCCCCTGGCGGGGTGCGGGGCAGCGCCCCGCGGGGTCCAAGGGGCGGAAGCCCCTGGCTGGGGTCCCGCTGCCAGGTCAGCGGGCGGGGCAGCGCCCCGTGCAAAAATTTTGAATCCTTTCCCCAACGGACATAACTGTTCCCCAACGGACATAACTGTTTCCCAACGGACATAACTATTTCCCAACGGACATATTCGTTTCGAACAAATGTGTCTCTTTGTTTCAATTACTGTTCTCCTATATAAGGAGTCGTTCGGCCTCGGTCTCGCATACAGAAAAACGCATCATTCTCTCTATAATTACAATTCGTTTCTTTTGTCGGAAACAGAATTTCTTCGAGAATTATCCCCACAAAGATTTCGTGAACCCAGACAAGAATAAGGTCGAAATACTTTGTTCGGAAAGTGTACGAACACGATTCATCGAAGTTATCCAGGATTATCACACCCTAAATTTCTAACACTTTGATATACCGTATTCCATCGCCTTTGTGTTATGTGTAGCACTCGAAATTGTGTTGGCAATTTGTATAATGGTTTCAGTCACATGGCAAGTTCTCATTGTTGCTGTTCCTGCAATGGTTGCATCAATATACATTCAGGTTTATTCACTTTCAAGTTTTTTCTTGATTTCTTATTCTCTGTCCTAGGCTAGATCATTAAGCCAGTAACTTCTAAATCTTTTTCTGTTATTTCCCTAAAAGCAATATTATCAAGCCACTGCAAGGGAACTAATACGGATCAATGGAACAACCAAAGCTCCAATCATGAATTTTGCTGCTGAGACATCACTCAGAGTTGTTACTGTAAGAGCATTCAACATGGTAGACAGATTTTTCAAAAACTACTTGACACTTGTAGACACAGATTCTACATCTCAAAATAAACGACATATTTTAAAAAATTATTTATATCAAATTAATTGTCATTTGTAGTTTCTAATACAATTCTAATTTTTCCTTCCAATCATACACCTTAATTAATACTCTTAATCTATTATTTTTTCATTTTATATTTATGATAATTAGATACACTAAATAAAGATGATTTTATAAAAGTACTATTCTCTCTTTTATTTATCACATTTTTATATTATTATGAAATCACCTCCATTACTTTCACCTCTTGTTTGTTTCCTGCTTCAATCAAACTAAACTATATGGTTTGTGTAGTTATGGGTTATAAGTGAGTGTTGTAGCAAACTCTGTCGAAGTCAAAGAATTAGTGTAGTTGTCGAAATATGATACGTTATTAGCATGCCGAATTGGATCAGACTGTTAGCACAATTGTTTAGTATGTTAATTGAAAGCTAGCGTTTAATTTTCATATAAATATCATACTAGTCCTCACTTCTCAATAATCCTGATTAAAGGAGAAAGTGGTGTGGTTGAGATTCAATAGTAAACATTATTTTCTAATATGTAATTGAGTCAAGAATCCAGAGTTTAATACCACTTTGAATTGTCTTTCTTTTCTCTTCGCTCTTTTCTCACTTTGTGGTTTTCTTGCTAGTAAAGAAACTGATCATACTCTATTTTTTGGACATCTTTTTCATAATAAATTGGTGCGGTGAGCATGGAGGAGAAGATGTCGTCAATAAAGTATGAGATTGAGAAATTCAATACAGTGAATAATTTCATTCTATGGCACTTGAAGATGCAAGTTTTTCTTGTTCAACAGGAATTGTTGGAAGCGTTGAAGGATCAGAAAAGATGGATGCTTCCCTGACGGCGAAGCAAAAGACGACGATGGAAACTGGAGAGTAAGATGCGAGAGTCGTATCTGAAGTTGTTCGCATCAGGTAATTTTTGAGGACGAAAATATTCTAACTGAGGTAGAGTTGTAACACCCCGATTTTGTTTGAATATTTTTGATAAACTAATTATGTGATTTTGTGCATTGACATGCGTTGATGAGTCTTTTTGTGTGTTGTGATGCCTTGTTGAGGGGTAGTTACCTTAGAAAATATGGAAATTAAGGTATTGGAGATGTATGACCAAAAGTGTAGAGACATATGGGTGAAGGGAGAATGTTACTTAAATATTATTTTTAAATTAGAATATTAAAATAATAATTATAATGATAATAATTAAATAATTATTTTAATTATTATAAGGAGGAGGACATAGGTGGAATATGAGAATAGGGGTCCAAAGAGTAGATTATTAAAACAAAGAAAATAAGAATTATTTTGTTTAAGAGGCGATCATAGAATTAAGGAGCAGGAAGAAGCAGAGGCTAGGGCTTAAGAGAAAGGACAGTCACCATTGTTGCGAAGTAGAAGGAATTCAAGGAACTCTAACGTAAGGGTGGAGTTTTTGATTTCGTAGGGATTGTATGATATATATATATATATATATATATATATATATATATATATATATATATATATATATATATATATATATATATATATATATATATATATATATATATATATATATATATATATATATATATATATATATATATATATATATATATATATATATATATATTGGTGGGTCATTGTTAATCTCTACAAAAATTATCATCCATTTTGGTGTTCTTGATATAATTGATTTGTTAGTGTCAGTGTTTACAATGATGTGTATAATTGTGTGTGAAAATTATAATTTTAGTGTATTAGAACGTTGTTGATGATGTATGTGAATAAACACTGAAATTGAAAATCTTAATTATTCATTGTGGAATGTTTGTGACTGTTTGAATTATTAAAATAATGGATTTTCTTAGCAGGAAATAACATAAAAACGATTTTTCAGGTTAAGTAACCGGTTACCTCATTTGAAGTATCCAGTTACCTAAACAAAAACAGGGGGGGCAGTGGCTTTGTTAAGTTGAAGTAACTGATTACTTGGTTTGAAGTAACCAGTTACTTGGGAAATATTTTGCCTACCAGAGGCGTGAAAATGTTAAAGTAACCGGTTACTTCATATGGGGTAACCGGTTACCTGGGAGAAAAATATATTTTTGAAAAACTTTAAAAATTCATAACTCGGGTTGTGGGTGTCCGATTGACGCGTGGTTCAGATCGTTGGAAATCTGATTTCACGTACTTTCCCTTTAAAATATTTCTAGTACCAGATTTCCAACTATTCGATGCGCGGACTTGGGTTTGAAGTGTATTAAGATGTACTGTTATGTGGAATGCTACAAGTGCTTTGTGATTTGTTTGCTATATTGATGTGTCGTTATCACTGTATGTTTTGGCAGGAAAGTGATACAAAATGGCCAGTAATGGCAAAGTGCACCGACCGTAGTAAATTAACTATATTGGATGAAAAGTCAATTGAAGTCAACATACAGTAAAACCTCAAGATTTTTGGTCAACCTCAAGGTTTTGAATTGATATTCATCATTTGATCAAGGGTAGATCACGATTCCTCAAGAAAAGTCTCAAATCATCAAAAATCAAAAGTTGCCAAATTAGGCTTTTCTTTAGGAGAAGTTAACTAAACTTTGACCAAGCATAACTTTCACATGCTTTATCATATTTTACTCAACCAAAGCTCATTTTGAATGAAATTCAATTCTCTACAACTTTATCTCTTTAAGCTCAAGTCTAAAAAATGCTTCATTTGAGAGATATGGGTCAATACATTATAGGTCATTTCAAAAGTCAACAAAAAGACACTTTTTGTCAAGGCAACTTACATCAAGATAAATTCTTCAAATGAAAAAATGAACAAAATAAAGATTGTAAAGGACATCTTGATCTTTCCAAAAAGTCAAAGATCACCTTCAAATAACAAAAATTGAAAGAGTTATGACCAATGCAAGTTGGGAGATTTTGAGCAAATGCATGAAACTAAAAGTGACCAAACTTTAATTTTTGAGCTATTGGGCTGATGTTTCAAGGTCCAAACATGTTATACACTTCATAGTGAACCTCAAGACTTATTCATACACCTACATTTGGTTTATTATATATATTTTTGATTTTTATTATTTTAAAAGTCAAAATAAAATAAGACAAGACTTTTTCATACAAATCCAAGCCCATGTTATTTGACCTAATTACAAGCTATATATTCACTCCAATTCAGACATGACAAAGGACGAAACCCTTGTGAAAAGATGATCATCCAAAAATACAAAATTATTCAAATTAGGGTAACTCACAAACCCTTATTGCAGCCACTCTCGAGGCTTATTACCCCTTCCATTCACTTCCAGGAAGATCATAGGGTAAGGTTGGATCGTTTGCAACGATCCAAAAGGTTGGAAACACCAATGCATGCATCATAGTTTTGTGATTATTTCATAAATTCATGTTTCGGTTTTATTGATATATTGTTTGAAGCTAACAATATTAATACGTTTCTGAGACATGTTAGTGAATGACTGGACCATGGCATGCGTCTGATGTTGCTGGAATTGTGCATCACCATGATTGCACTGAGTCCATTTATTCTGGCCATATCTCTTGTTACAATACGATTCAGCCCAAACTAACTGTTCCATTGAATTCGTAGGCCTTAATTTATGGGGGTAGGATTCCCCTGGATGTCTAATGTTTGTTGTTTCGCAGGTTTGAAAAAAGAAGCCACCAGAGAAGACGACCGGAGATAGGGCTCCGACACCTCTCTGGTCCATGCAGTTCATTTACTATTTGTTTAAATTGTTTCATCAATAGCATTGGATGTATCACCACCCCATTGGTTAAAACGAGCACGCTAAGGCTTTACTATACCAGGGCACGAGTTTGATCCCTGCCTTTTGGTGTTTTGATTTATTTTTCTCACATTTTATGTTTTTGCAGATTACTTAGCGCGTTGGTTCCCATTCCCCAACACAAGAACGTACCTGACCTAAGGGTAAACAAGCTGGATAAAAGGGCTAAGGGTGTGAGTTCAACACCCACCCCTGGAAATTTTGTGGTTTTTTATTCTTCTTACTCTTTTCTTTCTTTTCCCTTAATTTACAAAACCATAAACATTTTCTTAACAAACCTTAATCAAACTAGGTTTTAGATTTTTTATTTAATTAATCATCTTTTTTAATTAAAATCAAATTAGGTTTTTAATTAATTAATTTAATTAATAATTTTTTTTAATTAAAATTAATTAGGGTTTTTTAGGTTAATCATAAAACTTTTTTCTATCAAAAATCACCAAAAACATGTTAGCTTTCCATTTTCCTTTTTTACATTTTTGCGTAGTTTATTATTCTCGTTTTTTTTTATTATGTAACTGTCTATGACTTGTAATAGTAATTAGGGTATACTCTTCCGCATTTCTATCATGTAAATGCCTCGAAGCATTGTAATAGTCTAGGGTTTACATTTCCGCATTTATTTTCCGCAGATTTACTGCTTTTCTATTTTGCTATATTACTGTTAGTAATTAGGTCTTGTATGGCAAGATAAAAACAAATGATGGTTAACCCTAACTGCAAGACTAAAAATAATTGAAAAACAATACACCTTGCACACTCACACCTCTAGGGTAACCCTTATTGCCTTTCGATAAAAACAGTCATGTCCCTCGAACGTGGGGGAGCTTTAGCAAAGTCCCTCGAAAATAAAGATCATAGTCCCTCGATGACCCTTTCGACGTTGACTTCGGTAAATGATCTAGTCCGTTGACGATAATTGTTAAAGCGTCCTTATGATTGACTTCGATGACTGTACAATGACCTACGCATGTCCCTTCACATCCAACGATAGGGATTCCTACTAACTAATGGTAGGATAGCACTATCTAAAGGAGGAGAAAAATTACAAGAACGACCTTGAGTAGGTAGACCGCTGTTAATCGCTTGCTCATAAAGATTTCAAAACAAAAAAATTTCACACCACACTTTCTTCAAAATATTTTCAAACAAGCACTTTGTACGCATTCTCGAGGACAGATACGAGAATTATTACAAAGTCCGCCTTACATTGGCAAGCTTTTTAAAATATTTTTCAAATACACAAACACAAAGCAATTTTCAAAAAGTGAGCTAGTGATTAAGAGCCTGTAGATAACTACGGATGAAAAATATGCTAACACCTTCCCTTTTCATAACCTACCCCCCGAACTCAAAATCGAAAAAGGTTTTTCCCGTTCTTTTCACCCTTTCCTTATTGGATAAAAGAAAAGTCGGTGGCGACTCTTGCTATCTGCAACATTTACGATAAAACACAAAACCAAGTTAGTTCTCCCACCGTATTACAAGAAACCTCATTCTTTAAAGCCTTCACTCGACTGAATCCCAATTGCAAACATATCGTGACAGAAGATTACCAAAGTGATCCTTCGATTACCATCACTCTTTTGACAGAAACCCTTGTTCTTTAAAGCTTTTAATCAGTTGAATCCAAATTGCGCAATCTTGTGAAAAAAAATCCCAAATCAATCCTTGATCTTGGAAGAAAACCCCAAATAAATTTATCTTGAAACCCCCAAAGACTTTTCAACCCAATCGATTACACCAAATCCTAATTGGACGTTATCAAAGTATCTCTTGATCACAAAAAAAAAAAGATTATGTGTAGTTGTTGTATGTAAGCAATAAGAGAGGATGAAGATGATGATGATCTTTGTATATTTTTGGTTTCAATAATGAGAAATGATGCATGAATGACAATATATATATATATATATATATATATATATATATATATATATATATATATATATATATATATATATATATATATATATATATATATATATATATATATATATATATATATATATATATATATTTGTGTGTGTGTGTGTGTGTGCATGTGTGCATGCGTGTGTGTGTGTGTGTGTGTGTGTGTGTGTGTGTGTGTGTGTGTGTGTGTGTGTGTGTGTGTGTGTGAGAGTGAGTGTGTGAAAGAATGAAACATAAAAAATAGGGTTGCAAACTTACAAAATTGGACATTTTGAATGGAGGGAGCTGATCCATTTGAAGTCGGAGTCAACTCCTAAGGACAAGGGAGTCGAACCATACTACCTAGGAGTCGACTCCAGATGAACAAAATAATTTGTGAAATAAGCTTCAGTAGGAGTCAATACATTCCACGTGGGATTCGACTCCTTCGTGTTATGTATCAAATCCAAGAGACTGGGAGTCGTCCCATCATGGACAGAGAATAATAGTTCAAAAATACTTTTAGTGGGAGTCGACCTACAGCTCGATCGAGTCAACTCCTTCATGTTGTGTATTGACTCTAAGGTCCTAGGAGTCGACTCCTTTTTGACAAAGAGTTTCCTTTTCAAAAATGCTTCAGAGGGAGTCGATTCCTACCACGTGGGTGAGCCAACTCCAAACATGATTTTTCACAAAAATGCATATTTTTTAAGTTTTTAACTTGCCCAAGTGCTTTTGACTTATTCTATAAGTGTCCTAAGATTAAAATGCAACCTAGACATAAAGAGATAAGGTCCAATATACAAATACTATATATTACCTAGTTTTGACATCATTCATATTGGATGTTTAGTTTAAGTCAAATGCTATTTGGAAGCCTCTGGAAGCTGTTTTTGAAAAATAGCTTATTTGAAAAGCTATTATGCCTTCTGCTGGAACTGGAAATTTCGAAGAGGAAATCGGTTTCCTCATTAATGGAAACCGGTTTCTGCCGCAAATTTTAGTTTTTCTGGTTTGCTGTTCGTAACATCTTTGGGTGTGTTTTATTTGTTATATTTTAGCACTCATATAAAAATCCTCTTGTAATGTTTAAGTTGATTAATGCCAATAATTTTGGTTTCTCCCTAATTACTCTCTATCTCTCTCTAATAATCTCTATTTTTCTCTCCAAACTTCATCTTCTCCAATTATTCACCTTTCACCATTAATTCACCAACTTCATTTTTGTGTATGTTCCAACATTTGGCATCAAGAGCCTTGGTTCTGATCCATTAACCCGCTGCAAATTTTGTCTACCGTTTCCAGTGATCGAATCCTTACCAACCTTCCAATTTTTAACCCCATGAACTATGACAAATGATGCAAACAAATGAATGTTTTGTTTGGGTATTAAGAAGTTCTCAAAGTCATTAATGATGGTGTTACACCTATTGAGGCAGAAGCTACAGCTGCACAACAAATTACATTCAAGGAAGAGAAGAAGAAAGACTACAAAGCAGTTTTCTTTATACATTCTTGCATCAATAATGATAACTTTGAAAAGGTTGGAGATTGCACGTCGACGAAGCAAGCTTGGGAGATCTTGAAGAAAGCTTATTAAGGGGCCAATGCAAAGGCTTTCAGGTTACAAACTCACAAGAGTCAGTTCGAATTAGTTCAAATGGAAGAAAAGGAATCAGTAATTGATTACATTACGTGCATAACACGTTTGGTGAATCAAATGAAGTCTTGCGGTGAAACCGTGATGGTGCAAAATATGGTAGCAAAGATCTTGCTTTCTTTAACACCAAGATTTGACAAGATAATGGTTGCAATAAAAGAATCAAAGGATCTTCTTACAATGAGCAAGGAGGAGATTCAAAGCTCATTGGAGGCTCGTGAACAAATGATGGATGAAAGAGGAAGTGACAAGGCCAAAGCGAAGATTGTGTTACAAGCACGACTCAATAAGAAGAATAAGATATCAAAAGGAAAATGATCTTCAAAAGGGATGACAAATTCTCAGAATTTTGGTGGAAAAGAGTCACAAAATTTAAAGGCTTCGTTGGTGAAATAGGGAGAGAGCAGCTAAAAAGGTGGTGGTCAAGGTAACTACACCAAAAAGATTGACAAGAGTGGTGTAAAGTGTTACAATTGTCACAAACTTGGGAATTTCGCAAGAGAATGTAATGTGATATCGAAGGAAAATCAAGGTTATGAGGCTAAGGTAGCAAGAAAAGAGGTGGGTGATGATAATACACTTCTGGTCATGATCACAGAGGAGGATTATGGCATGGAAAAGTTGCTGGACAACAGCAGTAGCAACTGTCAAAAGCTGGGCAGCATTGTCTGCAGTGCAGAAAATTATGCAGAAACGCGTTCAGAGCGAAACGCAATGGTAACCGTTCGAGATGAAGCTCAAGGAAGTGATGAGTGGTACTTTGATTCTGGTTGTTAAATGCATATGACGGGTAGGAAGGATTTTTTTTGTTAAAATCAATCAAGCCACGAAGAATAGAGTAAAATTTGCGGATGACACCACTTTAGCGGCCGATGGTGTGGGTGATGTTTTGATCATGAAGAAGGATGGGAGTCACTCATTGATCAAAGATGTTTTATAAATTCCTGGAGTTAAATGTAATCTCTTGAGCATTGTCCAATTTCTTGAGAAGAATTACATAATTTGCATAGAAAACAAGATTTTGCACATTTTGGACCGAAACAGAGTCTAAATTCTTAGAGCACCCATGGCTGCAAATCGTACTTTCAATATATAGTTAAAATTGATGGAGCACAAGTGTCTTGCTACAACGGTAAGTCATGATGAGTGATTGTGGCATTACCGTCTTAGACATCTTAATTTTTGAGACCTCGACGCGTTACAAAGGAATGGTATGGTGACCGGGCTTCCCAAGATCAATATTCCAGTTGAGATTTGTGAAGAGTGTGTTCAAGGAAAACAACACAAGAATAGTTTCAGCAAGGATATAGGTCATAGGATTAAACATCATCTTGAGGTGGTGTACTCTGATGTTTGTGGTCCAATGCAAGTCGACTAGTATGGAGAAAATAGGTACTTTGTCACTTTTATTGAAGATTTTAGTAGGAAGCTATGGATTTATCTAATAAAGAGGAAAGATAAGGTTTTTGATGTGTTAAAACATTTTAAATCTATGACAGAGCGGCAAAGTGGTCAAAAGTTGAAAATTCTCAAAACTGATGGTGGAGGCGAGTATACCTCGAGTGAGTTAGAGAATTATTGTGATGTTAAGGGTATAGTGCGTGAGGTTGTACCACCTTATATGCATCAGCAAAATGGTGTTTCCGAGAGAATAAATTGTTTGATAATGAATATGGTTCGTATCATGTTGAAGGGAAAAAACTTGCTGAAGAAACTAAGGGGTGAATTCGTATCTACAACTGCCTATTTATTGAATAGGTGCCCTACTAAGAAGTTGGACAAAGTGTCACCAGAAGAGGTATGGTCTGGTCATAAACCAAGTTTGAGTCATTTGAAGGTTTTCGGTTTGATAGTATTTTGACATATTTCGGGTTAGCTTCGAAAGAAGTTGGATGACAAAGGAGAGATAATGTTGCTAGTTGGTTATCATCCTACCAGAGGCTACAAGTTGTTTTATGTGAGTAGCAAGAAGATCGTGATCATTCGAGTTGTGGTCGTGGATGAGTTGATGCTGTTTGACAGCAGAAAAATTCACATGACAGCAGCAAAAACTAATTTCCCAATAGAAGGAAACTGGTTTCCTTTGCGATTCTTACATTCTGAAGCTATTGGAATTGAATTTCTAGAAGCAGAAACCGGTTCCCCTGTTCTTGGAAACCGGT
Source organism: Vicia faba (assembly GCA_948472305.1). Classification (NCBI taxonomy): domain Eukaryota; kingdom Viridiplantae; phylum Streptophyta; class Magnoliopsida; order Fabales; family Fabaceae; genus Vicia; species Vicia faba. Next base: position 124,309,569 of record OX451738.1, read on the forward strand.
TTCCACCAGAGATGAGTCTATAAAGTGAAGGAAAATCCAAAAGGTGAAATTGTCAAGCATAAGGCTCGACTAGTAGGGAAGGGATTTTTGCAAAGAGAAGATATAAACTATGATGAAGTGTTTGCACTTGTGGCTAGATTGCAAAATATACGGCTGGTTGTTGGTATTGCGAATAGCAATAATTGGTCAATGTATTAAATGGATGTAAAATCTGCATTTTTGAATGGTCCACTTGAGGAGGAAGTCTATGTAGAGCATTCCCCTGGTTTTATGGTGAAGAATTAGTAGGGAAGAGTCTACAAATTGAAGAAGACGCTCCATGGTTTGAAACAAACACCTAGATCTTGGAACAAACACATAGATGCATTTCTAGTTGAGGTTGACTTCAAGAAGTGTGAATCTGAACATGGTGTTTATGTGAAGAAGGATGCAAGCAAAGAAGTGATTATACTTTTCTTATATGTGGATGACTTATTAATTACGGGCAACAATGAAGTGAATATTTCTAAGTTCAAGAGTGAGCTTATGGAAGAGTTTGAAATAAGAGACCTTGGTATCATGACTTACTTTCTTGGCATAGAGTTCCATAAGTCAAAATTAGGGTTGCTTAAGAATCAAAGGAAGCATGCTCTTAAGATTTTGAAAAAGTGTGATATGGAGCATTGTAATGCTGCCATGACAACAGCTGAAGCAAGGTTGCAGCTGTCCAAAAGTGAAGATGAGCAACGTGTGGATCCAACTCAATATAGGAGGTTGACTGGATCATTGCGTTACTTATGCAATACGCGGTCAAATTTGGCATTTAGTGTCGCTATTGTATGTAGATTCATGGAGAAACCAAAGGTTTCTAATTTGACAGCAATTAAGAGGATCCTAAGATACATCAAAGGAACTCTTGGCTGTGGAATTCTCTTTCCCGCAGCTGATACGGGCAAAAATTATGAGTTACTCGGTTATATAGATTCCAATTGGTGCGGAGATAAGGATGATCAAAAGTCTACAACTTGTTATGTCTTTTATGTTCGGCGGATCTCCAATCTCTTGGTGCTCTAAAAAGGAATCTGTGGTTGCACTCTCTTCTTGTAAGACTGAGTATATCGATGTGTCAATGTGTGTGTATCAGACTGTGTGACTTATGAATCTGCTAAAGGAGCTGAGCAGTAATGAAGAAATAGCTGTTACGCTCTTGGTTGACAATATTTTAGCTATTAACTTTGTAAAGAATCCCATTGCACATGGAAGGAGCAAACATATAGAGATGATATTTCATTACTTGAGGGAGTTGGTTTGTGAAGGCCAACTGAAGTTAGGATACTGTCGAAGTGAAGAACAACTTGCAGATTTGTTGAAGAAAGGT